>OZ034801.1:98788867-99199068 GCA_964028335.1 Altica lythri | reverse complement strand
TTTATTTTTATTATTCATTACTGGGTTTGATGCATCTTTGTAAACATCCATTTTTTTGTAAGTTTCTGGTTGTAACAAATAAAAGTGTATGGTCAATTTCAAATTTCACTATTCGATAACAGTTTCCATTTAAAAGCGTGATATAAAACTAAGGCAGTAAATGTATTATCGTTTATCTACTCCTTTGACAGTAAATGTTTTTTATACTCATTGTCACCATGCAGGGTAAGTAAGCTATAACGCACAGTCGTGCGTAATGAAACGTCATGTTGGAATGACATCGTTTTGTAGTTTGCATAAAAAACTGCAAACTATTTTATTTCCCTATAATCAATTCGGCGCCGGTAAGTAAAGCATTACGGTATCATGCACTGTAATGTGATGTGTTGCCTAGCAACTCTGCTCTGATTGCTTTAAGGAAGACAATTACGTTTAATTTTTGACATTTAAAAACACTATAATAACTGTAAAATAAAAATTTGACACTAACTGACACTTAAGGTAATTTGACGTAACTAGTCAAGTTACGAACTATTTTTAAAATTTTTATGAATTTATTAATTTATAAAAACAGGATGAAATAAAAAATAATACGATACATGGTCGTTAGGTGTTATTACAGTACTCGTTTTTATTTCCAGACTCGGCTCCTACGTCGCCTTGTCCGTAAACTAACTCGTACTGTAATAAGTCACCTACCGACCTTGTAACGTATAATACTATTACATGTTATTAAATAGTATAATTTGTCAACTTATAAATTGTTTACTTCCCATTAAAAATTTTACTTCACTAATGTCATTTAAATTCTTCCATATTATTTTGACTTACTGGTTGTAAACTTCCAGTATTATTTTGGGATAATTTGGTAAAATACGAGAAAAGAATTATATTTTTTAATTTCAGATTTCTTTAGGCTGCTAAATAAAACAATATAACTTTTATCTAGACAAATATCAAGAATCTAAAATAGCGCAATAAAAGCAGTCTTTAAATGGAAATTTTGCTTAGTATAATTTCAATTATTACGTGTCTGATAGCCTAGAAATGTTCTTTTATAATTCAAAAAGATTATCCATCCGGAAGCCCCCTCTTTGATCTCTGCATTTGTTCGTCTCCTCCAAACGTTTTTATTGTCTTTTACTCTCTCGAATATCGCTCTTAAGACTCTCCGCTTCCAGATGTTCAGTATATTTTCATGATTTTTGTTCATAATCCATGTTTCGCTTTCATAAAGAACCGGGGGCTGTCCGGTATAGTCTCAATTTTGCCTATCTAGAGATGTTCTTTGCTCTTAATAGTTTGTGTAGTGCTCCGACAGTTTTCCTTCCTCTCGAAATTTGGTTCTCAATTTCGTGGTTTTCTTCCCTTTTACTTGTTAGGGTTGCTCTTAGGTACTCAAACTCCGATGCCTTCTTGAAGCAATACTCTTTACTCTCGTTGTTTGTAGTAGTCTTCATATGTGGTCTGTCCTATTTCCATATACTTTATTTTTTCCTCATTAATTATCAGCCCATACTGTTTGGCCTTCGCTTCAAAGAAGACTGGCTTGTCCCTTGCTCAATGATTTCTCCCACCACTCCTGAGCCTTCTCTAGCCTCTATTTCTCAATGGCTACGTTTCTGAATATATAAAAAGAGTTTTTTGGATTAGAATTTTTTACTGATTTATAGGTCACATTACTATTATATAAATTGTTTTTTAAGTAATTTCTTGAAATTGTGTCAAATCTCTATAAATATGCCTAAACACACTTGGAACATGCATTGTCATCCAGTTCTTAACTATCCTGAAAATTTCAGAGCTCTAGGAGGTCGGGAAATAGGGTTAGATTCAATTTCAAAATTTCACCCGGAATGACAAAGAAGAAGAGAAAGAGACAAATAACACTACGATAATAAAAAACTTTTTATTTTCCCATATAAAATATAGAAATTCTTTAAATTGTGCCAAAATCTTTATGTATATGCCTAAACACACTTGAAACGTACATTGTCATCTAGTTCTTAGCTATCCTGAAAATTTCAGAGCTCTAGGTGATCGGGAAATAGATTTAAATTCGATTACAAAATTCCACCCGGAATGATAAAAAGACAACAAACACGACGAAAATAAAAAACTTTCTATTTTCCCATATAAAATATAGAATTTTTTGAAATTGTGCCAAAATCTTTATGTATATGCCTAAACACACTTGAAACATGCATTGTTATCGAGTTCTGAGCTAAAATAAATGAAAAATTTATAGGTGAAATAACCTAAAAAAAAGAAAAGGAATGTTAATATGGCAACAATGGTGCAGACTGGGCGATTACGATTTCGTCTCTTGTCAAACTTATTACAAGTGACAAATGGATGGCTGAATGCCAGAGACAATATAATATAAATTTTTGTAGCTTCGATATGAAAAAATGATGATCGTAAAATGGCATAAAACTCGGCAAAAAATTATCAAAATCGATGCAATACAAAAAAAAGTTATTAAGGATTAAATATGAACCAAATTTTTCGATGTCCGGTTAATTTTGCGGGCCAGTGTAGTTTTACTAGTTTCTCTAAAAATAATTTTAATGTTTTACTATATTTTCTTTTAGCTACTTGATTTATAGTTTCCTGCTAATCAATTATCATTTTAGTAAAGCGTTTATTAAATAGATGTCAAAGGTACCTAATAATAGTTTAATACTATTATAACGTTTTACAGAGTCTTTGAAAATCAAAGAACATAGACCGTTTACTAAGAACCAACAACTACTTCCCTGGCTATATGCCCCGACGGACATTGAATTACAAACTAAAATGGTTAGTTCTATATAGCCAGGGAATTAGTTGTTGGTTCTTAGTAAACGGTCTATGTTCTTTGATTTTCAAAGACTCTGTAAAACGTTATAATAGTATTAAACTATTATTACCTTTGACATATATTTTCTTTTATTACTGCTATCTATTTGTAGCATTATTCCCATTGATATAAGCTTATATTTTTCAGGTTTCCTATCTGCGGAAAAAACTGGCAACATCACTTTGAAAAATTCCATGGAACATGTTCTTTTTATGGACAATTTTTCTGTGATAAATTACTATTTTTAAACCATTTCTATATTTGCCACTTTTTAGTTAATTCTAAAAAATCTTGTTACTCGAGAAGGAATCATTCTTCTACAAAACACATTAACTCACCAGATCTTTGTAATTTAAACGAACAGATGAGGACTCACAGTGAACAAAAACCTTTTAAATGTAAAATTTGTTCAAAATGTTTCAAACAATCAGATCATCTAAAAAGCCATATTAGAATTCACACTGACGAGAAACCTTTTAAATGTGAAATTTGTTCAAAATGTTTTACACAATCCGGTAATTTAAAAAGGCATATTGTAACTCGCACTGGTGAAAAACCGTTCAGATGCGAAATTTGTTCAAAATGTTTCACAAAAAAAGATAGCTTAAAAGAGCATGTTATATTAGAATTCACACTGTTGAAAGGTCATTTAAATGTGAAAATTGTTCAAAATGTTTCCCACGAGAAAGTGATTTAAAACAGCATATTAGAATTCATACTGACGAAAAACCTTTTAAATGTGAAAATTGTTCAAAATGTTTCCTACGAAAAGCGGAATTAAAATAGCATATTAGAATTCACACTGGCGAGAAACCTTTTAAATGTGAAATTTATTCAAAATGTTTTACACAATCTTGTCATTTAAAAAAGCATATTATAATTCACACTGGTGAAAAACCTTTCAGATGTGAAATTTGTTCAAAATGTTTCACAGAAAAACATAGCTTAAAAAAGCATATTAGAGCTCACCTCGGTGAAAAGCCATTTAAATCGGAAAATTGTTCAAAATATTTCTCACAACAAAGGGATTTAAAACAGCATATTAGAATGAAATTTGTTCAAATTATTTTATAAGTTTCGGTAATTTAAAACGGCATATTAAAACTATACTTGTGAAGAACCTTTCAGATGTGAAATTTGTTCACAATGTTTCACGCAAAAAGGGCTTAAAAGATATATTACTTATGTTCACACTGGTAAAAAATGTGAAACTTGCTCAAAAATGTTCATAGGATCCGGTAATTTAAAACGGCATATTAGAACTCACACTGATGAAATCTTTTTAACTTCCCGCTAAAAAAATTATTTTTTTTTTAAAAAACGGGAAGTTATTGGTTTCACCCCGTTTTTCGAAAATCGAGTTTTCATCGGATCTCAACGTTTTGAGGTCTTAAGCCGGGTCCAGACATATGTAATGTATCGTGTAATGTAACGTGTAATGTAATCCGAATTCATTTGGACGCTACCTGAGCATAGAACGAATGCAACCAGAATACTTATCGCGAATTTTCTATCCATTTAGTATTCGCGAACATGTCGAGAGAGGTAGTAGTTGCGGGAACGTCCAAACGTAGACTGCGAGCGCCTTTGTGTTCGGGCGAAAAACCGACATCCGATGGATTCCCTCGAACCATTCGGCGAGCGTTACACGTAATGCTCGCAGTGCCGTCCAAACGGAGAATTCGCGTTACATTACACGTTACATTACACGATACATTACACATGTCTGGACCCGGCTTTAGGAACCTCCCCTGACTATTTTTGCGAGGGTGTCTGTATGTCTGTATGTACGTGTGGATGTGTGTGTGGATGTATGTAAACCTCTTAACTTTTGAACGGCTTGACCGATCGGAATGAAATAAAAAGCGTTCCAAAGGGTTCCATCTAACTAAGATTCCCTGTAAGTTTAAACCGATTCAAACTGGTAGATTTCTAGAAATTTCAAAATAACCGAAAAAAACAATTGGTAAAAATGATGTTTTTTGGGCATATCTTTTTGGCTATTGCATTGATCAATTTCATAACCTAATCAGCTCTCAAACTTAAAAAGCCACGTCGAATGCCGTTTTGCAAATTAAAATCGGTTGATTCGTTCGTGAGATATCGTTGTCGAAAAATTTCAACAAAAGCGTTTTTTTTTTTCACTAATCGATTTTGTGCTCCTAGTAACGTTTTTAGGTCTCAAAAAACTGCGTCGAATGCTTTTTAAACATTTCAAAACAAGTCAAAAACGTCAAAATACGTCACGTTACTATCATAGCTTTACGGTTAAAACTAGCGGGAAGTTGCATGGATGGCCTTTAAGGTCAACCTCTTTTCGAATTTTTTTTTAAGGTTTCTTGCTTCTAATTACATAACCGATTGTTTTAACTGAACTGAACTGAAACGTTTATTTGACTATGTTTTTACAAATTGTAAATTATAGCAAGTCATAAAAATTATATAACACATAAGGTGCAATTTAAAAATTAAGAAAAAAAATATATATATATATATATATATATATATATATATATATATATATATATATATGTATAATTTTCAATATATTGGGGTGACAGCAATAACGCAAGTGTACTCTTTATAATATTTAATCCAAGCTATCGGGTATGCATATACCCATCATCAGGGAAACTACAATAGTGATTATATTTTTTAAAAAATATGAATTATACAAATTACAATATTACTTACATTATATGAGAATGGTCGTATTGATGTTAATTTCACAATGTAAAAGATAAAAATACATATATCAAGACGATGACACATTAATATAAAATCGTTATAAAAACATTATTTTAATAAAACTAATGAAAATATTTAGGATCAAATTGAAAAATTAAAAATCACAAAAATGAAAGCCATGTGCAAACCGCTGGTACTCATGTCAATGTCATGTAAAAGCGGGAAATGTCAAACATGAGAATCAAAAAAGAAGAATACTAACATATCCACAACTGGCCTTAGGCTAATGAGACCTCTAGTCAGTATTTCCATGTTAATATTAAATTTTCTTATTTTTTAATTTAAAACAGTGGTATTATTTTTTTAATTAGATGAATGAGAAAACCGTATGTTCATTCCCTGGTTCATTCTTATTATTATAAAATTATCGTAGACATTATGTATCAGAGGGTTGCTATTGGCTATATACATAACAGTACTCACTATTTGAATTTAATAACATAAGATAATTGACATTAATACTAAAAAAATGATATGAAAGTTAACCTTCATATATAGAAAATTTATATAATATATTAAACATGAATTTTTATTATGTGGATTGAAAGGAGAGGAAGAAGACAACAATGCATGAACCGCAGATAGTTAAGCTGATGAGACCATACAATCAACGTTATTATATGCACAATTGCCTTCCCCCTCACATAAAAACTACATATGGTGATGAAACAGTCAAGAACATGAAATATTGGTCAAAAGCTAACATAAAATTGGCGAAGGAATACAATCGACGATGCTTTCTTCTTAAATGTAGAAAATTTGGAGTTTTCCCATCACATATAACACATAGCCTAGCACCTGTGCACAACCTTCTACAGACAAAATATAGATGGCCCTAATGACAATCATTTCAGGTTAGGAACTAAAATTTTAAATTTAGAAATCAGTGATAACCATATATTAATTACTAAACTTGAAAATATAATAAGCAACTTAAATAATATTATAATTGCATCAACAAATGAGGATTTGTTTAATAATTTCAAAAGTCATCAACGTAAAAATTACAATAAAATATTTCACAATACTAAAAATAGGAATTTGAGGAAATTTGAACGAATTATAGCTAACGAAATCAATAGTAAACTAAACACAAATAAAAAACCTATCTAAAACATTAATTCCTGATGATAGCCTTAAGTTCCTATCACTTGGACCTAAGTTTGCGGTTGAGCCTAAAGTGGGTACTGACATTCCAATAAGAAAAGTCCTCGCAGATGTTGACAATATATTATCTCAGATACCAGATAAATTTGCTAGAACGATAATCACAGCTCGTGCCACGAACGTAATCACTAACTCTCTAAATAAAACATATAATATGAATTCAATTTTCAAAAATCTTTATATTAAAACTAAAAAATTCTTAAAATCAAATCAACAATTGGTTGTGACACGTTCTGATAAGGGCAACGTTACTGTTATTCTTGATAAAGCACACTACTTAGAACTTTCACAAAATATAATTTTAAATGACTCTTCCTACACAGAGATCCCTAGAGATCCCACAACATCTATTGAAAATAACTGTAACAAATTAATAAAATCGCTTGCTGATAAGAAAATTATCTCTATTGAAGATAAGAAAAAACTTACTAGTTATAATGGTATATCGGGAAAATTTTACTCATTACCCAAAATTCATAAAAATCCCTTGGCAGTCAGACCTATATTGGCATCTATTGGTACCCCTGTCACGGGTTTAAATTCATAATAGTATAATTTATCGCTTACCTTAGGTATTCTCCGTTATTAAGGAGTAAATGGTGACAAGTTCCAGTTGATTTAGATTGATTATAGTTAGTCATCAATTTATAAATATATTCAGTGGTTGCTAAAATTGGTTTTGTAGTCAAGTATTATTTTTATTATGGTTTGAATTATTGACATTTCACTTTCATCTGTTTGTAAGTGCAACTTCTTTCTTTTTGTCAATAGTCTGACGTGTAGTGTTTTGCAGCCAACGTTCGGTCATATTTTTAACTTTATTATTGGTATCAAAAATAAATAGGGAAACTAAGTAATGTTGGGTTATTTATTGTTAGCTAATTAAAATAATAGGATTAACTGTATCAGATGACCTCTGTTTGTTCATAAGTTGTTGGCTGAATTAACTATGGTTATTGTCCGTATCGTAGTAGAGGCCATCATTTTCTTACTGAAGTGTGTCAAGCTAAGTGAAGTTGGTACATCGGGGACCCTCTTCCTTTTGACTTCTGTCTCTTGTAGTGAACGCGTGTTAATCAGAAAATTTTTGAGAACTTAATTTGCATCCTTGTACATCGGGGACAACTTAGGTTGGATTTGCGTAATTAAGTTTAATCTGTTTCCATCGAAAACTGTGTAGGAGGTATTTTCTGGATTTTGGTAAATTCGGTGGAAACTACGGCTTGTGTCCGGCTTTTTAGTGAGATTTTCTATTGGTGAGTAGTACATGCTTCTTTATCCATGCAATTATTCGATTTTTATGGTCCTTTTTGTCCCTTATGAAATAGACAGTAGCGGAGATTGGTATTTTTGAAACCTTTTTGGATAGCAATCGTGGTTGGAATTTGTTCGACATTGCATTTAGCAGCGAGGAAATTGTTTTTTTTCTAAAAGTTACCCAACTATCAGCTGGGATATCGTATAACGGAGTAAAAGAAACCCTATTTTAAATAGGTGAGTCATGTAATTATATTTTTAATAAATTAATAACGCCATATAATCACAATCTTGGTTAAAATCTCTATTTTATATGTGTATTTCTTTTTGTATCGTATGCAGGTTTTATTTTTGTATAACTAGACTCCTTTTAGTTTTTTTTAACTATTAAAATTGATATTTTTGTACTATTACAAATTAATTTTATGTGAATTTTGATTTAAATTTATTGTTATAATATTGTTGTGACTAGCAAGTCAAATTTAAGCTTGTTGAGTATATTTAAATCATTAGTTTTGATCATTAATTGTAAATTCAGAGATATCAGCTTCTAATTATTGTATTATTCGTTTAAATTCATTTTTATTCTTTCATTGTCGTACCAATATCAGTTAATGTGTTAAAATTGTATTAAAGTCAGTAAAGTAGAGTAATGTTATTGTATTAAATTAATTCAAGGAGTCATTTAAATCTGTTTAAGCTAATGTTAATGCTAAGTTACGATTTTAGGGTTTTAGTTACCGGCTACAGTTCTAGTGACCGGCTAAAGTCCTAGATACAGGTGCAAATTCTAGAAATCCTAGTTAGGGATTTAGTCCTAGTTATTGGTTGAAGTTTGGTTGCTGTCCTGATACTTAGACAAGCTTAAGTTATTTGAGATTGGTGCAAGCCTATTGGTACTGGGAACAGGCTTGAATTTGGTGCAGCCTAAGTATTGGAGAAGCCTAGGACGACGAGGAACCGTATCTAGCATTTCAGATAAGCTAACTAGATTTAAGTCGCGGTTATAGTTTTAGTTAAAATTTAATCTTCCTGTTTTTTTTTTGTATTGCGTGTGATCACACATTTTGATTAATTTCCTTTTTAATATTGTTCACATATTCTTTTTCACTATTTTTATATATCGATAGCGTTGTCAAGCACGAGGCTCGACAATTTTGTAATTATCAATATTTGTTCATTAAAGAAGGGTCTAGTTGATATTTTTGTTTTATTTAGCTCACTTATCGTTATTTTCAGTTGTTGTGTAATTTAGTTAGAACCGTTAAATATTCAAAATTTATTTAATTATCTCCAGTGGGTGAAGTGGTGCCTGGAACATCAGGGGTTTCCGATTTTAACCGTACTAAATCGGTGGCGCACTCACTTTATTTTGGCACTTACCCTCTACGGCTGAGCTGGGCATAATTTGCCAGTAGAGAAACCACCACCGAACTCAGCTGGGGTCGAATTTCAATTAGTAAATTTATTTGATTTTCTGAATTTGATTTTGTGTTGTTTTAACTTCATTAAAATACGTGGCAAATTTTTGGCGCCCAACGTGGGGCCTATATTTGTTTAATTGGGCGAGTAATTGATAGTTTTTTTTTATTGTTTATTATCGCGTTTATATAAGTGAGCTAAGTAGTAACTTTTTTTTATATATTTTAATTATTGGCGTTATTAACATCTGATCACACCAAACGTGAAACGATTTACATAGCTGCATACTTTCTTATTTTTATATATATATATCATTGGTAAGTTATTTAACATTATCCAACGTTGCTAATTGTTACCGAACCACAAGTTGTTGATTATTTGTTGAAAAGGTTGTAGTTGTCACTTATTCGTTTATTGGTGAATTTTGTTGAATTGTCGTTATTTTAATCGTATATCATGGAGTATAAAATGGATATTTCATACCTTAAAAAGGACATGTTGGTCCACGAACTATTAGTTAGGGGAATCTTAGTCGATTCGAGGCAAACGGTTGATCAGATGAGGACAGCCCTGCGGCCGATCTTGAAGATGGAGAGAGCAGGTACCTTTACGCTACCCCCTTATACTGTAGCAGATTTTAAAGAAGAAATAGGGTTGATACGGAAGCTGTTGACGGAGGAAACGGTACTTAATTTTGAGGGCGAAAATATCGAGAGGAAATATAACTCTTCTATGTCGAAATTAGTCCACATTTACCATCGTGCCCAACGTATTCCGGAGGCCGGATTAACACCCGAAGAGAGGTTGGAGAGGGGCAAAGTGTTGATGGAGGCATTAGCTGCCTTAGATTCAGTTGATACTGCCGCTAAACGAAACCCGGAACTCAGTCATGTTGTTCAAGATCTCGACGAGGAATCTCCACCAGTCCATAACAGTTCTCGTGTTTCTGCACCGTCGAACTCCCCTAATATCACTCGAACGGTACATTATACCCAAACGAAGCCATTGAATTTGGAGAAATGGAACGTGAAGTTCGCTGGGGATGCCAAGTCATCTGTACATAACTTTATAGATAGGGTTCAAGAACTTAGGATAGCTCGTAATGTCACCGAGGATCAGTTATTTTCCAGTGCCATAGACCTCTTTTCTGGCAAAGCATTAACTTGGTATAGAGCCAACGTCGATAGGTTTAGGGATTGGCAGAGTTTGTCAGAGTTGTTGCTGAGGCACTTTGAACCACCTGATTATCGTGCCAGGTTATTTAAAGAGATTTTAGAGAGGACCCAAGATACAACTGAAGGGATAATCGATTATTTGTCTTGCATGAAGGCGTTGTTTCGGCGTCATGGTAGTCTTGCTCCTGAAGTGCAGTTGGATTTGTTGGTTAGGAATCTGTCCCCTTTTTATGCTACTCAATTACCGGTCGTACGTTCTATCGAAGAGTTGGAAGAGGAATGTATGAAGTTGGAGACTAAGAAATACAGGGTAGAAAATTACGTGCCCCCTTCTCGTAAGAGGAATCAATTCGTAGAGCCAGATTTCGCTTTTGTTGAGGCACAACCCCACAGGGAAGACCCCGATCTCCAACAGTCGGGAATAAATAGAGTTGACACAAACCCTAGTAGCTCAGGTCGTCCTTCTAGATCTCCAATCTGTTGGAATTGTCGAAATACCGGACATGTTAGTAGGAATTGTCCCAACCCCCGGAAGGTCCATTGTTATCGCTGTGGTACTCCCAATGTCACCCAGAGGGACTGTTTGAAATGTAGGCAGCAGGGAAACGGATCTCGGGAGAATCGTTAGGTCGTGACCCTTTCTCCCAGATAGTTCTCATAAGATGCTTCTAGATTATGTTATTTCCCATGCACAGGTAGATCAACGGTCTTATCTCCAAATAAATGTGTTAGGCTATTCCTTGTTAGGTTTACTAGATTCCGGTGCCAGTCGCACGATAGTAGGGTTACCCGGTTTTGAAATTCTACTTAGTTTAGGCCTTAAGCTAATAAAAGACCCGAGCTCTTGTACAGTAGCCAACGGCGAGGTTTGTCAGAGTAGTGGGTATGTTCAGACTCCCCTCACACTAATGGGGAAAACACGAATAATTAACGTCCTCGTATTACCCGCGTTGTCCCACACTATTATCTTAGGGATCGATTTTTGGAAGGCCATGGAAATCATTCCGGATCTGAACCAGGATATCTGGCATTTTTCTGGATCGCCAAATTTGGAACTGGCCAGTGTTCAGAGTATTGATAAATTAACCGCGACGGAAAGGAATACACTAACGGAATTAGTACGACGGAAGTTCGATGTAATGGGAACAGGTCTTGGTTGTTGTAAAGTAGGAGAGCACGAAATTGAGATGGAGCCTGGAACGAGACCCATCAAACAACGTTACTATCCGGTGTCTCCCCATAAACAGAAAGTCATCGACGATGAGGTAGAGGAGATGTTGAAATTAGGAGTGATAGAGAGGTCAAAGAGTCCCTGGTCTAGTCCGGTGTGTTTAGTAAGGAAAAAGGACGGATCATATAGGTTTTGCGTAGACTATCGCAAGGTGAACTCATGCACCAAGAAGGATGCTTACCCGATCCCGTATATTTCGACCATCTTAGACCGGTTTGCGAGATACGCGATTTATCAGTTCCATCGATATAAACTCCGCATTTTGGCAGGTACCACTTAAGGAGTCGTCACGTGAGTTTACTGCATTTACAGTACCTGGTAGGGGATTATTCCAATTTTGCCGAATGCCGTTCGGATTATCGAATGCACCAGCTACTTGGCAGAGGATTGTGGATGCCATCCTAGGTCCCGAATTGGAGCCTAACGTAATGGTTTACCTGGACGACATTATTGTAATCACCAACTCCTTCTCCGAACATCTGCGACTACTCGAAGAGGTTTTTGATCGTTTACGCCTTGCTGGTCTGATAGTCTCTCAAGAGAAGTGTCACTTCTGTAAACCTCAGTTGCAGTATTTAGGTTATGTAGTCGATGATAAAGGGTTGCGCCCAGATCCAGAGAAGGTGGAAGCAATCATCAATATTCCACTCCCGAAGAATGTAGGTGAAGTCCGTAGATTTGTAGGTACAGCATCTTGGTATAGGCGGTTTGTCCCTAATTTCTCCTCTGTGTTAGCTCCCATTTTGAAATTAACAAAAAAGAATGCAACTTGGAACTGGACTCTAGATTGTCAACGCTCATTCACCGAACTTAAAGAGCGATTGGTTACGGCACCAATATTAACGGCCCCAGATTCGAAAAGACGTTTTATCTACAAACTGACGCGTCAAATTATGGACTCGGTGCAGTGTTGACACAGCAATATGAGGAAGGCGAAAAGGTTATTTGTTATCTATCTAGATCCTTGACTAAGCAGGAGATGAAATTGTCAGTTACCGAGAAGGAATTTTTGGCAGTTATTTGGGCAGTCGAGAAATTAAGGCATTATTTAGATCATGTCCACTTTATCGTCATCACAGACCATGCATTCTTATTGTGGCTACATCGGCTGAAAGATCCCCAAGGTCGTCTCGCTCGTTGGCAACTACGTCTTCAACAATTTGATTTCGAACTCATCCATCGTAAAGGTAAAGATCACGTAGTTCCGGATTTCCTCTCTAGATCCGTGCCGGAGTCTGTTGACTCGCTGAATATGGTAGACTCCTGTCTTGTTACACCGGGAACCACCAACGATAAATGGTATGCGAGAATGTTAGTTAAGGTACAGAGTAATCCCTTGAAATATTCGTTGTGGCGCGTACAAAACGGTGCCCTGTATAAATTCGTGAAGCCTGATATTCTTAATTTGTCTCCGCTCTCAGACGATTGGAAACTAGTAGTACCTAAAGACCAACGCATCCCCATCCTACAGCGCTGTCATGATTTACCATCTGCTGGACACGTAGGCGTATATAAAACCTTTGGGAAAATTGGTCAGAACTTTTACTGGCCCAAAATGAAAATTGACGTGTCTAGGTACGTTCGTTGTTGCAAGAGTTGTGCGCAGAATAAAGTTGAGCAAAAAGCACCGGCAGGGTTGATGGGCGATCGTCCTGTAATATCCGAACCCTTCCAGGCAATAAGTCTAGACTACATTGGACCCCTTCCTCGATCGAAAAAAGGCTACCAGTATATCCTAGTGGTGTCTGATAGCTTCAGTAAGGCAGTCTTCTTATATCCGTGTCGAACCGCTACTGCCAAAAACTTGACAGAAATTATGGAAGGTTTCTTTTTGTTGTATGGAGCACCCATGACTTTAACTTGCGATAACGGTGTTCAAATGAAATCGAACGAATTCCGGAGATTGTGCGAAAAATATAATATCAGAATATTCTTTACCGTACATTACAATCCACGCGCTAATCCCACCGAACGGCACAATAGAGTTATTAAGACCATGTTACGTACATTTGTAAAGCAAGACAACCACCGGACCTGGGATGAGCATCTTAATGAAATTGGCTGCGCAATCAGGACAACGCCTAGTGAAACTACTAAATATAGTCCATACTTTATTCTTTTTGGTAGGGAACACAAACTTTATGGAACGGATTACGAGGATAAACTTCGGACGGACCCAATCGAAATCAATGATTATGCTAAAAACCGTCGTGAGAGCTTCGCGAAGCTATATCAGCAAGTTCGTCAGCGTATAGAGTCCGCAAGAGTGCAAAATGCAAATCGGTATAATCTGCGACGTCGACCTCTATCTTTTAGTTGTGGGGATAAGGTTTGGAGAAAGAATAAAGTCTTGTCGGATGCTCT
This sequence comes from Altica lythri, assembly GCA_964028335.1. Classification (NCBI taxonomy): domain Eukaryota; kingdom Metazoa; phylum Arthropoda; class Insecta; order Coleoptera; family Chrysomelidae; genus Altica; species Altica lythri. The sequence goes on along the minus strand of OZ034801.1, from coordinate 99,184,862 downwards.
GAAATTCTATTCGGCGAAATTAGCACCCGCATATCTCGGTCCTTTTGTTGTAAAGCGTAGGTGTGGTTCTTGGTCCTATGAACTCCAGGACGAGTTAGGGAATTCGAAAGGTATTTGGCATGTTCAAGATTTGAAGCCCTTTTGTGAATCACTCGCTCCAGACGACAATTCCTTGTAGTATGTTTGAATCTTTGGTTGTTTCTCTTTTGTGATTTTCGTTATTTCTCTTAATGTTCTCACGTTTCTGTTTGGTGTTTTGTTTTGTCGGCCTTGTGGCTGGAGGCCTAAGAATTTCACCACCCGAGGATACTCCAGGCGGAGCGGGTAAAAGTCCCCTAACCTTAACACTGCTAGCCCTAGTTCATATCGGTTACCTTGTCACCCACAATCTACAATAGTGTGCTTTTAATTTTCCGAACTAATCACAATCGCGGTCGCTCCCTTGTCTCCTCTGTATTGGTTACCATGTTCTTGGTCACCCTTCCTGTTTCTGTTTCGTTAGCTCGGAATCAACAGAAAAGGCAACTCCATCCTCCAGAAGGTCTTTAATATTTATAGGATCTTTGACCGACATTGTTATTGACTTTACAGTAAGTCTCTGTCGTACGAGACTTCCATAATCTTTCCGGTTTCTTTCTTGTTTCTCCTTTACCGGTTGCCCTTCTTTTGGTCGTCTTTTCCGATTTCAATTGAGTCGTTGCGGAATCAGACATTTTTCTTTATAACTCACTGCAAAAGTGCAAATAATAGCAGGATATATTATCTTTTTTTTTGCGTTAGCTGTAATCTTTGGTAAATGCAGAATTACCCTCCTTTTGGTCATCGTTTCTTTTTCTTTTTAGACGCAATTATTTCAAAAGGTTGACCTAGTATATACAGGGAATTTTAAAGATTTTCTTTATATTCCTAATCATCTTCGGTCCTTTTCTGAGATTCATTGGCTATATCTTCCGAATCAACAGAAAATACTACTCCATCTTTATGGAATTTAAAAAATTCTCTTTGGTTATTTTCATAAAAGAACTCACACTGGGTAAATAGAGCTTCGTCGTAATATCGGAATCCGCGATGGGCTATATTATTACCATGGGGTTGGTTATCAACCTAAAAATTTTCTGGATCCAAATTTCGTTTTACCTTAGTAACTTATCATTACCTTACCTATATTATTTTCTATCGTTTCCTGCTTGTTTGGCTTTAGAATGACCTTATGGTTTTGGCTTTATTTGTAGTGGTTCTACGGCACGTTTTGTGTGGATTTCGAGGCCAAACCTTTATTTTTCCCGACCGGGCCATTGGTTGTTGAGTGCCCGGTGGAAAAACCATTTGTTGGGATTTATTGAGGAAATTTTCAGTCTGTTTGGTAGGAACTTAGGTCTTGTAAACTTATGGTACCTTTCGTTGTTTGGATTCAAACCTTGTTCAACACGACCATCGTTGACTCTTTTGTGCCTTGTGGCTGGAGGCCTTAGAATTTCACCACCCGAGGATATTCCAGGCGGAGCGGGTAAGAGTCCCCTAACCTTAACACTACAGGATTCGGAACTTCTGTTATCTGTTTTTCATTTTATCTTGTTTCCAGTCCCCGAATCCGTATTATCCTACGTTACTTCCATCAGTAATTGTATTGTGTTGCTTCCATCAGCATTTTCTAGTATGCTACCGTCTCCTTCCTCCTCTCAAGTATTTTTTTTTATGTTTTATTGATCACTGCGTTACCCTATTTGTGTCTGGAGCGAGGATTAGGCATACTGTACCAGCATTTTGTACCCTATGAGTCTATAGTTTAGGGGTAATGTTGTTGTTGGGTTTGTGTTGTGGATATTAGTCCAGTTTAGTTTGGATGATAGTCTTGGTTAGGTTTTAGTGTCCTTTTTTTTTGTTGCGGTTTTGTACTAGGAGTACGTTAGGACGGTTTATTTTTTTAGTCCCTAGGTTGTTAGGGAATTATGTTAGTTGGGGGGGGGGTTTCTTTTTTTTTGTGGTTATTAGTCTGGGGTGAACTTTATCACTCTGGGTCCCTTCAGCTCCCGGGTTTCGGCCCAAAATGTCCCTCCGTGTTTCTTTGCTTTACGGCCTTAGGCTCCGGTGGGTGCTGGGGCTGCACGGGGTGTCGCCTTCAGTGGAACCGCAATGGTTACGCTCCGTCAGTGGGAGGTGGATTGCTCGCCGGCAGGGACCCGAGGGAAAACTGTCACTATGCGGGGGTTCACTACTGCTGTCAGAGTCAGATGACCTTGCGCGGCCTCCCGTGGAAGTCTCAGCAGTACCGGAATCTTTGATACCTTTTAACTTGTCCCTTTGTTATTCACCGGCGGAGGTCTAGAAGTGGGTGTGGATTGTGTTCGTTGGCTGCTGGGTGAGAGGGCTTTGTACACTGTAAGGTGTGAGGTCCAGGGGTGTGTAACCATGACGCGTTTAACATCTTTCGCGAGGTCGCCCCTGGAAGTGTGCACTGCTTCCGCTTACCTAAGCGGACTTCGAATACAGTCCTCCGAAACGGAAGGACCAATGTCGTTTCAGTCTGGTCGTACTTCAACGCACTGGGTGCTTCCTCCCGAGTATTACTCGAAACTTTGTTTTTTTTCTTTCTTTCTTTGTTGTTGTTGTGTTGTGAGTTGTCATTCTTTACGAGTTAAGAATGCGAATATGGCGTTTTATTGGTTTTATTGTATGGGCTTGTTGTCCCTTTTATCGTGACTGTTGGCTCATTTAGCACTATTGCGTTATCGTCGAAAATCTTCGGTAGATTTTCTCCTTTCTTAGGGGAGGGGATGTTGTCACGGGTTTAAATTCATAATAGTATAATTTATCACTTATCTTAGGTATTCTCCGTTATTAAGGAGTAAATGGTGACAAGTTCCAGTTGATTTAGATTGATTATAGTTAGTCATCAATTTATAAATATATTCAGTGGTTGCTAAAATTGGTTTTGTAGTCAAGTATTATTTTTATTATGGTTTGAATTATTGACATTTCACTTTCATCTGTTTGTAAGTGCAACTTCTTTCTTTTTGTCAATAGTCTGACGTGTAGTGTTTTGCAGCCAACGTTCGGTCATATTTTTAACTTTATTATTGGTATCAAAAATAAATAGGGAAACTAAGTAATGTTGGGTTATTTATTGTTAGCTAATTAAAATAATAGGATTAACTGTATCAGATGACCTCTGTTTGTTCATAAGTTGTTGGCTGAATTAACTATGGTTATTATCCGTATCGTAGTAGAGGCCATCATTTTCTTACTGAAGTGTGTCAAGCTAAGTGAAGTTGGTACATCGGGGACCCTCTTTCTTTTGACTTCTGTCTCTTGTAGTGAACGCGTGTTAATCAGAAAATTTTTGAGAACTTAATTTGCATCCTTGTACATCGGGGACAACTTAGGTTGGATTTGCGTAATTAAGTTTAATCTGTTTCCATCGAAAACTGTGTAGGAGGTATTTTCTGGATTTTGGTAAATTCGGTGGAAACTACGGCTTGTGTCCGGCTTTTTAGTGAGATTTTCTATTGGTGAGTAGTACATGCTTCTTTATCCATGCAATTATTCGATTTTTATGGTCCTTTTTGTCCCTTATGAAATAGACAGTAGCGGAGATTGGTATTTTTGAAACCTTTTTGGATAGCAATCGTGGTTGGAATTTGTTCGACATTGCATTTAGCAGCGAGGAAATTGTTTTTTTTTCTAAAAGTTACCCAACTATCAGCTGGGATATCGTATAACGGAGTAAAAGAAACCCTATTTTAAATAATGTAATTATATTTTTAATAAATTAATAACGCCATATAATCACAATCTTGGTTAAAATCTCTATTTTATATGTGTATTTCTTTTTGTATCGTATGCAGGTTTTATTTTTGTATAACTAGACTCCTTTTAGTTTTTTTAACTATTAAAATTGATATTTTTGTACTATTACAAATTAATTTTATGTGAATTTTGATTTAAATTTATTGTTATAATATTGTTGTGACTAGCAAGTCAAATTTAAGCTTGTTGAGTATATTTAAATCATTAGTTTTGATCATTAATTGTAAATTCAGAGATATCAGCTTCTAATTATTGTATTATTCGTTTAAATTCATTTTTATTCTTTCATTGTCGTACCAATATCAGTTAATGTGTTAAAATTGTATTAAAGTCAGTAAAGTAGAGTAATGTTATTGTATTAAATTAATTCAAGGAGTCATTTAAATCTGTTTAAGCTAATGTTAATGCTAAGTTACGATTTTAGGGTTTTAGTTACCGGCTACAGTTCTAGTGACCGGCTAAAGTCCTAGATACAGGTGCAAATTCTAGAAATCCTAGTTAGGGATTTAGTCCTAGTTATTGGTTGAAGTTTGGTTGCTGTCCTGATACTTAGACAAGCCTAAGTTATTTGAGATTGGTGCAAGCCTATTGGTACTGGGAACAGGCTTGAATTTGGTGCAGCCTAAGTATTGGAGAAGCCTAGGACGACGAGGAACCGTATCTAGCATTTCAGATAAGCTAACTAGATTTAAGTCGCGGTTATAGTTTTAGTTAAAATTTAATCTTCCTGTTTTTTTTTGTATTGCGTGTGATCACACATTTTGATTAATTTCCTTTTTAATATTGTTCACATATTCTTTTTCACTATTTTTATATATCGATAGCGTTGTCAAGCACGAGGCTCGACAATTTTGTAATTATCAATATTTGTTCATTAAAGAAGGGTCTAGTTGATATTTTTGTTTTATTTAGCTCACTTATCGTTATTTTCAGTTGTTGTGTAATTTAGTTAGAACCGTTAAATATTCAAAATTTATTTAATTATCTCCAGTGGGTGAAGTGGTGCCTGGAACATCAGGGGTTTCCGATTTTAACCGTACTAAATCGGTGGCGCACTCACTTTATTTTGGCACTTACCCTCTACGGCTGAGCTGGGCATAATTTGCCAGTAGAGAAACCACCACCGAACTCAGCTGGGGTCGAATTTCAATTAGTAAATTTATTTGATTTTCTGAATTTGATTTTGTGTTGTTTTAACTTCATTAAAATACGTGGCACCCCCACACAGGGTATAGCAAACTTCCTCACCGATATGCTAACTAGGTCATATGATATACATAACCATACAAATATTGTGTTTCTGTGCTCTGTGTTCTCTGTGTTACGATCCATTTTTAGATGGAAAAACAGTGAAATAATATATAAATTTGGTACCTACATAAAGATAAAAGAGTGCTGAACATTACAGAAACATTATTTTCCAATAAATTTTGATTTTTAATGAATAATGAATAGAAGAAAGTAGCAGAACTAAAAGTTAAATTTTCTGGTTTATTAAAAAAATAAAATAAAAACTGGAACTCATTAAGGTGATAACTAGAAATCCAAACATTATTAGTGTTAAGTATACCAGTGGCGTTCATAAATATATTGAATATTATTAATTAATAAAAATGCCAGTAAAATGTTATAAATGTCCTTTGGAAAATTTAAAAGAGTATGTAACATGTGATACGTGCAAAAATGAATTTTGTAAGAAATGCAGTGATGTTTCTGAAACAGAATTTAGATGTTTCCTCTTAAGAAAAAGAAGAGTTAAGTATTATTGTGATGAATGTGAAAATGAAGAAAGTCCAATGTCTGTTTTAGTTAATGACATAAAAAGTTTAAAAAGTGATATTAGTAGTCTAAAGACCAGCATAGATTCAATTAGGATTGGAAATCAAGAAATCTCGCCGATTGTTTATGAAGATATTATTGCTGGAAAGAGAAAAAAGATTGTCCAATATAATAATAAAAAATGTTAAAGAACCAAATCAAACTACAAGAGAAAACAGGTTGATTGAAGATAAGCAAAAAGTAACAAACATTTTGAATGCAATTGATGTTGATCTAAATGAAATGAAAGTGTCTAGAATTGGTAGATATTCGGAGACAAAAAATAGACTGTTGAAAGTTACTTTAAGAAATAAAGATGATGTTATAAAAGTATTAAAAAACAAGAAAAACATAACAGTTCCAAGTGTAATTGTATTTGCAGATCAAACAAGAAAACAACAAGAATATTATAAATACATTAAAGGAAAGTTAGATGAATTGCAAGCGAAGGGAGATCAAACAAAAACAATAAGATACATAAATAATCGTCCTACTATAGTAACAAGATCTACTCAACCTTTAAACTAGAAAAGATTCCTAATATACAATATGATACTGACTTTCTCTATTTAAATACACAAAGTTTCTTAGCACATAAATCTCAAATCATAGCCAGTTTAATTTGTTATAATCCAGCAGTGTTATTGCTTAGTGAATCAAGAACCACATCGGATATAGAAAATTCCAAACTAGAAATCAGCAACTACGCAATTATTAGATGTGACTCCAAATCAAGGCATACAGGAGGTGTTTTGTTATATGTAAGAAAAAATGTTTCATATAGTGTATATAAGACATTTGTGCTTGAAGCCAATTATTGGTGTAAAATGATAAAAATTGAATATTCCGGAAATAAAATACTCATGGGATGCTTATATCATTCACCCAGTTCAAGTGATGCTACATTTTTGGATGATCTTGAGAATATTATTGATGATATATTTTGTAGATCAAAATGTTTACTTATCGGTGATTTTAACTTAGATTACTTATCAAATGAATTTTATTCTTTAAAAATAAAAAGACTGTTTGAAATATTTGGCCTCACACAATGTGTTCAGTCTTATACACGAGTTACTGATACTAGTAAAACGTTGGTAGATTATGTTGTATCAAATTTTGACGACTTGATCGTTGGGGTTCATGATATTCCAAAACTTACAGATCATTCAGTAGTTTCCGTTACTTTAAAAAATGTTAATAATAGTTTTAAATATTCTGTCCAGAAAAAAATTAGAATTCTTGATGAAGATAAGTTACATAAAATGAATATAAAAGTGTTGAATACAAACTTTTTATTGAACTGCTCAGATGTAAATGTGTTTTATGATGATTTGTTTAAAAAATTCGAAAAGATTATAAATGATTTTGCACCAATTCGGACAATATATTGCACATCAAATGATATTCCATGGTATGATAACTATATTAAACAGCTAAGTAAAGAAAGAGACCAAGCATATAAATTATTTAAAATAAATAGGGATGAAGTTAGTTGGCAGAATTCCAAACGACTAAGAAATGACGTGGTTAATAATTTAAAGTTAAAAAAACAGCAATATTTCTTTGACCACATTGATAAACATAAGGCAGACCCTTATTTGATGTGGAAAACTTTAAAAAAGTTAATAAATCCTAAACATATGAATGTTAATTTTCTAAATGGCATTAAATTTAATATAAATGGCTCTATAAAAATGATAAAAAATGAACACGAAATTTCTGAGTCTTTTAATGAATACTTCTTAGAAAGCATAAACGATATTGTTGATAATATTGATAATCAAAATATTATTAATAATCATGATAAGTATACGGATGCTATTTTTGATAACTTTGATTTGATTAGCTTACAGGAACTTAGGCAGTTTATTCGGCAATTAGATGAAAATAAGGGTTCTAAACTTGATGTACTAAATGCTAAAATTATAAAATCATCTTTTGTAGTGGTAGGGAATGTTTGGTTGCATTTTATAAATTCATCTCTTGAATATGGCACTTTTCCAAATTCTTTAAAGACTAGTGTAATAACACCCATTGAAAAAGTAGCAAACACAGTTCAGTCTTGGGAATTTAGACCTGTCAATAGTTTACCTAGTTTGGAAAAATTACTAGAGAGTGTAGTATACAAACAGTTGCTTAATTATTTCGATTTTAATAATCTTTTGTTTGTTAAACAGTCAGGATTCAGAACAAAACATAGTTGTGAAACGGCACTTCAATATAATTTAATACACTGGAAGCAGAATTTAGATAATGGTCTGTACACCGTAGTAGTGCTTTTAGATTTGAAAAGAGCTTTTGAAACTATTGACAGATCTATTTTGCTAAAAAAACTGGAACAGTATGGGATTTGTGGAAATGTATTAAAATGGTTTACAGAATATTTAAAAGACAGAACACAAATAACAAAAATTGGAAACACAAGTTCATCAATTAAAACTGTTATACATGGAGTACCGCAGGGAAGTATCTTGGGTCCTCTATTGTTCTTAATTTATATAAATGATATCAATAACTAAATTAATTGTACCGACCCTTACTACTTGAAAGTTCATTTTATTGGGAATAATAAAAATAATAAAAAACGTTAGTTTTTTATATAAAACTTTCACTTTAAATGTATTTTAAAAAATGACATATGTTTCGCATTTAAGCATCGTCAGATTGACATATAAAGTTACATTTTGTTTATAGCTAACTATCTGATGTTGAATAGGTAATATTAAGGCTAGATTAAGTATGGAAGTAATAAGATATAACAATATTAAAGCCTAGATGTTATTAGCCCTAAGGGATTATCCTGGATGTATCTCCCTCTAAGATCAGTATAACTGTGCAATGATATAGAAAAACCAGGAAAAAACTATATCTGCTGATCTTTACAATAACTTAATATATTTGTATTACAATTATATCTTATTTATGTATAAAATGAAGACTCAATCAAAGTAAACAGTTTAATAGTGGAGAATTTCTAAGATTTATTTGTTCATTAACAACTTTAAATTGTGGATCTGCTAGATGTCTTTTTATTTCAAGTTCTTCAAGAAAATCTAAATTTTCTTTTTTATTACAAATGTGTAGAATTTGGATGTCATTGTTGTGTAAGAGTGAGGTTGGATGTTCAAGTAGGTGTTTTGCATAATTTGACTTATCTGGTTGTTTTAATCTATATGCTCTTAAGTGTTCATTAAATCATTAAAGAAAATTTGAAATAAGATTTAATGAACACTTAAGAGCATATAGATTAAAACAACCAGATAAGTCAAATTATGCAAAACACCTACTTGAACATCCAACCTCACTCTTACACAACAATGACATCCAAATTCTACACATTTGTAATAAAAAAGAAAATTTAGATTTTCTTGAAGAACTTGAAATAAAAAGACATCTAGCAGATCCACAATTTAAAGTTGTTAATGAACAAATAAATCTTAGAAATTCTCCACTATTAAACTGTTTACTTTGATTGAGTCTTCATTTTATACATAAATAAGATATAATTGTAATACAAATATATTAAGTTATTGTAAAGATCAGCAGATATAGTTTTTTCCTGGTTTTTCTATATCATTGCACAGTTATACTGATCTTAGAGGGAGATACATCCAGGATAATCCCTTAGGGCTAATAACATCTAGGCTTTAATATTGTTATATCTTATTACTTCCATACTTAATCTAGCCTTAATATTACCTATTCAACATCAGATAGTTAGCTATAAACAAAATGTAACTTTATATGTCAATCTGACGATGCTTAAATGCGAAACATATGTCATTTTTTAAAATACATTTAAAGTGAAAGTTTTATATAAAAAACTAACGTTTTTTATTATTTTTATTATTCCCGATATCAATAACTGTCATCATTGTGATTCATTACAGATTCATTTATTTGCGGACGACACTTTGCTGTTTATTAGTGACAATAACTTAAATATAGCATTGAAAAAAATGAATGACTCTCTAAATATTATTGCTTCCTACTTAAAAATAAATAAGTTAAAGTTAAACGTTGAAAAAACTAAAGCCCTTATTATTTCAACCTCATAAGTATAAAAATCTAAATATAGATTAAATAAATTTAACAGTGGATGGGAAAAGAATTGAAATTGTCTCGCAGGCAAAATATCTAGGCTTCATTGTGGATAATCATTTAAATTTTAATGCTCATTTTGAGTATATTCAGAAAAAAATAGCTAAAAAAATGTTTTTCTTTTCTAGAGTGTCCCAAGATCTTTCTATGCAATCCAGAATTACTGTTTTTAATACAATCATTAAGCCACATTTTGATTATTGTGCCAGTATATTGTTTTCCTATGATTTAAATAAATTGAATGTTTTGCAGAAATTACAAAACAGGGTAATGCGGATAATTTTGAGATGCAACCGTTACACTCCAATAAATTTTATGTTGTCTGCTCTTGAATGGCTTTCTGTGAAAAACAGACTTCTCTACATGACCATGGTATTTATATATAAAATGTTGCATAATTTAGGACCTGTATATTTTAATGAATTTATTCGATTTCAAAATGAAATACACAATTATAACACTAGGAATAATGCCAACTTATATATACCAAGGCAGAATCTGAGCAGAACAATAAAAAGTTTAATTTACAAAGGTTTTGATCAATATAATAATCTACCCAAGAATGTAAAATTGTCAGAAAATATATATGTGTTTAAAAGTAATTTGTTAAAACATATTAAACTCAATGTACGATAGGTACTTTTAGCAAATTATTTTTATTTTAATAGTTATGTGTAAATTTTTACCTTTAATAATTATAATAATGATGTTTTTAATATTTTAAATTGTGTAATTTTGGATGAACGATATTATTCTATTATTATATATATATACATTTTTTTGTATTATTTTTATATGATATGTATATTAGGAATTCCTATTTTTTTTTCAATAAATTAAACTATCTATATATGATTTTGAAAATGAGTACTATATAAAAAATTCTTTTGAGGTGAATAAATTATTTAATAACACAAACATACCAGAAGGCTATGTTATAGCTAGTTTGGACGTGGTGTCCTTGTTCAGTAACGTATACTTAAATATCTGCAAAATTGCTATTGAAAAGAACTGGCAAACTATCAGTGCACATTGCTCTTTATCTATTGAAACTTTCTTTGAATTATTAACTATTCTATTCGATAGTAATTATTTCAGTTTTAATGGTAAATTTTACAAACAAACTTTCGGAACCCCTATGGGTAGCACGGTTTCACCAATTTTGGCAGGATATGCAATGGAGTAGGTATATCCTAGATACTGTCATTCATAAACATAAATTTAAAAATAAAATATAAGGAGTACCATGATATATTCATAATTATAAATAAAAGGAATCATGTAATTTTCTTTCTATAAAACAAGAAATTTGTCTGAGAAAGTATGCTAGAAATAATATTTTTTTTATGCAAAGAATAAGTTCAAATATAAATTAAATGTAGAATTATATGCTGTATTAACTAATGCATATGAGTATTTAAAAGTTATTATTATGGTTTAAATTTTAAATGAAAAAATTTATTAAAAGAATGAAATGAAAAGTTTTAATATTAATAGTAATAAATAAAAAACATAAATTTGTATAAGAATCCTAGGTATAAGATAAATTGTAAATAGAAATTAATCAAGTGCACGGATGTCATAAATTAAGTTATTATCAAGTAGGCATCAGATAGATACCAATAAGAATTGTTAGGATAGTTGTTTTTTGTTATTTTTGTTTTGGAAGTTGTTGATTTTAAACGACGCTCTCTTGTTTTTTGTTCAGAAAGAGAAAAGACGTGTTAAATTTGCTCTTGTAATTTTTTACGATTTTTATTAAAAAATTTCAATATAAATCAGTCTTGAGTAATTGAATATTATTACAAACGTCTGTAAGAAGAAAACTAAAGTATATTGGTAAGCAGAAAGTTAATTTTTATATAAATAAAAGAAATCAGAAGATGAGAACGTGATAGCAAATGGTGCTATGAATGTAATCTTGAATTTCCAAGTACGTGTTAAATAGAAAGAAGGAATAAGTACATACCAGCGTTGCAGAGTTCATTAAGCAGTTAGAAGATCTTTTTCTTAAACGAGTTTATGGTTTCTTTTGATAATCCTGTAGCAGACTAGCTGAGAGAATTCATAGATCCTGGAGTCACGGTATTAATATTGCACTATTCACCTTAATAAAGAACTTTCTTGTGTTTTATATATATAATTGGATGAACAATTAATTTCCTCATTTTCACTTTTACTCTATTCACATATTTTATTAGTTTTAAGAATTTTTTGATATGTATAATACCACCATTTATTAATCTTTTCATATCATTTTACTCACATAATTAGTAATCATAGAATCTCACATTGACGAGAAGATAGGTTACAGATCTTCTTCTTTTTAATTTAAACATCCATAGGTATCATTTGGTGCATAATAGTTATTATGCATATAATTTCAAGACAATATCAAATTAATAAAATAAAACATTGGATTCTGCCCTGAGATAGAGTCGTTGATAAAAATTTTTATAAACAATAATTCAATTTACATCAAATTTTAAAGTTAAATATAATTATTTTAAATTTACATCATTTTAAATATAACATATAATCAGATAAACAACACAAAATTATAAACAATTAATAATATACATTTACATTTTCATATATGTTATAAAATTGGCGCCCAACGTGGGGCTCTAAATAATACAAACTAGAGCCTATTTAAATAATTAATATTTAAAATATTTTTTTTTTTGAAAACTTCATTTGAAAATTTTTTTTTGTGATTCCGTATTAGTTATAAGCTAAATACAAAGGTAATAGCTTACAAAATATTTATTGGTATAAAGGTATTTCTTTAGAAATTTGCACATTACTTGTATTTATCTGGGTATTTTAAATTGTAAGAATGGATAGAAAAATGAGATTGAGAGATGGTAAAGTAGTAGGAGAGGATAGCGAGAATAGTGATGGAGGAGAGATTGAGGTAGAGAGTGTTGCGGTACAAGTACATGAAGAGAGAGTATTGGGAGCAGGAGATTATCGAGTGGAGGAATTGATCCAAACTGGACAACAGGAAGGAGCAGAATCAGAAGAAGGTGATAATTTAATGGAGATAGGGGGAGAGAATGATCAAACTATGGTTGAAATGGAGACAGATGTAACTGGTGGTGGAGATGAAAAAGAAGAACAGGAGGCACAAACACAATCAAAGGAAGAAAGTCAATTAGACATGCTCAGCATGTTACAAAGGATCATGATGACTATGGACAAAAGGTTTGATCAACAAAAAGAAGATAATGTAAAAATGAGAGAAGATATGAATTATAAATTAGATCAGCAAAAAGAAAACATGGACAAGAAATTGGATCAGCAAAAAGAAGATATTAATAAAAAATTAGATGAAATAAAAGAAGATAATAAGATTTTTAAAAGAGAAATTAGTAGTATTAAAGAAGATAATTTGAAGATCAAGGAAGAAATGAAAATTATGAAGATAGACTGTGACAAGAATATGGAACAGCAAAATATTAAATTAAGGAATGAAATCCAGGAGACAGGGATTAAAATTAAGGGGGAAATTAAAATTGTAGAAGAGAAAATAGTAGAAGTGAGTAAACAAACAGAAGAAATAAAAAAAGAAATAGGACAGATAAAGTTGCAAGAGCAAATTAATGAAGAAGTTGTAGACAATTTAAAAATTAACTTAGGTAAGGAATTTGAAAGGATAGAAGGAGAAATACAGAATCAAAAAGAAACTTGTAGTAAAAATTTAGAATTAACAGTACCTAAGTATATATCTATTTTTTTATTTAATTACTGTTTTGAACGTGATATGACTTTTTTAATTATTTTAATTTAATGTCAACTTGAAATCTTTTAACTTCTGTAAGTCATACGTTTTAATGTGTAATTTTTATTTTTCTTAGTACCTACATATTTTCTTTGTAGTTTACTCCTGATGAAGCTGTCAAATAAACAGCGAAATATTGAGTTATAAGATAATTTAAGATTTTATTTGAACAGACCGCATACCCGAAAATTTTAATCTTTTTCTTATTATAATTGTTCGGTCGAAATTACTACTTTATATATATATATATATATATATATATATATATATATATATATATATATATATATATATATATATATATATATATATATATATATATATAGATTTATAATTATTTTTGACCGGATAGTATAAAAGAAAAAATGATTTTTCTTGGGGTTGCGGTCCAAAGGCCTCTAGTGATTAAAACACTATTAAAGGTGTACTCTTTTATTAAAAGTCAAGCTTTCGAAACCGTTTGGTTTCTTTCTCAAGACAACTAAAATGTGAACAAAATATTACACAACATTGAACAAAATATATATATACATCCAGCTATCATTAATGCGTCATTGAATACGCGAATCCCTATCAATATTGCGTCCGATGCAAAGCTGCGTCCGTATATGGACGCAGCTTTACAAACTGTGTATTTCTTGCCTATCTACACATAAAACGGATATTGTTTCAATGAAATTAAACGGTCAATAACTTGTACATCCTAATTTTTTATAATAAGTTGTGCATATGGCAACCCCGGAGTGGCTACATGAATTTGATGGGGACGCATCAATGATATATTACCCGTTAAATGTATATTTTTGTATTGTGGCATTTTACCAGTAGAGGCGCTGCCGTTATATACGAACTTATTCCTTTTTGTCGGTGCGCTATATGAATGTTACAAAGAACGTAGGCAACGTTGCAAAGGCCGCTGCATTTTATTCGATGTGAAACGATTGTGAATTTTATTTTATAGTATACCCTATTTTCTGCATAGAAGTTAATATGTCTAATCGTTCAAAAAAAATATTAAGCCTGGTTGTTAAGTATTAATTTACGATTATAAAGTATTATAGTATTAATATAAAGTAAGTAATAAAATAAAATTATTTTTTTATTTCATTACTTTAAAAAACCTCTTGAAACATATATTGTTATTTCTTATTGCCTAAATATCTTTTTAAAGGTAAGATTAATTATCCTTCCAGCTATAAGTAAATTTTAATATGTTATAGACAGGTCTCTGAGGTAAATTCGTTTATAGATTTTAGTTTAAGATAAGTATAATATCACTTTATTGCGATATTTTTTAGGTTTCAACACCAATCAAATAATCAAAATAATACTTATAAGGAGATTTACACTTCAAGTTCTGTTAACATATTAATGCAAATTGCTTTTATTATGGTTTAGAAAATGCTTTGTAGTTCGAATCTTACTACTTTCGAATATTTTCTTGATTAATTAATTTATTTATAGATTTATTTATTTATCTATTTATTTATTTATCGATTAATTTATCTTTTTAGTTATTTATCTATTGATTTATTTATTTATTTATTTATTTATTTACCTACTTATTCATTTATTTATCTATTTTTTTACTTGTTTACTAACTTATGACTAGGTACTTTAAAATAAAATACTCTCTTCATCGTTATAAGAGATTGTTTGTATTTGTAAGAAATTTATTAACGATAAGTTTATATTTTATACAAGGAGAAAGACGCACGCACGCACGCTTTGAGCCCCGAGATGATGAGAATGCCATTCATTACAACGATATTTGTTGTTTGAATGGCATTCTCGCCCTCCCATTCCACCACCCCCCCTCGCTTCCGAGGGGGCCTCAGCAGTTTCGTTCCCCGTTTTGGCCTTGGGGAGAAACTGCGGTCCTCATCTACTTCTGCCAAGACAGTGCTCTGTGCACTATATTCCTGGTGTCTGGCTATTGTTATGCGTGCTTTTCTATTTTATGTGCTTTCCGTTGTATTTTTGCGGTCTCAGTTAACGTTACTTTCACGGTGACTCTTTTCGTCACAAATGCCGCTATGTTATCTTATATTTTTCTACTGCTGCCGGAGCTGCATCTTTGGCCTCTTGTGTGTCCATGGACCATTATCTGGATCGTATTCTGTCAATTCTCTTAGGTCACGGTTTACATGGTTCCTCGTGCCTTCAAAGATCGTCCTAGCTTTTTCTTTCATGGTATCTGTTATTTTTCTAATTTCTAAGTCGTGATATAAGGTGTTATTCCTTATGTACCATGGTGCGTTTACCGCTTCCCTTATACTTCTATTTTGTTGTTTTTGTACTTTATCTATCGTAGTTTTGCAAGCATGGCCCCATGCCACCGATGCATACGTTAGGATGGGCATAATTATTGTCTGGATCAGTCTTAGTTTTATTTGCAAGTTTAACTTGCTTCTTCTTCCAATAAGTCCTGCTAATTTGCTTCTTGCGTATTTTGATTTCTTTACTACGCTGTCTACGTGGTCTTTGAAGCATAGTCCTTGGTCCAGGTTGACTCCAAGGTACTTTACTGATCTGTTCCAGTTTATTTCTTCTTCTCCCATCGTGATGTTTTCATATGGGTGGTGGCGTCTCTTTTTAAACAGGATAGCTTTCGTCTTTTCCTGATTTATCGCTATTTTCCATCGTATGCATCATTCTTACATTTCATTCATTGCTCTTTGCAAATATCTGGTGATCAACCTTGGTTGAGTACTTCTTGCTGCTAATGCAGTGTCATCAGCATATAAAGACAACATGGTGTTTGGTGTCTTAGGCACGTCTGCTGTATATATTGTATACAGCAGTGGGGACAGCACGGCTCCTTGTGGAACTCCTGCTTCTATTCTTGCATATCTAGATGTTATTGGGCCCATCTTTATCCTGAATTCTCTGTTTTCCAAGAATGACGCTACCAGCTTCGTCATTGCTCTTGAAATTCCCATATCCGTCATTTTGTATATTAATCCTTCGTGCCACACTCTATCGAATGCTTTGCTGACATCTAGAAACACTGCTCCAGTGGATTGTTTTCTATTAAATCCTTCACTGATATATTCTACCAGTCTTAGAACTTGTAGTTCTGTTGAATGTTCTCTTCTGAATCCAAATTGCTCTTCTGGCAATATATTTAATTAATTGACTTGTTCCCATAATCTTCTGAGTATCACCCTTTCTGTAACCTTGCTAAGTGCAGGTAGAAGGCTGATTGGGCGATAGTTTTGAGGAAAAGTTGGATCCTTTCCAGGCTTTCTTATCATTATTACATCTGCTCTTTTCCATCTTGTTGGAAAGTGCCTAAATCTCAATATTCCATTTATGAGTGTAGTGATGTAAACCACTACCTTTGGAGGCAGATTCTTTAACGTCCTGTTACTTATTTTGTCACATCCTGGTGCTTTTCTTAGTTTTATATTCTTTATTATGTCTCTTATTTCTTCGGGGCTTGCATGTACAAGTATTTCGTCTTCATCAGCATTTTTTATCTCCTCTGCTGCTTCTTCTACTTCTTCTTCTATATCCTCTTCTGGATGTGTGTTTAGTCTGAATTGATTTTCTAGACTTCTAGCAAATGCTTCTGCTCTTTCTCCATGTAGAGTTGGAAGCGGTTTTCGGTCTTCTCTAAGGATCTTCTGAAGATTCCATATTCCTGGTTGTTGTAGATCCAATGTGTCCAGGTATTCATCCTATCTTTGGTTTCTATGTTCCTGCAGCTCCGTTTTAACCAGTTTCTGCAGTCTGTTGGCTTCTCTTTTATCATCTGCTCTTCCTGTCCTATTTGCTCTGTTCCTAGCTCTGTTTTTATCTGAAATTAAAAGTTTTAAATCTATGCTAATGTTATTAAATGAATTTCTTTTCTCTATTCTTATTCTTCTTGTTGTCTGCTCCATTGTTTAAGAGAGACTTAATTATAAAATAAATTCATTTTTTTAAGAATACGCAACTTTAGAAACAAATTCTAAAACAGGTAGATTTTTATTTTTTAATTATAATATTTATCATGCCATCCTGGGCGTGATGACGTAATCTAAGAACGGGAGTTCTCTGATAGATCATTTTAAAAGTTAATAAAAAAATATAGTAAAATAAAACATTAACACATTAATTATTTATACAGGGTGGCAAAACAGATTTCATTTTAAATTAAATACATGTTACTATCCAACAAAATGTTTATTTAACAAATAGATTAAATTAAATGTTCAACTTCTTAGCAGTAATTAATCCGACGACTAGATTATTCTTAAAAAGTTACATTATATGTCCAAACTAATTCTGTTTCTATATCTTTTAAAGTTTGTAGACTATTAATGAGAACTTTTTTGATTTTAAGTAACTTCATAGAAAAATGTCAAGTCAATCTTGGGCACCACTCTTTTGTTCTCAAATTATGATCATTGTTATTTGGAAAATTTTCATTTTAAATTATTTATTCAATTTGTAAAAAAACTCTTTTTATGTGTTTATTTGAATTATAAAAATGTATCATTATTTTTATACTTTAAAACATAATAAAAAATTGATATTAAGTTGTTTCTTTTTTTCAATAAAAAAGTATAGATGAGAAATGGAAATTATAAATAAATATAAATATAAATAAATATACTCAGTGACATTAGAAGTGTTACACCCAAAAGAAATAATTTCTCAATCTTAATTTTTTGGCAACATGGTAGATTAACATCAAGAATAAAACTATAACATATTCAAGAATTTTTAATATCGTATAACAAAAAAAAATAATAATGTGTTTGGTGACCCCGTAACTGAATACACTTATGTACACGTCTAGGCATTGCCAAAATGAGATGATCAATGTCTGCTTGTGGCATCTTGTTCCATGCAACTTGAATTTCATGGTTTAACTGTGCCAGAGTTTGTGGAGGATGGTGTTAATGGGACTGCCTTCTTCCCATCATAATCCACACATGTACGATGGGATTTAAATCTGGTGAACGAGGTGGTTACGGCAAAAAATTAATGCCAGCTTCTTGGAGAAAGTTCATAGTTCGACGAGTAATATGGGGACGCGCGTTATCTTGCTAAAAAAGGACGTGTCGACGGCCGTCTAGATAAGGAAGTAAAGTGGTTTTTAAGACATTATCAACATAACGTAAAGCTGTAATACTGCCTCAAATAAACACAAGTGGTGATCGGTTACCATAGGCAATAGCCCTCCAAATCATTACTCCAACTGTCCTGTGTACAGGTCATTCAAGAACAAACCCGGTATCTCGTCGCTCTCCAGGGTGGCGTCTAACCCTTCTACGGCCACCGTGCATGCCTAAACAAAATCGCGATTCATAGTTGAATGCTACATTATGCCATTCTTTCACCCATTGCTGCTGTTCTCTGCACCCATTCAAACGTTGATGGCAATGGTCCTGAGTCAAAGGTAGCACTAGTCGTGGGCGGTATGAAAACAGTCCAAAGGCTCGAATGCGACGGTATAGTGTACACATAGTAACAGGTCTACCTTCCTATTCAAACCATTTATCAGCGATTTGACGCGTAGTAGCAAAACGATCTTGCAGAGCAAGTAGTCTGAAGTGGCTATCTTGACGCTCTGTGATACGACTTGGTTGGCCAGTTCCTCTACCTTCGTTTGTCCACACACGACACACACGCATTACCGTCATTGCCGTACAATTAACACGAAGGACAATTTGGCGATACGACAAACCCATATTTTTATAGGCAACAATTCTACCCCTGTCAAAGATAAAACATTGATATTGTTATCATAGCATTCTTTAAATATAGTCATTCTGTAGTCAAAAAACTAAGATCAAGAAATGATTCCTTTTGGGTGTAACACTTCTAATGTCACTGAGTATAGTATGAAATTTTTTTAATACTAAAAACTTCATTAGTAAACATATAGTGGGTATTTTAAACCACACTAAAAATATAAATTGCATTAAAGAAAATAAAAAACATTTTAATGTTTTATCTTTTGATTAATATTGTAACGGGATAACCGTAAAGGAAGGGACCTTAATTTGAAAGATTGTTGTTGACAGTTGATTTTTAGTTGTTTGTAAAAAAATCAACTGACCATTTTAAATAATGTTTCTAGAAAATTCTAGAAACTTCTAAACACACTGACTAGATTAAATAATGTTGTATATAAGGGGATGCATGGGCAGTTTACGTCAGTTCAAGTCAAGTGTTCACAAGAGTTCATTGTATTGTCAAGTAGTTAGACGTTATCCAGCAGAGTTCAGTGTGTCTTAACAATTTTGTAAATAAATTGTGTAAAAAGCCCCCATAAGTGTTTCAAATTGGTGTCAGGTGTGGGGTGAAGATACAAGAATGCCTGGAAAAAAGATAAATGAACTATTGGTGGCTGAGCTCAGAAGAGAGCTTGAAGAATTAGAGTTGGAAACTACTGGAAGCAAATCCGTATTGTTGAGAAGGCTCCGTGAGTACTACGTAAATAATAATTTGGACCCTGACGCTGTGGAGTTCGAAGACCCAGTTCAAAAAGCAAATTCTGAACTAACTCAACAACTTTCCCGGTTGCAAGAAGAACAAGCTCAACAACTTTCCCGGCTGCAAGAGGAGCTATCAGGACGCATGACGAGCCAGCAAGAGGAGCTATCCAGTCAGATAAAAAGCCAGCTCGAAGACATGTCCCAGCTGTCCCAACGAATGACGAGCCAACAAGAAGAACAAGCTCAACAACTTTCCCGGCAACATGAGGAGCTATCCAGTCAGATGAAGAGCCAGCGCGAAGATATGTCCCAGCTGAAAGAGGAGCTATCAGGACGAATGACGAGCCAACATGAGGAGCTATCCAGTCAGATGAAGAGCCAGCGCGAAGATATGTCCCAGCTGAAAGAGGAGCTATCAGGACGAATGACGAGCCAGCAAGAGGAGCTATCCAGTCAGATGAGAATCCAGCGCGAAGATATGTCCCAGCTATCACAACGGATGTCTACCCTATCAGATGAGTTATCCAGTTCGTTCTCCCAGCAGATATCACATCTTCGGAAAGAGCAAAATCAGCAAGTAGCCAACTTGCGAGAGGAGCAAAATCAGCAGGTGGCCAACTTCAGAGACGAGATCAACCAGCAAGTGCAGTCCGAGATAGAAAAGCTTAAACATGAACTGGAAGCTTGTCTACAAAACCAAACCATCCACCACGGCGACGGAGATGCAGGAAGGATGGAAACCTGCCACGCAGACGTCAAACGGCGAAGAAACGAGGAGACGACCCAGGTGCGAACGACAATGAAACCCCCGACCTTCGACGGGAAAACTTCCTGGCCAAATTACCTGAAACAATTCGACGCAGCGGCCAGAGCTAATGGATGGTCATCCCAGGAGAAGGCATTGTCCCTAACCGTAGCTCTGCGAGGCGAAGCTTTAGACGTCTTGCAATCATTGACACCGGATGAAGCTGACAACTTCGAGTTATTGGTGAATCGTCTAGAGATGCGTTATGGTCAACCTCATCTACAACCGGTGTACCGAATGCAGTTAAAGAGCCGAAAACAGAAAAATGGAGAAACTATCCAGGAATTTGAAGCGGATGTAGCAAGAATGGTACGACTTGCGTATTCAAATGCAGCGGAGGATTTCCTGGAGTGCCTAGCAGTCCAAACCTTCACCGATGGTCTTCGAGACGTCGAGTTGCAACGCGCTGTACGGCTGGCGCGGCCGAAGACCCTTGTGGACGCCTTGACCATTGCCCTGGAGTTTAAGGCGGCGACGGAGGCCTCACGTGGAGTTGCTCGACTGAGGGAAATCACCGGTAACTACGACCATGCCATTCATTCCGTTAGCGACGTTGAAGCGGTAGTAGAGAGGTTTATGAAGTTATCTCCAAAAAGAAGGCGCCCAGTGAGATGCTGGAACTGCGGAGAACTAGGCCATATAAGAAATACTTGCCCCCATAAAGAAAAATCTCCTGCTGAAGTACCCCTGCAGCAGGAAAACTTTAAACAGGTCGACTCCTGGAGGGCGCCTTCGACCCCAAACATTCCCGTAGTCCCTCACACCATTAAATTGGCAACTCTGCGACATCACGTGGACAGCTTATATGTAGATGGCCTCCTTGATGGGAAGAATATTAGCATGCTGGTAGACACTGGAGCTACAAAAACTATCGTCCGACCAACCATCATTATGCGAAATAAGATGTTGCCTACCAGTTGGAGACTGCGTACCGCTACCGGAGATTCTGCTAGAGTCTACGGTGAGATACAGGTGACGCTACAGTTTGGTTCAACCTCTCTTGTTCACTCAGTGCTGGTGGCTGACGTTGATGAAGATGTTGTTCTGGGCATGGATGTTATGCTCCACTGTGGTTTTCATTTGGATCTTCGCCAACGTATCCTTCGTACTGGTAATGAAGAAATATTCCTGCACCGAAAACAAGTTGACAATGCCTCGATTAAGCTAATCGATGATATCGAACTTCCGGCAAGCTGCGAATGTGTCGTCACAGCGCGGTTGGATGGACTGGAGCCAGATGGTGCCCCAGCCATGATAGAGCCGAAGAACCATGACCATGAATTGGGAAAAGGACTCCTTGTGGGTAAGACTCTTGTTAGATCCGCCAAAGAGGTACCCATCCGAGTTATCAACTTGAACGATCATCCAGTTCTTCTCCGAAAGGACACGGAAATGGGAAGTTTAGAACCAGTAATGGCCATAATTCACAAGATAAATGTTACGGAAACAGATGAGACCAACGAAATTGAACAATTAATGACAAAATTAGACCCCTCTTTGTCAAAATTAGAAAAGAAACAGGTAAGAGATCTACTTTACCGTTATAAACCTGTATTTGGTTCTAAAAGTAAACTGGGAAGAACTGATGTTGTACAACATAAAATTGACACTGGTGATGCACGTCCGATTCGACAGGTACCCCGAAGGATGCCTCAAGTTAAAAAGGAAGAAGCAGGCAGAGCCCTTAAAGAAATGATTCAAAATGGCATAGTCGAACCATCAAATAGTCCGTGGGCTTCTCCTGTGGTATTAGTGAGAAAGAAAGACGGATCAATGCGGTTTTGTGTCGACTATCGAAAGCTAAATGATGTCACTAAGAAGGACAGTTATCCTCTGCCAAGGATTGATGATGCCCTCGACGCTTTGGCGGGTTCTACTCTGTTTTCTACCTTGGACCTTAAAAGCGGATACTGGCAAGTTAAAATGAATCCTGCAGACAAAGAAAAGACTGCCTTTACCAGTGGATCAGGGTTATGGCAATTCACGGTCCTTCCATTTGGCCTCTGTAATGCTCCTGCGACGTTTGAACGACTAATGGAGAACATCCTGCGGGGTTTGTCATGGGAAACTTGTCTAGTTTATCTAGACGACATCATCATAATGGGTAAGACCTTTAAGGAACATTTATCTAACCTGGAAGAAGTTTTTAAAAGATTACAGAACGCTAATCTAACATTGAATGTTAAGAAATGCCACTTGTTCCAGAGACAGGTCAACTATTTAGGACATAACGTAAGCAAGGATGGCGTTGCTGTTGACCCTGCTAAGATACAAGCCGTTCAGGAATGGCCAATCCCTATCGACAAACATCAGCTCCGGAGTTTCTTGGGTCTTTGCTCCTATTACCGACGATATGTCAAGAATTTTGGAGACATCGCCAAACCCTTGACACGTTTGACGGAACAAGATAAAACCTTCTGTTGGGATCAGGAATGTCAAGAGGCGTTTGAAATATTGAAGAAACAGCTTACGTCAGCACCTGTTCTTGCTTATCCACTTCCTGATGGTAAGCTTATTCTGGACACCGACGCCAGCAATGTGGGAATTGGAGCCGTCTTGTCACAGCTACAAGATGGTAAGGAAAGAGTGGTTGGTTACTTCAGCAAAACTTTATCGAAAGCTGAAAAGAACTACTGTGTAACTCGGAGGGAACTGTTAGCAGTTGTAAAATCCGTCGAACACTTTTATAAATATCTGTATGGCAGAAAATTCCTGATCAGAACAGACCATGCCAGTTTAAAGTGGCTACTTAGCTTTAGGAACCCAGAAGGACAGATAGCAAGATGGCTCGAAAAACTGCAGGAATATGATGTTGAAATCGAGCACAGACCTGGAACCAGACATCGTAATGCTGATGCACTTTACAGAAGACCATGTCGACCTGATTGCCCCCATTGTACCCGTATGGAGCAGAACGAGGAAAAACTTGCCTTAGTTAAGGTTGTACCAGGAGACGAGAGCTCTATGCTGGAGGAGCAACAAGAAAACGATCCCGTTCTGAGAAAGATTAGGGAGTGGAAGAGAATGGACCGTCGTCCGTTGTGGAGAGAGATATCCTCATCCTCTCCTGCTTTAAAAGCATACTGGTCCCAATGGAACTCTTTAATTTTGGACGGAGGGCTCGTTAAAAGACTTGTAGAAAATTCCGAGGGCACAGAAACAAGGAAACAAATAGTGGTCCCAAGAAATGCTGTACCGGAAATTTTAAAACAGATGCATAATGATAGTTCTGGAGGACATCTGGGTATCACGAAAACGCTGCAAAAGATCCGAGATAGATTTTACTGGGTAAATTGCACTAATGATGTTAAAGATTGGTGTCGTAAATGCACTACATGTGCTGCCAGTAACGGTCCGCACCGAAAACCGAAGGCGGAAATGCAGCAATACCTGGTTGGAAGTCCTTTTGAAACAATCGCAGTAGATGTATTGGGGCCACTTCCACAGACCGATGTAGGAAACAAGTACATCTTTGTTGTAATGGACTACTTCACTAAATGGGTTGAAGCATATGCAGTTCCCAATCAGGAAGCTACCACTTTAGCAGATATATTGGTTGAAGAATTCGTAAGCCGATTTGGGGTACCATTAGAATTACATTCAGACCAAGGAAGAAATTTTGAGAGCAAGCTGTTTCAAGAAGTTTGCCAAAGATTAGGCATCCACAAAACGAGAACCACCGCGATGCACCCTCAGTCTGATGGAATGGTGGAACGAATGAACCGGACTATAACCAACTATCTGTCAAAAGTGGTGTCAGATTGTCAGAGGGATTGGGATCGACATATTCCACTATTTCTAATGGCAATTCGATCGGCCATCAACGAATCAACTGGCCAAACGCCTGCGAAGGTCCTGTTCGGTAGAGAAATGAGGCTACCATGTGACTTGGTGTTTGGTTGTAAACCTGGTGAAGAAATGGCACGTGAACAATATGTCACCGACCTTCAGAATCGAATGGAAAATATACACAACCTGGTGCGTGGAAAACTACAATTATCTAGTGATTGGATGAAGAGGTACACTGACACACGGACAATGGAAAAGAGTTACCAAGTTGGAGATTTAGTCTGGCTCTATAACCCCCGACGGCGTCGAGGTATTTGTCCCAAATTACAAAAGAACTGGGAAGGTCCTTACACCATCAGGAAGAAGATTAACGATGTCATTTATCGGATCGTGAAAATTCCCAGAGGGAATCCCGTCGTGGTCCATCATGATCGTTTGGCGCCTTACCAGGGAAACCACAGTGGAGATGCGCAGCAACTTCAAGAAGATGGTTTGGCTGGCTCAGGGAGTGTGCGGGATTCCGATGTAGGAAATAACATTCCAGGAGGAATGAATCTAAGGAGGGGGCAGTGTAACCGGATAACCGTAAAGGAAGGGACCTTAATTTGAAAGATTGTTGTTGACAGTTGATTTTTAGTTGTTTGTAAAAAAATCAACTGACCATTTTAAATAATGTTTCTAGAAAATTCTAGAAACTTCTAAACACACTGACTAGATTAAATAATGTTGTATATAAGGGGATGCATGGGCAGTTTACGTCAGTTCAAGTCAAGTGTTCACAAGAGTTCATTGTATTGTCAAGTAGTTAGACGTTATCCAGCAGAGTTCAGTGTATCTTAACAATTTTGTAAATAAATTGTGTAAAAAGCCCCCATAAGTGTTTCAATATCAATACCAACATCACATGACACTCATTTGACAAATTATTTACTTTTATTAAAATACTTTCTGGTAAAAACTACTAATAGCAAAGAAAAAGATTAAATGTTACACAGAACATATAGTTTGTATTTCACTGCAAATTGTTTATCTGTTTCTTTGTTATTTATTAATTTTGTATTTTTACATTTTTATTCCTTCTAAAAAAGCATTGGTATAAATAAGACAAATATTTACCAAATCAAATTTGTTCACTATATATAGTTAAAACCATATTAAATTTACCTAATAATAACACATTATATTAAATGGCAACACTGTAGGACGCAGAAATGATGGTTCCTTCCATATAATTTTTACAAATCGTATATAATGGACGCACATGCCCGTTAATTTACCCCTTTTGTTTATCATGGGTACGCATACTTGGCACTCTTTTTATATATATATATATATATATATATATATATATATATATATATATTATAACATATATTAGTGTATGTAAGAATAATAATTTGTGTTGATTATATCAATTACTATGTTATAAAATATTCCTTACCATGAATTAATTTTGAATTTAAATATAAATATTAAATAGGTAAGAATTAACTTAATTTAATTATTTTCCAATATTATTATGTAAATATGCTACCGGCTATTCCCTTATATCAGGGTCAGAGTTCCAAATATCCAACCAAAAATTAGATTCAAAATCAGTTAATATAAAATTTTTCAATAAAATGACTGTAAAACCACACTATCCTAGACCAATGATGTTTTCTAGGCATGAATTGTATATAAATTTCTAACCTTACTAATTCAAAATGTGACAAACTTCAATAAACCGTTGTTAAACCCAAATATGCATCAAATATATGAAATGAAGTATTCTGATTTGTGTTAATAAACAATTCAAATTAAACTTATCAAATAGTGAATAGTAATTTAGTTAAATACATAAAACAGTGAAATAAAAATGTTCATCAAAATTACAAAAATCAAACACATAAAACTCTTTATTGTACCAAGTGAAAAGTGGTTACCATTTGGATGAAACTTCTCTCCTCTTCTGGAAAACCAGGATTCAGGATTCACTTCTCTGGACAATCTACTTTCTTCCCCGGAACAGCAAAGATTTCAGGACACTTTGTAGAGATCAAACAATAAATTCTTTTTCAACCAAAAGACAAACTGCTACTACCTCCTCTGGTAAGTGTAATTATGACTTTCTTTCTTGTTAAATATTAGTTTATTCTTCATTAACTTAATTAAAATGCAGTCATACCACATACTGCTCAGCCCCCAATTTAAGTATCTATTTCTTCATAAAATATTGTAATTTTCTCTTACCAATTACTTTCTCTGGTTACCTTGTGATAATATTAATACTTTACACTGATTTTAAACTTTCTTTTATCAATATTTTCAAAAAAAACTCAAAATTTCTACGGAGCAAATTTTTAATACAACTTACATATCGAGAACCAGAAAACAAGAGAGATTCTATCAAATCAACAAGAAAACAACTGAAAAATTCAACAAACCTAAATCTATACATCCTTACCACCTAATCGCCTACTAATTCCTTATTTAAATGAAATTACTAACAAAATCTAATTCTTGATTCATTATTACAATTTAACACAATGGTTATTCTTTTTATTTTTATAAAATTTACTAGCACTACAAACTAATAATTTTCTCTTTTTCAGAATATTTCATTTGGCATTTGAACTATTAACAAATTAGAATATGGTTGATAAATTTGTATATTTTAAAAGTAAGTAAAAGTTTTAATATTTATTTTAACTATTTGTGATATTTTTATAATTTAATTTTCTTATTTAATTATACCCTTCATTCATTTAAAAATTAATGTTTAATTACTAACGTATTGGCAACTTTATAAGCTTTTAATTATTTGCTTTTCCCATTTATCAATTTCATAATTATTGAAACTTTATATAATGTAAATTAAACCATTTTGAATCTTTAAACAAAATCTTTGAAATGAATTTGTATTTTTTTCTTTCTTATTCTATTTTCTTTTTCCTTTTTTAGGAATTATGAAGAGGATGATGATAATTAATCCCACTGTTACTGCATTTGTGCTCTGACCCGAAATAAGAAAATTTTCCTTTCTCTATTTTCCATAAGATTTTCATTCTACATTCTTATTTAATATAGCATAGTAACTCATATCATCTCAATATATATATAAAATGTTAAAGATGATACATAACGTATCTAGTGCCATACTGTCAAAAGTAATAATTTCAGTTTTGAACTGAAATGGTGTCGGTTAGAAATTTCTAACACGTTAAAAGACACCTTGGATGCTGCGATATAAATAGATATAAATATCATTCAACCTATATCAGGGCAAAACCAAACTACAGACACGTGTCTCGCTCTCATTTTGAGCTCATCAGTGTAGTACAGGCTATGTCTCTCAAGTCACTAATCAAGAGACATCCCTGCTATAAATTGAACGATATCTATAGATTTCAAATCGCGAAACTGATAAACAGTCACAAGTGGCTCCATCTTCACTCCAAAAATGGTACTTCAGTGGTCGCTTTGCATCTTGTATATAACCTTAGGCAAGGTAAAATGTTAAAACGAACAGAGCGTTTTGTGACAGTCTAATATAACAAAATGTTAAAGATGATACATAACGTATCTAGTGCCATACTGTCAAAAGTAATAATTTCAGTTTTGAACTGAAATGGTGTCGGTTAGAAATTTCTAACACTTTAAAAGACACCTTGGATGCTGCGATATAAAGAGATATAAATATCATTCAACCTATATCAGGGCAAAACCAAACTACAGACACGTGTTTCGCTCTCATTTTGAGCTCATCAGTGTAGTAAAAAAAATTTTTACAAAAAAATGCAATGAATAAGCGACAAACAAAAATAAAGAAACATTAGCAATAAACAAAGTGTTTTTAAATATAAACAAGAAAGCGGCGTAAGTAGTCACATTTCATATTAAACAAAAAAATTAAAAATTTTCCATTGAGGATTTTAAGAATTCATCAAGGCTATAAAAACAGTTCGAAACTAAAAATTTTTTAACAGAAATTTTAAATTTATTTAAAGATAAACTTATTTTTTTAGGTAAAGATTTGTAGTTTACATACCTCCAAACACATTGGTTGCTGATTATTTAACTTTCTTTGAATTATTTGAATCCCTTCATTTTCTGTTCAACAGCAACTTAATTATAACTGGTGATTTTAACATGCCTGAAGCGTTCAATAACCTAGGTGAGTTGAATCTTTTAAACAACACTGCTCTAGCATTTAATGTACTTTGCAACTTATTGAATCTGAAGCAATACAATGTTATTCCAAACTGTAATAACCATATTCTTGACTTTGTGGTATCTAATATGAAATGTTCTATAGAACAAGAATGTTTACCTATGGTTAAGGAAGATTGCCATCACCCTGCACTTACTTTTAATATTGATCTTAACATTCCGTCATGCAACACTTCTATCAATACTAACAGTAAAAAATACAACTTTAAAAAATGTAATTTTGTTGCGTTATACAACGAACTTCTAAATACTGATTGGTCCGCTCTGGATAATATTAGTTGTGTAAATGAGGCATGTGATGTTTTCTATAACATTTTATATTCCATAATCGACAAGCATGTTCCTCTTATGATTTATCGGAAAAGACAGTATCCAGTATGGTTTAATTCGGAGATTATAAGAAATGTTAAGAGAAAACATCGCATTTTTCTTAAACTTAAGAAGAGTAACAACAGCCTTTTACTAGCTGAATTTAAAGACATGAGAAGACTTATAAAGGAACAAATAAAAAATGCCTATAACATTTATATTCGCTCAACCGAAAATAATATTGCTTCCCAGCCAAAACAGTTTTGGTCTTTTGTTCGAACAAAAAGGACTGGATTCAATGAAATAAATACCCTTATAGTAAATGATATACCGATAATTAATCCTCAATCCGTCGTAAATTTGTTTGCTCAATTTTTTCAATCAGTTTTTACACCTTCGAATGAATTTGATTTACCTGATTCAAACCAAAATAATTTGTATAATAACATATCTGTTAGTTCTCTTTCTGAACGTGATATTTTAAATTCACTAAGAAAGTTGAAACCCCGTCCAAATCAAGGGCCTGATCAGATACCGTCCTACATTATAAAAGATTGTGCTAATGTTTTTATTAAACCACTATTATATATATTTAATTTATCATTGGAATCAGCCGTTTTTCCAGACGTTTGGAAAAATTCCAAAGTTACACCTATATTAAAGAAAGGAGACCCACTTTTAGTAGAAAATTATAGACCCATATGTCAGGTATCAGGATTTGCAAAGGTATTTAAGATGTCTGTATATGAAAAGATCTTTCCTCAAGTGAAACATATTATTAATCCCAATCAACATGGATTTTTCAGTTCTCGCAGTACTATAACTAATCTTTCTTGCTTTACCCAGTTTACAGCAACAGCTTTAGACAACCATAAACAAGTGGATGTGGTATATACAGACTTTTCGAAAGCTTTCGACCGGCTAGATCATAACATCCTAATCAGCAAATTAGAAATGATTGGTTTCAATTGCAATTTATGTAATTTTATCCCATCTTATCTCCATTCTAGAAATCTTTATGTGGAGGTAAATGGTTTCAGATCGGCTAATTTTATAGCTTCAAGTGGGTCTCCCCAGGGAAGCAACCTATCACCTTTGTTGTTTTCCTCATTTATAAACGACATCATTGAATATATAAATAGTAAAGGTCTTGTATTTGCAGATGATTTTAAAATCCTTAAAATTATTAATAGCCCAGAAGACTGTGAACATCTCCAACGTGATTTAGAAGCGACAAATTCGTGGTGTCTCAGAAACAAACTACCCCTAAACATAAATAAATGCAAGGTAGTCACTTTCACTTTAAAACAAAGTTATATAATGTTTGACTATGCAATTCAAAACCAAATTATATCCAGAGGAGACCACATAAGAGATCTTGGAATACTCTTTGACTCTAAACTGTCATTTAGCTCACACGTTGCAAGTGTTACTAGTCAAGCAACTAAAATATTAGGCTTTATTTTTCGTTCCTGCAGTCAATTTAAAAATGTTCACACATTGAAGCTTTTATATTTCTCCTATGTCAGATCTAAACTGGAATATGGTTGTATGATTTGGAATCCATATTATAATGTACAAAATGCTAAGGTAGAGAGTGTTCAGAGAAAATTTGCCAAGTTTATTTCATTCAAGCAAACTGGCGTATACCCACCCAGAGGCTATAATCATACCGAACTTATCGGAAGATTCAACTTGCCATTACTTCAGAGTAGAAGAACATATATATGCATGATATTCTTGTTCAAGTTAATTAACAATAAGATTGACTGTCCAGAGCTCCTATCACAATTACCTTTTTTTATACCACTTAGAACTACACGGTCAAAAGCGCTTTTTTATTATTATTAGAAAGTTTTTTTTATATTTTCGCCGTGTTCTGTGTCTCTGTGTCATTCCGTGGAATTTGTAATCGAATTTAAACCTATTTCCCGACTACCTAGAGCTCTGAAATTTTCAGGATAGCTAAGAACTGGATGACAATGCATGTTTCAAGTGTATTTAGGCATATACATAGATTTCGAAATTTATACCGAATGGATATTAAACATGATCTAAGTTGTGTATAGATAATATTATTTTGAAAGTTATTAAATAAATCGTTCGTAGCGTAGTTGGTTAGGCGGCGGATCAGTCCACTTGTGACAGTTCTGTTATGTTATCATAATGGGATCGATTACGCGACAGAGAAGTTTTTTTTCTTTTTTTTTTGTTCTTACATGTGAAAACAGTAATTATTATTTTAACTGGTAATAAAATAAACTGTTTTAGAAAGTTTTTAGATACAACTACCCTTGATTTTGTTAACAAGGAAACAATCTTCTCTATGATCAATCACAGCGTTGTATGACTTAATATTTTTGCAAAATCAGGGATGCTGTGCATTGTTGAGATGACACAAAATATGACCTATAAATCAGTAAAAAACTTTCTATTATAAAAAGTTCTTTTTGTAAATTGTGCTTATTATCTCCCTTCTGCGGATACAAACGTAATCTTAAAATCACCAGTATATTCCATGTGTCTGGAGTTTAATAAGTTAAACAACTCAGTTGATATTTTCCATATATCTTTGTCTGGATTTTGCAATTTTCTTCAGAAGCATTTATTTTAATTTTAATAATATGTATACTTATAATTTTTTAATTTATCTTTTTTTAGCATCTAAGTCTTGATTTTAAGTCTATTATTACTCAAATATTCATGCATTGTCTTATAAATGGGATAAACCTGTTAGACAATAAAGCTATTTATTATTTATTATTATTATTATTATAGATTAAGGTTTAGCGAATTTGCTTTTGATTTTGCCAATTTATGATGTGGAATCGTTAATCTATCGTCTCGCATTGTATAGTTTTGATTTTTATGTGAGGATGGTAATTTATTTTTTATTGAGTGTATTTCCAATAAAGTGAAGTAAATAAAAACACATGGGAGTGGCATCATTCTGTGTTTTTGAAATAATGGTCTACAGTGTTCCCGATAACCCACACCACATATTACTCTAATAACTTTCTTTTGAAGTTTAAAAATTTTAAGAGAAGCTGAGCTTTGGCCCCATATAGGAATTACATACGAAATATTGGAGTGAAACAACGCAAAATAACTTGATTTTAAAACGCTCAAACTAACAAAGCTGCGTAATTTCCTAATTAAAATTATGATACTTGACAATTCTCTTGACAGGTTCTCCGTGTGAGGGCCCCACGAAAGCTTATCGTCAAGTGTTAAGCCAAGTAGCTTGACACTATTACCCTCTGCCAGCCCAGAATCTGTGGGTATTTTAAGTATTTGTGTTTTATTTTTATTAAGAAGTAAGTTATGTGCCTCAAACCAAGATTGAGCTTTATTTAAAGATTCATTGGATAAAGTTGAAAATTCGTTAATGCTTGTGCTTTGATCATTGAAACAAGAATCATTAGCAAAATTTGTGCATAAAGTTGATTCCATATATTGAACTAAATCGTTTATGTATATAATAAATAATAAAGGGCCCAATACAGATCCTTGAGCCACACCATAGTTTAAAGCTCCTTTTTTAGAGAATGTCTCGTTAAAATAAACAACTTGCTCTCTACCCGATGTGTAGCTTTCGATTAGATTTAACTCAATGTCACGTATACCATAAATATCAAGCTTTTTAAATAATATGCTATGTGAAATGCAATCGAAAGCTTTACTCAAATCGCAAAGAGTTAAAATGCTATGCCTACCTGCATCCAGGCCTTCCGTTACGCTAGCTACAACATTTAATAAAGCTTTCACTGTAGATCGTCCCTGCCTAAAACCGAACTGATTATCGTTCAGGATATTAAAGGTTTCATGATAAACTGTAAGCTGGTTTTTTATAAGCTTTTCTATAATTTTACCAAACAAAGGTACAATGCTAATTGGACGATAATTATCAGGGCTGTTTATATTCTCTTTCTTAAACAGAGGAATTACTTTACTTAATTTAAATGCTTGAGGAAATCGACCCGTAGAAAAACACATATTAATTAGCAACGTCAAAGGTGTTATAATTAAATCAATTGTATTTGCCAAGATTTTGTAATTAAGTTCATAAACATCCACCGCCTAGGACCTGTTTAAAGAAATAAAAGTGTAAAAAACTTCCTGTTCTGTAACCATTTTTAATTTAAAAGTATGACTTGATCTTGTTATTTTCGTCAATAGCGTATCGTGATCTACTGTTGGTAAATCTTTTACGATATTCTCGGCAACTGAGACAAAAAAGTTAAACTGATAACAGGAAATTTGGGACTTTTTATCAGCGTTTGTTTTGTTTTAATTTCTCTCCGTATTTATTATTTTCCAAGCGGATTTACATTTTTTTTTTGAATTTAATAGATATGAGTCATAAGCCGTTTTTTTTGTAGAATTTATAGCATTTTTGTATGTTTTATATGTTTGTTTGTAAAGTTCTTTATACGAGTGAGATTCAGAATTTTGACTAAATAATTTTAGAGTATTTACCTGATTCCGCATTGACTTTAGATCGCTTGTAAACCAATTTACCAGTTTTTTGTTGTTCTCTTTTTTAGTTTTAAGGGGGAATATTTTGTCAATATTAACCAAATAAAAAGTTGTTAAAAAACTGCCCAGAACGTCTATGTTTTGTTCACTTGAGTTAAAAAAACTCCAATTTGTAGCTAATATTTCATTTCTTAATAAGACAAACCCGTTGGTAGTAAAGTTTCTCCTAGTAATTTTTATTTTTGATTTACTTTAAAACCCATCCCACACCAGGGCCTAGCCAGAGTGATCTGAAAAAGGCAAATGCAAAACTCCGGATCGAAATTCATCACCCGACAAATCTGTCAAGATATTATCAATGCAATTCTTTAAACGCGTTGGTTCGAAAATTGTTTGTTTAATACCAAAACTATTAATTAGATTAATTTAATCAGAAAGCTCAGTCGTTTAAACATTAAAATGAAAATTAAAATCACCCAAAATAATGATTTTTTTGGTCATACTGTATCTAAAAAGATAATGTAATAAACCTTCAAAATTAATTAAAAAAGGTTTACGTTCCAGACAACTAGACAACTAAATGCATTGTTATATTGTAAATTAAATTTAAAATTTGAGTGGAATGTAACCCTCAAATCTTTACATCTATCTTTCCTGTTTAGAGGGACTCCATCCATGCTATAACAAAAAAACAACTGGATGCAGTTTTCTTGTCATAGTCATAGTGTGACATTTATTTACATTTAAATACATTTTATTTTTATTAAACCATTATGTAGATCTTTCTCTCGTTCCAGACAATCTTCAGGTGATGAAATTGTTTTAAAAATTTCAAAATCAGCAAATAACAGACAATCTGAATGTTTTACGTAAGAAGGCAAGTCATTTATAAATATTGTGAAAAGAAGTGGGTAGATATTACTACCTTGGGGTACCCCAGAAGTAGCAATGTAGGTTTCTAATAGCTTTCTACTGACACTCACCGTTAGTGGCCTTTGAGAAAGGTAACTTTGTAGGAGGTTTAAAGCCTTATTTGAGATGCCATACTTCCTAAGTTTTTGGAGTAAAAGCTGATGATCTACTTTATCCAATGCTTTTTCTGCGTCAGCATAGATTACATCCAATTGTTTTTTATTATCAATGGCACTAACAGTGAAGGTAGTCATTCACGAAACCATGCTGTTGCTCTATTATACAATCTTAAAAAAAATCCAAAATACTTTCATTAATTATTTCAAAAATTTTTGTTATAGGAGTTAATGTACTAATAACTCTATAATTTTCTTCACCTTTAATTTTAACATTAATTTTTATTTTTAATTTTTAGTCTTTATTTTGTTTGTTAATTTATTGAAATTGTTATTTCTTTTTATATTTCTGTTGTTTTGTCTGATATGTTGAATTATTGTTACTGTCTATTGCTCTGTAAATGATGTTTTAATGTTGGGCAATAAAGCTATTATTATTATTATTATTATCAGGGCGGTTCCGACCCTGGGTTGCAGAGGGTGCGGGGTACACTGGCGGCAAGGCAAGGGGGCGGCGCGAGCCGCATTAAGAAAAGGGAAAAATTAATTTATCATCAAATTAATATAATACATAAATAGTATTGTAACGGGATAACCGTAAAGGAAGGGACCTTAATTTGAGAGATTGTTGTTGACAGTTGATTTTTAGAAGTTTGTAAAAAAAATCAACTGACCATTTTAAATAATGTTCTAGAAAATTCTAGAAACTTCTAAACACACTAACTAGATTAAATAATGTTGTATATAAGGGGATGCACGGGCAGTTAACGTCAGTTCGAGTCAAGTGTTCAGAAGAGTTCATTGTATTGTCAAGTAGTTAGACGTTATCCAGCAGAGTTCAGTGTATCTTAACAATTTTGTAAATAAATTGTTTAAAAAGCCCCCATAAGTGTTTCAAATTGGTGTCAGGTGTGGGGTGAAGATACAAGAATGCCTGGAAAAAAGATAAATGAACTATTGGTGGCAGAGCTCAGAAGAGAGCTTGAAGAATTGGAATTGGAAACTACTGGAAGCAAATCCGTATTGTTGAGAAGGCTCCGTGAATACTACGTAAATAATAATGTGGACCCTGACGCTGTCGAGTTTGAAGACCCAGTTCAAAAAGCAATTTCCCAGCTGAAAGAGGAGCTATCAGGACAAATGACGAACCAACAGGAGGAGCTATCCAGTCAGATGAAGAGCCAGCGCGAAGATATGTCCCAGCTGAAAGAGGAGCTATCAGGACGAATGACGAGCCAACAAGAAGAACAAACTCAACAACTTTCCCAGTTGTCCAGTCAGATAAGCAGCCAGCGCGAAGATATGTCCCAGCTGTCGCAACGAATGACGAACCAACAAGAGGAGCTATCCAGTCAGATGAAGAGCCAGCAGGAGGAGCTTTCCAGTCAGATGAAGAGCCAGCGCGAAGATATGTCCCAGCTATCACAACGGATGTCTACCCTACCAGAAGAGTTATCCAGTTCCAACTTGCGAGACGAGCAAAACCAGCAAGTGGCCAACTTGCGAGAAGAGATCAACCAGCAAATCCAGTCCGAAATAAGAAAGCTTCAACGAGAACACGAAGCTTGTCGTCGAAACCAGCCCATCCACCACGGCGACGGAGATGCAGAAAGGACGGAAACCTGCCACGTAGACGTCGACCGACAAGGAAATGGGGAGACTACTCAGGTACGAACGACAATGAAACCCCCGACCTTCGACGGGAAGACTTCCTGGCCAAATTACCTGAAACAATTCGACGCAGCGGCCAGAGCTAATGGATGGTCATCCCAGGAGAAAGCATTGTCCCTAACCGTAGCTCTGCGAGGCGAAGCTTTAGACGTCTTGCAATCAATGACACCGGATGAAGCTGACAACTTCGAGTTATTGGTGAATCGTCTAGAGATGCGTTATGGTCAAACTCATCTACAACCGGTGTACCGAATGCAGTTAAAGAGCCGAAAACAGAAAAATGGCGAAACTATCCAGGAATTTGAAGCGGATGTAGCAAGAATGGTACGACTTGCGTATTCAAATGCAGCGGAGGATTTCCTGGAGTGCCTAGCAGTCCAAACCTTCACCGATGGTCTTCGAGACGTCGAGTTGCAGCGCGCTGTACGGTTGGCGCGGCCGAAGACTCTTGTGGACGCCTTGACCATTGCCCTGGAGTTTGAGGCGGCGACGGAGGCCTCACGTGGAGTTGCTCGACTAAGGGAAATCACCGGTAACTACGACCATGCCGTTCATTCCGTTAGCGACGTTGAAGCGGTAGTAGAGAGATTAATGAAGTTATCTCCAAGAAGAAGGCGCCAAGTGAGATGCTGGAACTGCGGAGAACTAGGCCATATAAGAAATACTTGCCCCCAAAAAGAAAAATCTTCTGCTGAAGTACCCCAGCAGCAGGAAAACTAGAACGGGTCGACTCCTGAAGGGCGAAATCGACCCCAAACATTCCCGAAGCCCCTCACACCATTAAATTGGCAACTCTGCGACATCACGTGGACAGCTTATATGTAGATGGCCTCCTTGATGGGAAGAATATTAGCATGCTGGTAGACACTGGAGCTACAAAAACTATCGTCCGACCAACCATCATTATGCGAAATAAGATGTTGCCTACCAGTTGGAGACTGCGTACCGCTACCGGAGATTCTGCTAGAGTCTACGGTGAGATACAGGTGACGCTACAGTTTGGTTCAACCTCTCTTGTTCACTCAGTGCTGGTGGCTGACGTTGATGAAGATGTTGTTCTGGGCATGGATGTTATGCTCCACTGTGGTTTTCATTTGGATCTTCGCCAACGTATCCTTCGTACTGGTAATGAAGAAATATTCCTGCACCGAAAACAAGTTGACAATGCCTCGATTAAGCTAATCGATGATATCGAACTTCCGGCAAGCTGCGAATGTGTCGTCACAGCGCGGTTGGATGGACTGGAGCCAGATGGTGCCCCAGCCATGATAGAGCCGAAGAACCATGACCATGAATTGGGAAAAGGACTCCTTGTGGGTAAGACTCTTGTTAGATCCGCCAAAGAGGTACCCATCCGAGTTATCAACTTGAACGATCATCCAGTTCTTCTCCGAAAGGACACGGAAATGGGAAGTTTAGAACCAGTAATGGCCATAATTCACAAGATAAATGTTACGGAAACAGATGAGACCAACGAAATTGAACAATTAATGACAAAATTAGACCCCTCTTTGTCAAAATTAGAAAAGAAACAGGTAAGAGATCTACTTTACCGTTATAAACCTGTATTTGGTTCTAAAAGTAAACTGGGAAGAACTGATGTTGTACAACATAGAATTGACACTGGTGATGCACGTCCGATTCGACAGGTACCCCGAAGGATGCCTCAAGTTAAAAAGGAAGAAGCAGACAGAGCCCTTAAAGAAATGATTCAAAATGGCATAGTCGAACCATCCAGTAGTCCGTGGGCTTCTCCTGTGGTATTAGTGAGAAAGAAAGACGGATCAATGCGGTTTTGTGTCGACTATCGAAAGCTAAATGATGTCACTAAGAAGGACAGTTATTCTTTGCCAAGGATTGATGATGCCCTCGACGCTTTGGCGGGTTCTACTCTGTTTTCTACCTTGGACCTCAAAAGCGGATACTGGCAAGTTAAAATGAATCCTGCAGACAAAGAAAAGACTGCCTTTACCAGTGGATCAGGGTTATGGCAATTCACAGTCCTTCCATTTGGCCTCTGTAATGCTCCTGCGACGTTTGAACGACTAATGGAGAACATCCTGCGGGGTTTGTCATGGGAAACTTGTCTAGTTTATCTAGACGACATCATCATAATGGGTAAGACCTTTAAGGAACATTTATCTAACCTGGAAGAAGTTTTTAAAAGATTACAGAACGCTAATCTAACATTGAATGTTAAGAAATGCCACTTGTTCCAGAGACAAGTCAATTATTTAGGACATAACGTAAGCAAGGATGGCGTTGCTGTTGACCCCGCTAAGATACAAGCCGTTCAGGAATGGCCAATCCCTATCGACAAACATCAGCTCCGGAGTTTCTTGGGTCTTTGTTCCTATTACCGACGATATGTCAAGAATTTTGGAGACATCGCCAAACCCTTGACACGTTTGACAGAACAAGATAATTCCTTCTGTTGGGATCAGGAATGTCAAAAGGCGTTTGAAATATTGAAGAAACAGCTTACGTCAGCACCTGTTCTTGCTTATCCACTTCCTGATGGTAAGCTTATTCTGGACACCGACGCCAGCAATGTGGGAATTGGAGCCGTCTTGTCACAGCTACAAGACGGTAAGGAAAGAGTGGTTGGTTACTTCAGCAAAACTTTATCGAAAGCTGAAAAGAACTACTGTGTAACTCGGAGGGAACTGTTAGCAGTTGTAAAATCCGTCGAACACTTTTATAAATATCTGTATGGCAGAAAATTCCTGATCAGAACAGACCATGCTAGTTTAAAGTGGCTACTTAGCTTTAGGAACCCAGAAGGACAGATAGCAAGATGGCTCGAAAAACTGCAGGAATATGATGTTGAAATCGAGCACAGACCTGGAACCAGACATCGTAATGCTGATGCACTTTCCAGAAGACCATGTCGACCTGATTGCCCCCATTGTACCCGTATGGAGCAGAACGAGGAAAAACTTGCCTTAGTTAAGGTTGTGCCAGAAGACGAGAGCTCTATACTGGAGGAGCAACAAGAAAACGATCCCGTTCTGAGAAAGATTAGGGAGTGGAAGAGAATGGACCGTCGTCCGTTGTGGAGAGAGATATCCTCATCCTCTCCTGCTTTAAAAGCATACTGGTCCCAATGGAACTCTTTAATTTTGGACGGAGGGCTCGTTAAAAGACTTGTAGAAAATTCCGAGGGCACAGAAACAAGGAAACAAATAGTGGTCCCAAGAAATGCTGTACCGGAAATTTTAAAACAGATGCATAATGATAGTTCTGGAGGACATCTGGGTATCACGAAAACGCTGCAAAAGATCCGAGATAGATTTTACTGGGTAAATTGCACTAATGATGTTAAAGATTGGTGTCGTAAATGCACTACCTGTGCTGCCAGTAACGGTCCGCACCGAAAACCGAAGGCGGAAATGCAGCAATACCTGGTTGGAAGTCCTTTTGAAAGAATCGCAGTAGATGTATTGGGGCCACTTCCACAGACCGATGTAGGAAACAAGTACATCTTTGTTGTAATGGACTACTTCACTAAATGGGTTGAAGCATATGCAGTTCCCAATCAGGAAGCCACCACTTTAGCAGATATATTGGTTGAAGAATTCGTAAGCCGATTTGGGGTACCACTAGAATTACATTCAGACCAAGGAAGAAATTTTGAGAGCAAGCTGTTTCAAGAAGTTTGCCAAAGATTAGGCATCCACAAAACGAGAACCACAGCGATGCACCCTCAGTCTGATGGAATGGTGGAACGAATGAACCGAACTATAACCAACTATCTGTCAAAAGTGGTGTCAGATTGTCAGAGGGATTGGGATCGACATATTTCACTATTTCTAATGGCAATTCGATCGGCCATCAACGAATCAACTGGCCAAACGCCTGCAAAGGTCCTGTTCGGTAGAGAAATGAGGCTACCATGTGACTTGGTGTTTGGTTGTAAACCTGGCGAAGAAATGGCCCGTGAACAATATGTCGCCGACCTTCAGAATCGAATGAAAAGTATACACAACCTGGTGCGTGGAAAACTACAATTATCTAGTGATCGGATGAAGAGGTACTATGACACACGGACAATGGAAAAGAATTACCAAGTTGGAGATTTAGTCTGGCTCTATAACCCCCGACGGCGTCGAGGTATTTGTCCCAAATTACAAAAGAACTGGGAAGGTCCTTACACCATCAAAAAGAAGATTAACGATGTCATTTATCGGATCGTGAAAATTCCCAGAGGGAAACCCGTCGTGGTCCATCATGATCGTTTGGCGCCTTACCAGGGAAACCACAGTGGAGATGCGCAGCAACTCCAAGAAAATGGTTTGGCTGGCTCAGGGAGTGTGCGGGATTCCGATGTAGGAAATAACATTCCAGGAGGAATGAATCTAAGGAGGGGGCAGTGTAACGGGATAACCGTAAATGAAGGGACCTTAATTTGAGAGATTGTTGTTGACAGTTGATTTTTAGAAGTTTGTAAGAAAAATCAACTGACCATTTTAAATAATGTTCTAGAAAATTCTAGAAACTTCTAAACACACTAACTAGATTAAATAATGTTGTATATAAGGGGATGTACGGGCAGTTAACGTCAGTTCGAGTCAAGTGTTCAGAAGAGTTCATTGTATTGTCAAGTAGTTAGACGTTATCCAGCAGAGTTCAGTGTATAAGTGTACAATTTTGTAAATAAATTGTTTAAAAAGCCCCCATAAGTGTTTCAGTATCATTTAAATACTAGTATTCTAATATTATTTGAATATATGTACTATTCTAAATATTATTAACTAGCAGCCCGCCCCGGCTTTGCACGGGGATTAAAGAAAAATAACAAAAGCCATTAAATTTATTGGGTCAACGCTTCCCTGTAAACAATATTACATGTTGTTTTATTTTCTGGCAGCAAAATAAATTGATTTTCAGGTGCTCCGACCCGCCTTATGCGGTTGGCCATGAGGAAAACCGATCCCTACTAATTGAAAGGTTTGACCTTGAGACTTATTATTAGTAAAAGCAAAAGATGTTTTGATAGGAAATTGAAGCGGTTTAAATGAATTTGGTAGATCAGTTGGGATCATCGGTATCCTCAGTGTATGAGCTAGTTGACCAGCTGGTGGTTCAGTTATAATGGTTGCTACAACTTAATTGTCCTTTAATTCCTTTATAAGTAGCCTCGTCTCATTGCACATGCTAAATTTGTGATATCTGTCGTGATTATGAAATAAGTTATTTTGATAAGGATTAATACCAAGATAAAAACTTTTAAAAAATAAAAAAATAGTTATTGTGACGTAACTATAACAGTTAGACATATGCTGTCGCGGCATTTTTTGTAGATACCTATTTATATATTCTTTAAAATCGTAGTACATTATTTTATAATCAATAGTATTCTCAGTGCACGCGATGTAAGGATTTTAAGGCCATTTTTGGTTACATTAATGGCATTTTAGTAAGGATCCCTATTGTTTTTGAAAATGAAACATAGCCTATGTCACTCGGGAATAGTGTAGCTTGCCAACAGTGAAAGAATTTTTAAAATCGGTCCAGTAGTTTCGGAGCCTATTCATTTCAAACAAGCAAACAAACAAACAAACAAAAAATCAAACCTTTCCTCTTTATAATATTAGTATAGATTATACATATTTCAAATTTTATATGCATAACTTATTCAGGCCACAGCCAGTGGCAAGTATAACAGTTTCTTGTTTTAAGTCGGCTTAAGCTATTTTTCACGTCGAGCGCAAGTAAGGTTGCCAACTTTTTTTGGAAGAACAATAGTATTTTTGAAATAAAAGGAAAAAGTAGTTAAAAATATGGTTAAAAATAAAACTAATTACATAAATATGTATCCCACCAAAAACATTTTCATGTAAAATGTTGCCAAGACGAGCCCATATGACTCGCACTGTCAAAAAGTTATCAGATCTCATGTAGAGCCAAGCTTCTAACACTACACGCCCTAACTCTACAAGGCCTAACTTCACAAACTCTACACTTTAGTCAAAATATGTGGCTTGGCCATTTCGCTACATTCACATCGGCGTAAGGTGAAAAATCAATTCACTGTTCATTACTT
This sequence comes from Altica lythri, assembly GCA_964028335.1. Classification (NCBI taxonomy): domain Eukaryota; kingdom Metazoa; phylum Arthropoda; class Insecta; order Coleoptera; family Chrysomelidae; genus Altica; species Altica lythri. Next base: position 99,142,576 of record OZ034801.1, on the reverse strand, counting down.
TTGTGTTATACAATAGTTCTTGTAGTAACGAACGGCCAAGCCACATATTTTGACTAAGGTGTAGAGTTTGTGAAGTTAGGCCTTGTAGAGTTAGGGCGTGTAGTGTTAGAAGCTTGGCTCTACATGAGATCTGATAACTTTTTGACAGTGCGAGTCATATGGGCTCGTCTTGGCAACATTTTACATGAAAATGTTTTTGGTGGGATTTCATTTCTTTTTGTAAGTTGTTTGTAACAATTTTTTTTTTTATTTATGTCTAAGACAATCGACAATCAACAAAACAAGACAATCGACAATCGACGCGCTCGCTGTCAAGGACAATTTGTTTTTATTTTTAGCTACTGTGTGGACGTAAGAGGCAGGAGACGTTCGCACACTTCTATTCATTCATATTTATATGATCTGATCTGAAGTATATGTCTCTCAATATATGTCGATATGTCTCAATATATGTCGATTAATTTTTTTTTTTTTTTTATTTTTTTTAACAAGGAGTACCTATACATATATATAATATATATATATATATATATATATATATATATATATATCTGGGGGCACCAAGTTTTAGATTAGATTATTAGATTAGACCTCTAGCGTCATCAAAATTTAATTTAAAATTACAGGTCTCATACAAACTCCCATCCCCTAGTTTAAGAGGTTGGGGGATGAAAGTTACAAGTTTTATAATTTTTTTGTTGTTTGTGTGCTAATACTAGCTTACATACAAAATTGCAGCTTTCTAGGACATTAGGAAATACCTTAATAATTTTGATGATCATCAGTGAGTCAGTGACGAAATCAGCGTTTTTTAGATATAAATAAAATCTGAAGTATAAAAGCTAATGTAATTAAAACTTAATATGTTCAATAAGTCCGCTATTGACAATATATCCCGAAAATTTTGTTGATCTAGCATAATCCAAACCCAAGTTATGAGGGTTCAAAAAAACGACGAAGCGCTTCGAGAAAAGGTAGGTAGTGCCCGTGCGCTTCGCTTGGCTCGTCTTGGCGGGGGCACTACCGTGCCCCCAGATTTCTTTAGGAATAATTTTGTCAAACTTAAGAGATAGGATAGTTTTTATTTCGATTAATGGTCTCAATAATGTATAACGAACAATAAACTTGCATTATTTTTCTACTGAAAACTATAGGATCTTCCGCCGTGAACTTCTCACAGATGGCACCATTAAATTCTATATTTCTACACGTGGTGCATATAAATTTTTAAACGATACATTACATAACATGGATTTTTCTGAAATATTTTTCATTCCATTTTCAGGTGTTGTTTATTATTTTAACTGAAAGTTACATTAAAACAGCAAAATATATAAACCAAAAATTAAAGTACCATATTTTTTTTTCACAATAAATAATTGTAAGTATAGGTTAGTTTTTGAAGTAAAACTTCTTTAGGCGCGACTAGGGGTAACTTAGATTTATTTTGTAACGGAACGTTACAATTCTGACGTCATATTCTAACGTTAGATTCTGACTGTACCACAACTTTTATGTCATTGCTAACATCAGCCAGAGTTCGCAATTCTCTGCCCAAATTTAAATAAACAGCTGTTTGACCTACGGTTTCACACCAAGCAGAATTCATTGCAAATCTTACAACTGGTAATTTTTCAGGCCATGATCCGTGATCTTCTTTTACTAAGATGGCTAGTCTGGCCTTTAAATCTCTATTTTTTCTTCCAACCATATTTGCAGCAGCATGGTATAATGGTAAAAAAGCTTGCTTAATCAATACATAGTATAAAACAAAGTCGCTTTTTCTGTCCCTATTTCCCTTTGTATGAATCAATCTTTAAAACTACGCAACGGATTTTGATGCGGTTTTTTTTAATAGATAGAGTGATTCAAGAGGAAGGTTTATATGTATAATAACATCCATTAAGTAGTGGAGAAATACTGTTATTTTTGAGGTTTCTAATGTGATGTCGTTAATTTTACGAATTATATTCAACTGTCAATTCGGCTGACAACTAAAACGCTATCTAAAACCAGTCAGTTACCAGAAGTTGACATTTATGATTAGTAAACACAAATTGTGATCGAATTTCGCTTAAAATCAACGAAAAAACGCGTAAAAAGTGTAAAACAGTGCAAAGTGATCGTTAAACCCTAAAAATTAATGATAAATAGTGAAAATTTGTGTTTTTTTTATGTTGACATTTACGGTTAGTAAATACAAATTGTTATCGAATTTCGCTTAAAATCAACAAAAAAACGCGTAAAAAGTGTAAAACAGTGCAAAATGATCGTTAAACTCTAAAAATTAATGATAAATAGTGAAAATTTGTGTTTTTTATGTTGACATTTACGATTAGTACACACATTGTGATCGAATTTCGCTTAAAATCGACGAAAAAACGCGTAAAAAGTGTAAAAAAAAGTGTAAAACATTGCAAAATGATCGTTAAATCCTAAAAATTAATAATAAACAGTGAAAATTGGTGTTTTTTATGATAAAAATTGCTAATATTCGAGTTTCTATCAAAGGAATTGATCCTTTCGTATCATTCACAAGAAATGTCAATAAAAAATTATAAATCTGCTTTTATTTATGGCATCCTTTATTGCGGCACATACTAATAATATGGCAATTTGTGCATAGGTAATCATACATATAGAACTGAGTAAATTTTGTACAGAAATTATAAAGTCATGTCTGGAAGACGTCGTCGTTCGAACATAGGTCGTAGTACAGTGAATGCCAGAAATTAGTGATGAGCGAGACTGGTCTTGGTCTTGCGGTCTTGGTCTTGGTCTTGCAGAAAATGCAAGACCAAGACCAAGAACAAGACCAACTTCAGGCTGCAAGATCAAGACCAAGACCGAGCAGTGCAAGACTTATGCAAGACCAAGACTAAGCATTACAAGACTTACGCAAGACCAAGACCAAGCCTGCAAGAGTCTTGCGGTCTTGCGTTTTTTAAACATATAAACCGAAAAATAAAGCAGCCACGGATTATTTTAAACTCTAACCTTTTAACTAAGCACAACTTGTGCTAACGATCTAAAAACAAAATAAAACTGCCTCGGATATTTTTAACCTCAACTCATTTACTAACCACAACCTGTTTTAACGAAGTATTTTTTTGTTCATATATGTATATTTTAACCTAAGGAATCCAACCTCAATACTTATAAATCACTGTGTATATTATAAAGAAGGACGACGCTTTATATTATCAGATTATGCATCTTATTACAATATTTAAAGGGCATACCTATGGCCATAATAACATTCAAAAATCTTTTTTTTTCGTCCATTACTAATAAAATCATATCGTTTTATTTTAATTTAGAATTAACCTTGTATATATATTTTAATGAGTTTATCTGCGACGATTTTGGGCACTTTAAATTTCTACAAACCTTTCAAATGGCACAAGGTTTTTAGAACAAATAATAATATCAATAATTACGATACCCTTAAGCAGAGCCATAAATCACCAAACAATAGAAAAGCGGCCGGCGGCCGGTTAGGCAAAAGGAATAATTTATATTATTGGTATTTTATTAGACTTTGCAAAGAGTGTTGAATATTGGGGTTGTAAATAAACATACCAACATTTTTTTGTTAAATTATTATTTTGGAATCAGTTTAGTATTAAGGCGCCTAAAATAGTCTTAATCTGCCCTTCATAGGAATGGGATCGGTAAATTAAAAAAAAAAAGAAGAAAACAATCAGTGACCTGGAATCGTCGTTGTGTGTTAGTGACACTTCAAGTGATTCAGAAAGTGATGAAGATGTTACACCGTCGACCTCACAAAAATTAAAAAGATATTTGCCTCATAAAAGATCCAAAAAGAAACAAAAATATTGGATACACGGGATACACAAATGCCAACGCCTACGCCGAATATGAAGAGCAAAATTAGTGATTTTTTTAATATTATTCCGAGTAATGATAAAGGAACTGCGCATGGGATTTGTACTTTCATACTTGATTTATCGCTACAATTTAATATAAAAAAAACAAAATTTTTATAATGCAAAATACTATCCCTTTCATTTAATCTTTCTTTACTTGTGATGATTTTAAAAACTATTTTTTCCTATTTTTTTTTTTGTAAAAATGGACCCCAGTAAATCTTCAAAAAAAATTCAAGACTTGCAAGAGTCTTGGTGCAAGACCAAGACCAAGACCAAGACTGGACCCTGCAATACCAAGACCAAGACCAAGACCGCTTATTTGACTGCAAGACCAAGACCTAGACCTTGTATGCAAGACCAAGACCAATACCAAGACTAACCCGGTCTTGGTCTTGGTCTTGCATTTGCTCATCACTACCAGAAATGGACGTTCAGCAAGAGATGAAGAATCGTCAACGGAACGTGAGGCTCGCCTCACTCAGGCTCGGGATAGATATAGAGCTCAGAGAGAGAGAGAATCTTCATTAGAGCGTGAGGTTCGCCGCAGCCGGGATCGAGATAGGCATACGGTTCAGGAGAACAGAGAGTCGTCAGTAGAGCGTGAGGTTCGACTCAGTCAGCTTCGAGATAGATATAGAGCTGAGAGAGAGAGAGAATCTTCAATAGAGCGTGAGGTTCGCCGCAGCCAAGATAGGGATAGACATCGAATACAGAGAGCCAGAGAATCATCAGCACGAGTTACTAATTCATGGGTAAATAAAGAAAATTCTGCCATGAATTACGATCCTTCGATTTCTTACAAGGACGATCGTATAGTATCAATAGGTACAATGTCAGTAGTGTGTGAACATTGCTTGGCATTGAAATTCAAGGACGAATCAAAAGGCATGTGCTGCTTACAAGGAAAAGTCAAATTAGAAGAAATTCTCCCTCCACCTAAACCACTCCACTCTCTTCTTACGGGTGATCATCAGAAATCCAAACAATTCATGCGCAATATACGCCGTTATAATAACGCATTTCAAATGACCGCTTTTAAGAGTAATCAAGTCGTTGAGCGTGGGTTCATGCCTACATTTAAAATTCAAGGGCAAGTGTACCACTTAGCTGGGAGTTTGCTACCACTTCGACCCGATGATCACAAATTTCTGCAAATATATTTTATTGCAGATCCGGATACACAAGCATCTACGCGGTGTTTAAGTGTTGCACAGCCAATTGATAGAGATTTGATTAGATCTCTCCAACATATGTTACATTCTCATAATTGCTACATACAGTCTTTTAAAACTGCGATTGAGAGTGTTCCAGCAGATATTCCTGACTTTAATGTCGTAATACATGCAAATAAAGTTCCTGTTGGAGAACACAGAGGACGATACAATGCGCCTTCCACGAGTGAAGTAGCAGTGGTGATAGCTGGACAGCAATTTGAAAAAAGAGATATTGTATTGCATAGTCGTGATGATAATTTGCAAAAAACTTCAGAATTACACAGATCTTATGACAGCTTACAATATCCTTTGATGCTATGTCGTGGAGAAAATGGTTATGCCATTAATGTTTTTCAAGTTGACCCAATCGGTGGCACACCTCTGCGTAAAACAGTGACATGTATGAACTACTATTGCTATCGTATAATGACAAGACGTAACAATTTTAACACTTTGCTTAGATATGGAATGTTAACAAACCAATACTTGGTAGATCAATATGCGAAAATTGAATCGGAGAGATTGGCCTACATCCGCAATAATCAAAATAAATTGAGAGCCGAAAATTACGTTCATCTTCAGGATGCTTTACAGGCGAATGACCACCACAACGGTATTGGGCAGTTGGTTATACTACCTTCATCATTCACAGGTGGACCTCGATATTTACACGAAAAATCGCAAGATGCCATGACTTACGTCAGAGTCTACGGCAAACCTGATTTATTTATAACTGCAACATGTAACCCAAATTGGCCGGAAATCAAAGAAAATATTAACTCCAATTTAACTCCACAAGACAGATACGATATAGTTAACAGAGTCTTCCATTTAAAAGTACATAAGCTCCTGAACCTCATTAACAAGTCTCATATATTCGGTCCGCCGCGCTGTCACATGTACACAATAGAATGGCAGAAACGTGGCTTGCCACATGTACACCTGCTGGTGTGGTTAGTGGACAAAATTAGACCAAACCAAATTGACAGGGTTATTTCAGCTGAATTACCGGATAAAGATGAAGATCCTATTCTGTACGAAATCGTAAAGAAACATATGGTACACGGCCCTTGCGGGACTTTAAACCCGAATTCTCCATGTATGCGAGATTCTAAATGCAGCAAAAAATTTCCGAAGTCGTTCCAAACTCAAACAAGTACTAGCGATGACGGATATCCCAAATATCGTCGACGATCGCCAGAACAGGGTGGGCAAAATGCTACCGTCCGTAATCATGATATTGATAACCGATGGATCGTTCCCTATAATCCGCTCCTTTTGAAAATTTTTGATGCCCACATAAACGTAGAGTTGTGCAATTCAATAAAGTCAATCCAATATGTTACTAAGTACATTAATAAAGGCAGTGATCAAGCCACTTTCAGCATGCAATCACCAAATGAAGTGGAAAAATATCAGTCTGGACGTTACATCTGCAGCTCTGAAGCTGTATGGAGGATTTTATCATTCGAAGTGCACGACCGGGCTCCCACAATTGTCCACCTTGCAGTTCATTTAGAAAATGGACAAAGAGTATATTTCACAGAGAACAATATACAAGAAGTTGTTAATAACCCGCGGGATACAACATTGACAGCATTCTTTAAGTTATGTGCTCAAGATGATTTCGCGGAAACACTGACATATGACAGAGTTGCAAGTTACTATACATGGAACCAGAGTTCTAAAATTTTTCAACGGCGAAAACAAGGTACTGCAGTTAATGGTTTCCCCGGAGTAAAAAAAACGGATGCTCTTGGCAGAGTCTACGTCATTCATCCCAACAACAGCGAATGCTTTTACCTGAGAATGTTACTGCATATTGTAAAAGGCCCGACATCCTTTGCACACCTAAGAACTGTACAAGGTGTTGTTTACAATACTTATCAAGCAGCATGCAAAGCTATGGGGCTCTTGGAAGACGATTCTCACTGGGAAAACACATTATCAGAAGCAGCTGTTTGTAGTTCAGCTACATCATTAAGATATTTATTTGCCATCATAGTAGCGTTTTGTCAAGTAAGTGATTCTGTTAATCTATGGAATACATTTCAAGAAAATATGGCCACTGATATTCTGATTCGGCGACAACGAGAATTAAACTCAGATGAGGTACAATATAATCAAAACATATTTGACGAAGCCTTATTTGAATTGAACAAAGTAGTGCAATTACTTTCGGGTAAATCGATCAAGGATTTTGGGCTGCCGATGCCAGCTAATACTACTAACTCAGATTTAACTAACAGTGCCGAATACACAAGAGAAACATCATACGATCAAACGAGACTTTTACAAAATATAGCTCAAGATGAGCCACGATTAAACATCGATCAAAAAAAAGTATTCACTGCATTACTATCAACAATTGATAACAATGAAGGGAAATTGTTTTTCCTTGATGCTCCAGGAGGTACAGGAAAAACATTTTTAATCAATCTGCTTTTAAAAAAAGTGAGATCTACCGGAAAAATTGCGTTAGCTGTTGCGTCATCCGGCATTGCCGCTACGCTTTTGGAAGGAGGCCGAACCGCACACTCTACATTCAAGCTCCCATTGAAAATCGCCACCGATGATAATAACAGCGTCTGTAGTGTTTCTAAACAGAGCAATACAGGAAAATTGATGCGTGACTGCTCATTAATAGTCTGGGACGAAGCTACCATGTCAAACAAGACGTCTGTGGAAGCACTGGATAGGACAATGCGCGATTTGCGCAATAAAAATTCACCTAGGGGTGGATGTACAATTCTGTTTTCAGGAGATTTCCGTCAAATCCTACCAGTTGTGACTCGAGGAACACGTGCTGACGAAATAAATGCTTCCCTAAAAAGATCTAACCTTTGGCCACATGTTAATAAATTAGAGCTTAAAACGAATATGAGGGTTTCGTCATCTTCACGTGAAAACAGGCTATTTCCAGAGATGCTGCTAAAAGTTGGCAATGGAGAGTTAACACAAAGTGAGGGAAAGATTAACCTGGAAAACCTTTGTGTTTTGATAGACAACATCCAAGAGTTAGTCAACAATGTCTATCCTGACATTGATAACATTAGTTGTAAGACAATATCTTGGTTTAAAGAAAGAGCAATTCTGTCACCAACTAACGAACAAGTAGATAAGGTAAATAACTTGATTCTTTTAAAGATTGATGCGCCAACAAAAATATACTACTCAGTCGATACTGTTCTCGATTTGGAAGAAGCTGTTCATTTTCCTACAGAATTTCTAAACTCTTTGAATCCGTCTGGACTCCCTCCTCACAAAATGGTGTTGAAAGTAGGTTGTCCTGTTATTTTATTAAGAAACCTGAATCCTCCTAAACTTTGCAATGGCACGCGTTTGCTGGTAAAATCACTAAAAACTTTCATAATAGAGTGCACAATACTCACAGGATGTGGTACCGGAGAAGATGTATTGATTCCCCGAATCCCTCTGATACCCTTCCAATTTAAACGTTTACAGTTTCCGGTAAGGACATCTTTTGCAATGACCATTAATAAATCGCAGGGTCAAACCTTCAACGTTGCAGGCTTAGATTTGAGCGTTGACTGTTTTTCACATGGCCAACTGTATGTCGCTTTGTCAAGAGTAACCTCTAGAGAAAACATGTTTGTATTGTCTAATGACAAAAAAGCTGTGAACGTTGTATATAAAGACATTCTGTAATGTAATAATTGTTGTAAAAATAAAATAAATAGACAAAAATGTAAAAAGTAAATAAGTAATGTAGGTATGAATTTAGATATTCCAAAGATAGCAGGAAATCTTCATGGTATAGGGAAAGGGGAATTGTTTTACTCCAAATTTAACGCGTGCGGGCCACGGGCAATAAAGTTTTTCTGTAGTGTATTTAGTATCAGAATTGCACCCGTGCGAAGCCGGAGCGGGTCGCTAGTTTGTAATATAAAACAAACTTGTTGCATAATGGCAGAAATGAATTGCACTCCATTATCACTTATTAGCTTTCTGGGTAAACCAAATCTTAAGAATACTTCATTAATCAAAACTGTGGCACATTCTTCAGCAGTTGCTTGTTTTAGAGCGAATATTTCTACCCACTTTGTTGAAGTATCTTCCATTTTTCTTCCTGTGCTCCTGGTGGTATTGGTCTAAACAAGTCAATTGCAAGAGTTTCGAATCTTTGCGCATAGACAAGTGTTTGTAATAATCCTGCAGGTTTCTAATTGGATGCCTTGTATCTCTGGCAGTCTGTGCAAGATTTCAAATATTCTGTGACATATCTCCTCATTCCAGGAAAATAATATCTTTTGGCAATTCTATTTAGTGTTCGTTCTATTCCATAATGTCCAGCTCTTGGATCATCGTGATATTCTTTCAGAATCTTGTCTCTTTCATGGACTGGTACTACTAGCTGAACTTCTTCCTCATCACTTTATGGTGAATATCTGTAGAGTACTCCTTGTGTCATAACATAGCCTCTTTCAATCCATTTTCTAAATTCTTGGTCCTCATCATTTGAGTCTTCAAAACATTTGACTATTTTAGCTACATCAGGATCTTTTAATTACTCATTTCGTAATTCTGAGGCGCTTCTATGAGGCATTTCTATAGCAAAAGTCCATATTTCACATCCTTTGTCAACATCGTGCTCACATGGTGGTCTGGAAAGCATATCAGCAATTACGTTCCTTTTTCCTGGTAAGTAATCAATTTTAACATCATAGCTTTGAATTTGTAGAGCCCATCTGGCTAATTTTCCTGTGGGAGACTTAATGTTTAACAGCCATCTTAAAGATTGATGATCTGTTTGAATGGTTATCTGTGAGCATTCAATATAACCTCTAAATTTATTCAAAGCCCATACTACAGCTAAGGCTTCTCTCTCTGATGTTGAGTAGTTTCTTTCTGTAGCAGTTAATAATCGACTTGCATACTCGATTGAATGTTCGTTTTCTTCATGATCACCCTGCAATAGGCAAGCCCCTAGCGCATAGCTGCTAGAATCAGTCCTAATTATCTAAGGCTTGGTATAATCACATTGTTTTAGAACGGGTGCAGTGGTGAGCAATCTTTTCAGAGTGTCAAAAGATTTTTGTTCAATCGAAGTCCACCTCCAAACAAAATTCTTTTTAGTTAGATCACTAAGTGGGCGAGATATCTCAGCAAAACCGTCTATAAAGCGCCGGAACCAACTAGCGGTTTGTAGAAAGGATTGAATCTCATGTACGTTTCTAGCTAGTGGTCTTTTTGCTATAGCCTCAATCTTTTCTGGATCCACTGATAGGCCTTGTGGTGTGATTAAATGACCTAGGTATTTAACCTGTGCACACGCGAGCTCGCATTTTTCTCTATTCGCGCGAAGTTTAAATTGGTCAAGTCTATCAAACACTATCTTAAGTTCGATCATATGTTCATTAAACGAGCTTGAAATCACGATTAAGTCATCCAAGTACTAAAACTTCGCCGCCATCAGTATCTCGTTTAAGACCAATTTTGTAGCGTGTTTAAAAAACTCTAAGAAAAAAAAAATTATTTTGTTTATAATTTCTTCTTACTTAAGCCGGCTCTGATCATTTTACATTCCAGATGATTCTCGGCTGTAACGAACTCCAACGGTCAAACTATTGATTTTTTTCGACTGACCAATCAAATCTCGTGAATAAGGTCAGGCTGCGTAAGTGGGATATGTTTGAAGCGAAGCTTGTTTTTTTTACCGCGATTTCAATTCATTCTAGTTTGAGTCTTGGCGCGATAAACACCTTCGCACGACCACTAGTTTCAAGTTCCCGGCAAATTTTCTTAAGATATTTAAAAATTACTTTCAATTAAGTGTTTCTGTTTTCGTTTACCGTTTATTGTACCGAGGATTCACATAAAGGGTTCCAGACAGTGTTTTCTTTATGCTTCCTGGGTTTTCAATGTAACAACAGCATGACTGCCATTGTTATACGTTTACCGCTTCCTTTTTCGAACCCACGCTTCGAAGGATGAGTTTATGGTTTTCTCTAATTATCTATTAATCTAAACAAGAAGGGGTTTAGATTATATCGTACCGTTAACACCAATTACCTAGAGGATGAAGCCATATACTAAAAAAGTATCTAAGAAACATTTAAGAGATAATGTAAGTTTTTAACAATTTTTTTTATATCTGTATCGAGCAAGAAGTACCATTTATTTCTATGGATCATTTTATCGTAATTGTACTTATCTGTAACATCCATAAGTATAGTGCCAGTACCGTAATGAGAATATCCGGGATGTGATTTTTTTGTGTATTGCTTATTTGTAATTTTTTATTTCTTATATTTTTTGTGTGTCTACTATCTGTAAACTGTTTTACATATTTTTTTATCTTTTAATTATTATCTCGCCTTATTTAATTAAGATCTCTCTATATTTTTCTATATGGGTACGTTTTATCTCGAGATAATTGAAAAACCAAAAGTGATATTTTTGATTTTTTTTATCTAAATTTTTCTCTCTCACTTTTAGTTTTAAACATACCAAAAATAACAATAGAATTATACTTAGCTGTTGTTTTATGGTAGTAAAAGTTATGTTTTTAAATTTAAACACAAATGTGTTTAAAAATATTATTTATTGTTTATGATACCGATATATAATTTACTGTTTATAACACTGATATTTTCTTTATTTTATTTTGTTTATTGTATCTCTTACTTATTATCAAACCAGGTAATAAAGTCTGTTTAGTGTTTAACTAGATTTTCTTTTCCTAGCTAGAGCCTGCTACTCTGATCAATTCCTTCAGTTTCTCTAATCTCTACTTTACCAAAGTAATAGATTTTGATTCTTAAATATACCTTATTATATTGAAGTAATAGTTTTCATTTCTTAAGCATATATTATTTTATTAAAGCAATAAATTGTGCTTTTTTGAATCTATCTTTATCTTATCGATTGGATTGATAACCATAAGGATGAGTAAAAGAAAAGTGTAAGTATCATTTTTTTATTATCTTAAATAAGAGTGTGTAATTTAAATTTTTAGCAAGAACATCTACCGGGTTATCTAATTTTACCTTATCTTATCTTATATCTCTTATATCTTTCTTATTTTAACTTTATCTACAACATCTGATAAATCAGTTTATCCAACGTATATATCCAATATTTTTTCCATCTAGGTTTCTTATATTTTCCCATCCTTATGATAAAAAAATAAGTGGCGCCCATTTACCTTTCCCTTTTCCATCATTTCTCTCATTTTCTCTTTAGTCCCTTTTAAATTCTTTTATCTTTTCTTTTTTATAGTAAATATATCCCCTTAAATCTTTCCAATACGATATCATCTAGCTCGTTCGAATCCACGCTCGCTCTCCTCCTACCCCCTGAGTGCCGTTCGCATTTGTTAACCTCGATAAAACGAGCCTTTTAACATCTTGAGAAAAAAGAGGTTACAATTTTAAATCGATCAATTAACCGTTGGAACGTGGCCGGCGCATTTTTCAGTCCGAACGGCATACGAGTGTAGCGAAAATTTCCGAACGGTGTTGTAAATGCAGTTTTATTACGATCTGGTTCGAACACACTAACCTGGTGGTGACCCGATCTAAGATCTATTGTCGTCATGTAAAGAGATTGTTTTGCCGCATGCAAAAGTTCATCTAAACGCGGTAACGGATAACCATCTGTCACAGTAATAGCATTAAGTTTTTGATAGTCTACGCATAATCGAAAGCCCCCTGTCTTCTTGGGAACTAGCACGACCAGAGCAGCCCAAGGACTTTCACACTCTTCTATTACGTTACATTCTAAAAGCTTATCTAACTCTTCCTTTAAAATTTGCTTTTTTGGCGGTGCTAATCTATACGGAGGTAAAGAAATGGGAATATGCTCTTTGGTTTTAATGTAGTGAACTGCGTAGGGTGTTGCTTCTCCCCCCAGACTAAACGTATCTTGTCTTGCTTGTAAAAACGTATTTAACACATTTCTTGCAGTTTCTGACAACATAGTCCCTTCATCCGCTCTTAAGCCATTAGTATTACTTGTTAAATTAGCCATGGAAAATTCACTTAATTCATCTTGTACAGTACTTTCATACTTTAATTCAAATTCTTGTTCTGGATTGTCTGAAAAACGCCATTTTCCACTAGCAGTATCTAAAATGATTTTAGAATCTTGAATAAAATCAATTCCAAACAGCGTTTTTGTTTTCGTTCCAGAAAATGTTATAAATTTTGTAGAAATTATTTTTTCTTCCAAAATTAAAGGTTAAACAGTGTATGGCTAGCAACACTTTGTTTGGCAGCTGTATCATTAGCCCTTGTTCAAAATGACCCAAAATCTTAACATTTAAAACAGGTCTCGCGCGCGGACACACTAAAGAGTCTAAACTAAAAAATTTCATCGCGGCTGTTTCAGTTTTTTGACACACCGGACAGTTAGACCGAATAAAGCCAGGTTTACCGCTACCATAGCACGTTAACGTAGGCATCGTACTAGATGTCGTTTTTGGCCAACTTTGATATGGTCTGTTACTTGACCTTGTACTAAACGTTTCCGTATTTATCTGTTCATCTTTAGGTTTATTTTGAAGTTTTCTGCACTCCTCCCTACTATGGCCAACATTCCGACAATATTGACAACGCGGAGTTTGTCCTTGCTATTTTCACTCGCGTTAGATTTTTCGTGTGGCCCAAATTCTCTTCAAGCTGCCGAGCTTGTTCTAACAGTTCGTTAAAGTCATTAACTTTATCGCGGGGAATTTTTTCACGAATACGACGATTAAGCAGTCCGTACACCATATCTAACTGTATTTGTTCAGATAACGTATTTGGCTCAAGTTGTGCAAGAATAGATCTAGCTTCACAAATGTCGGTAGGAGTGTTACTGTCTTGCTCCTTTTCGAAAAATTTCCGATAAACTCGATAAGCCGGTTTTTTTGGTCCAAAGGTATCGCGCAACAGGTTAATGGCACTGTTCCAGTCAATAACCGAACTTTTTACCCCTTGGTACCAGGTAGCCGCAAAACCTTCTAGTAACATTGGCAACTCTTTCAATGCATTGTCATCTAACACTTGCGTACAGTCTTTATATATCAAAACAGCGTCAATAAATGCGTTAACGTCCGAAGTTTTTGCCCCGCTAAAACGTGACGTACACTTTACGAAATTTCCGGTTAAAACAGGTAAAAACTCTCGCGGCTGGCTGATTTGCATCCGTAAGTCTCTGCAAAAGTTGCTGAAACTGATCATCTGTTAGCGTAACCGACATGTTTTCAGTCTCGTCAAAAGTACTCGCAAAAGAACTAGTCGAACTCTCCGATAATCTGTCTGTCTCACTTCCAGTTCGTTTACTACGAGAACGCAAGAAATAGCCGTCGTCCAGCTTAAAAATATGCAAAAGATCTTAGAACTACGTACTTACAGTTTGTAATCCTTTTTATTTTGTTGGTATAAACCTACTCACTGTATCCTGGTTTGTAATGCTCGTGATGTAGACGCACTCAATTGGGTCCAAAAAGCACAAATTACAACCACAAATACAAGGCAACCAGTATGCAAAACAGGATGTAATCGTAGTCACTAAAATCCGACAAGAATTTTCTCGAATTTATTTTGTGTAAACACCAGTTAACCGAAATACGGGCACATTTTTCAGTGTATACGTAACAAGTCCACAATCGCAATTAATACGGAAGATCAAGAAATGATTTACTAAGTCTTTATTGTGTATAGGTACGGAAAACCGAGTTTACCTACACCACTTTTCTGCGCAACAAAGAACGTATTTTCACTTATGCAGTCCAAAAGCGGAAAAAAACCGGGAGCTGACAAATGATCTACGCGTGAAATGTTCAATTTTCAGTCCAAAAATCGGGAAAACCGGGAGCTGAAAATCAATTTCAGTATGAAAATGTGCATTTACCAGTCCAAAATCGGAAAACTGGGAACTGAAAACGCGACAAACGACAAACCTTATGCACTTATAGTCCGAAATCGGCGAAACCGGGAACTTTAATGCATTGGTTATTGTAGGGTACAAACAAAACTCGCGTGATTTTGTATTTACGCAACAAAATCCACGAACACGTTATTTCGGCCCCACGTTGGGTGCCAGTGTAGAATGTTTATTCCAAGTAAGGGTTCGATTCGAAATAACAGTTTTAACGTTTGTAAATATTTATTGCGAATAAAATACAAAAAAAGGTAATATTTGGTAATAATATTTTAGAGCGTGGCGAGTACCCTTTCTTAACAGTTTCAAAACAGACTATCGTTGAAAACTAAATTTGCCTGCCGTAACGAAAACATCCCCTCTTTTCAAGGTTACAAAGCACATGTCCCAGTACTCCCGTTGCGTACAGATAAATAGTAGATAGGACAGGAGCGTAGTAAAATATTTGTTATAAAACCTAATTTCAACCCCCCTATTTAGAGGGGCATAACTATTTAACGAAGCGTTTCCGGATATTATTCCATAGGTGTTAGTATTTAGGAACGCAACCCTATTTTATTTTGTTTATATTATCCTGAAACACCCTGTATCCTGTATATATATAAACTTTTGAACGGAAGGTGTTTTTAAGGTCAGGAGGGCCCAAAACAAAAAACTGTAGTGAAATTTTCCCGAAGTCGTGACCTGCGAACCAGCTGAATAGTAGATATAAATCTACTAAAAGTGTGATTTTGTTTTATCTGATAGAAAGTTTAAACAAAACATTTTGAAGTGATAACTTCTTATGGGATTTGTAACGTAACGCGTTACAGTGCCACTATATCTAATAGGCGTGTGAAAGCGTTATGCGTTAAGAAAAGTGTTACAGTCATGTTGAAAAAAGTGTTACAGTAACGTTGAGAAAAGTGTTACACGCAGGCGTAGTGAAACAGAATAATAATATCATTTCTCTCTCTATGTTTTACCCAATCATCTTATACTGAACGCATGAGAAAGCACTTCTTGAATTTTTCAAAATGATTTTCTAAATTTTTAGAATTTTCAAAATATTTAAATTTTTAAATTTATACACATTATCATATTAATGTACATACAAATTAAATAATAGGCAAAGTTTTTCTCAAGTTAAAAAATTTCAATATTAAATAGTTCAACTTGGATTAGTTGAAGCTATCACTTCTGTCGCATGTCCTGAGACGCACAAGTTTTCTTTAATGTACAACTAATCTACAACTTTCTAGTTTGTATAAACATCAGTAGATGGCGTTGTGTTTCTGTATTATAAGTTAAAACGAGAAAGTAAAAGAAAATATCACAAACTTAAAAAAAACATCCGAAAATAAAAATTATAAAAAGAAACAGTTCGAGAAAGCGAGACAGAAACGAAAAAAACAAAACAATCGAAATTAAAGTAAAAAAATTGTAGGTATTAAAATAACTAAAAAATAAAACAAGTTGCCTGGAATAAATTGATAATATGCGCATAATCACAGGAAATGAAATAAAAACAAAATCGCAATCAAGAAAATTGAATCGATCAAGGAAAATCAATAAAAAAGAACAAAAATACAGAAAACGGTAAAAAGAGAGTTTATCGGCTAATATTTAAGATTCTACATTTTTTCTTGCAAATCTATAATTGTGGAAAACTTTTAAAACTAATTTATTAAAATTATTATCAACTATATTTATAAGGTACCTATGTAAAAAATTATTGTGGTACATATTCTAAAAAATAAGAATTATTGAAAAAAATATTAGAGGAATTTTAAAAAAATCATTAAAACAGTTACACTTATTTAGTTTTAAGATTTTACTTGTAAATTTTTGTTAATATCTGTAAGACAGATTAAAAAAAAATATAATCCTAATCTAACTAGAAAACTAAAAATTTAAATAAACCAGAAACACTGACAATATCGTAAAATATTGGAAAAAATTGAATAACAAAATAATGGATTAAACAAATAAAAAAAATACTAAAACAAAAATCATCACATTATCATAACATAGGAAGAATTATAGTAAAAGTTTAAAATAAGGAAAAATTATAAAAGGAAAGTGTACCTAACTTAAAATTTTTAGAAAATTCGAAATTATCGTAAAAAAAAGAGTGCGTGTAACCTTTACGCGCGATTGAAGTAAAACTTATTTGACGTACGTATCGAAAAATAAATATTAAATTACAATTCAATTATATTTATTGTCTATATACTTTACAAAAAATGATATAATGTTATATTTATATTATTCATTAGAAATAGGAATTTGAAAATTTTTAAAATTCTGAAAATTTCGAAAAAATTAAAAAATTTTAAAATTTTCAAATTTTTGAAAAATTTTAAAATTTTGAAAAATTTTAAAATTTTAAATATTTTGAAAAATTTGAAAAATTTTTCAAAATGTTGAATATTTTGAAAATTTTAAAAAAATTGAAAAATTTTTGAATATTTTGAAAATTTTAAAAAATTTGGAAATTTTAAAAAATTTTGAAAATTTTAAAAAAATTGAAAATTTAAGCTCCTCCCATAGCTGAAATCACACCGACATCAGAATTACTTCCGTCAGAAAATAAATCTGAGTTGCCCCTAGTGTGACTCTGCTACCCCACCCCTATTATTCTTACATAAAAAGCTGTGTTTAAATTACTTGTTACCCTTAATTTATGGCCTCGTCTAGTACTCCAAGTTGTTTTGTTGTGGTCCCACATTCTTATTTAGAGTTTGGTATAGAAATTGTGAAATAACCAATTATTTATTCATTACCTATATTTATAATTCCACCTTTATATATTTTTATTATGAAATTTGAACCTATACAGAAGGAGCTTATTTTGATATCACTTCCTTCCTCAAAACCATACAATAAAAATCGTTTCTGACTAAACTCATTTTGAGTTATATCTAATTTATCTTTGATTACTTTTTGTCGGGAATATCTTTAGGTACACTTCGTTTCACCTTTTTATTAAATTGTAACCTCTTTTTTCTCAAGTGATGTTAAATGCTCGTTTATAGAGGCTAACCAATGCGAACGGCACTCAGGGGGTAGGAGGAGAGCGAGCGTGGATTCGAACGAGCTAGATGATATCGTGTTGGAAAGATATACGGGGATATATTTACTAGAAAAAATAAAAGATAAAAGAATTTAAAAGGGACTAAAGAGAAAATGAGAGAAATGATGGAAAAGGGAAAGGTAAATGGGCGCCACTTATTTTTTTATCATAAGGATGGGGAAATATAAGAAACCCAGATGGAAAAAATATTAAATATAGATGTTGGATAAAATGATTTATCTGATGTTGTAGATAAAGTTAAAATAAGAAAGATATGAGAGATATAAGATAAGATAAGGTAAAATTAGGTAACCCGGCAGATGTTCTTGCTAAAAATTTAAATTACACACTCTTATTTAAGATACTAAAAAATTATACTTACACTTTTCTTTTACTCATCCTTATGGTTATCAATCTAATCGGTAAGATAAAGATAGATTCAAAAAAGCACAATCTATCCCTTTAATAAAATAATATATGCTTAAGAAATGAAATCTATTACTTTAATAAGATAAGGTATATTTAAGAATCAAAATCTATTACTTTGGTAAAGTAGAGATTAGAGAAACTGAAGGAATTGATCAGAGTAGCAGGCTCTAGCTAGGAAAAGAAAATCTAGTTAAACACTAAACAGACTTTATTACCTGGTTTGATAATAAGTAAGAGATACAATAAACAAAATAAAATAAAGAAAATATCAGTGTTATAAACAGTAAATTATATATCGGTATCATAAACAATAAATAATAATATCAGAAAATCACTCCTTATTACTAATTCTTTTATTCGTGCAATAGATTTAAGATGTCAATAATGTCAATATACACCTAATCATGTATGTCACAAAATAAACAGTTTTTGAACTTTTGAAAATATTAAAAATTGGTCGGACCAAAAAATAGTGTGTGTTACACGTCCGCAAAATGTTTTGCAAGTGCTCGTATTGTTTCGCCTCGGTGCTACGCCCCTCGGCTACACAAACTTTACTCGCTCTTGCAAAATGGCATTTTCCGTCCTTGTGTCACAAATAACTATTTTTGTAATAGGTATTTACTGATTTACATTTTTAATTACTTGATTCTGATTTTCCTGCAGCTGTTCAATCATTTGATCATACTTAATACCATCTTCTTGATCTAAATTACCAGTGATTGCCTTAATAATATTACCTAATTCGTTTATTAAGCCATGCAAGTTTTTGTCTAATATTAAAAGTAGGTAAATATAGAATAAAATTTTGATTTAACACTTTGCAATTCATATTTCACATGGTGTTCCATTGTTTTTAGGAAATCTCCGTAGGTATTATTTAGTAATACGGTTTTGTATGCTTTAAATATTCTACAAAGATTATCTTCTAGATTTCTGGGTAGATTGGTTTGATGTCAATGTAATGTAAAAATATGTGTGTGCCAACTTTACTTTTTGCTTTCCCTAACTTAAAGGGTAAGAATCCGGGGTTGTTCTTCAGGTTCTTTACCGTCACTGTTTGAGTCATCGTCATCGTTAGAGTCATTGACATTGTCAACAGAATCCTGCAACAATTCCTTTGTTTTAGTTGTAGGTATTTTAAAAATGTTTTAATGATATTTACTACGATCCGTTTGTAATTTTAAACCCTTATCAGCGACTATATTTTCACGAATGAGTGGAGGATTTAATTTCTTTCCTTGCGTCCTTACATTGTGTCTGTAAGCAGTTAGTTGTTTCGAATAGTCAGGTGGTACTTCTCTATTTTCGTTTAATTTTGAAATTACTTTTCCCTTTTGTTGTTGACAGCTATTGTAAATATTATTGTATAGTATTTTTTGTTTATGCTCTTCAATGTAATTATTTACCAGTTCTTGTTGAATGTCAATTGTCAAATGGATCTTTGGTATGTAAATGTCCAGATATGATGTCAATAGGTTTATGTTTTGTTACTGAGTGTATTGAATGCTGTATCCAAAAATTGCATAGATCAACAATAGGTTTTTCTGGGTATTCTAATTTGAGTGCTTGTAAATGCTCAAGAATTGTAGAATGAAATCGTTCTATACAAGCATTACTATTGGAATTTTCGGAAGTTGTAAAATCGATATCGATTTTGTGTAATTTACAAAAATCCATTACTGTAGAGTTTTTGTAAGGGTAAATCATGAAATGACATAAACTTTATTAATGCCTCTATTATGGAAATGGCATCTGCTAATCTTATTTGAAATGTCTGTATTTTGATAAATTGTCAAGTATTGTCAAAAATTTTGTATTGTCGGCTTGAAAAACGTCTAAATGTAAAGTTTCAAAAGAACAATTAGGAGTGAGTGTCAACTGATATTTAACTTTTGGTGGATTTCGGTCATATTTGGTACGCTAACAAATATCACAGTTGTTTACATAAGACCTTACGTCGTTATCTAGATTCGGCCAATAATACTTTCTTTTTAGTGTATTTATTGTTTCTTGAATCCCACGGTGATTTGTTTTGATTTTATGATTATACACAATTAAATCTCTTTTTATTTTTCGATATCAATTACATCTTCTAATTTTTTATTGCATTTTATAAATTTAAATGTTTGTATTAGTCCAGGGCATTTAGATCAAAATCGCCCGAATAGCGTAAAAATTTACATCCAGCAGATATCGAAATGCGGTTTTTTGCATTGTGTTCAGGAAGGTCCCAGGAAAAAAGTCTACAACGTCTGGTTTGGCGCATTTTTTGAAAAATGCCTTCTGGGCCGGAAAATGCATTTTGCAATTGCATCATTTCTTGCAACATTATATGAACGACTGGAAACTCGGAAAAATCGCTTGGAAATCGTTACTCGGAGGTTTTTGGGGCTGCCGAACTCGATTCTGGCAATAGAATTACCCGGGGGTGGCTCTGTGGGGGTGCGCAGGGGGTGAAGTGGGGGAGAAATGGCAGCGTGCATGAAAATCACTCCAAACTCGTTACTCGAGGGTTTTCGGTGATGACGAATTCAATTCTGGCATTGGAATTACTCGGGGGCGGCTCTGCGGTTGTATCCGGGGGGACATTCTGAGGGAGAAACTGCATAGTCCATGAAAATAGCTCCAAACTCGAAGTTTTCGGGGATGACGACTTTAATTCTGGCATTGGAATTACCCGGGAGCGCTCGGGGGGCGGCTCTGCGGGGGTATCCGGTGGTCATTCTGGAGGCGAAATTGCATAGTCCATGAAAACCGCTCCAAAGTCATTATTTGGAGGTTTTCGGGGATGCCAAATTTAATTCTAGCATTAGATTTCCCCGGTGGCGCTCGGGGGTCCCTCTGTGGGGGTGCGCGGGGGGTGAATTGAGGGAGAAATGGTAGGTGCCTAAAAATCACTACAAACTCGTTACTCGGGGGTTCAATTCCGGCATTAGACTTCTGCGGTGGTGCTCGAGGTTGGTGCTGTGGGAAATGGTAAAGGAGAAAGTGAAAAATCACAAATTATAAAAATAATATTTTATTCAAATAACAAATAAGAGTTTTTATTAATGTTGAATTATTTATTATAAACTTAGATACTAAACATCTTGTTCAAACTCTTATTCTTCTGCATCTTCTCCCCCTTCTTTATCTTCTTCCTCGTCACTATTCTCGGCCCCGTTAGAAGTGCCTTTCTGGTTTGAGCAATTGCCCTTGCAATGCTTGCATGCAAGTGAGCACTCCAACCCACTTCGGCGGCACCCGCACCTCGTAGTGCCACAGTCGGTTTCACAAGAACAAAAAATGTTGCTTAAAATATCCCCAGGACCGGCTTCCTGGGTCATGGTGACAGGACTGAGCTCTCCATCCACAAATTCTCACCCCCATTTCAACGGATCTAAGGTCTCGTCTTGACCTTGTGAACCATACCAAGCCTGTACTTGGTAATAGACTTGCTTAATATGCTCGGTTAACGCATTGGTAGTCGGGATTATGCGTGCAAGATCGACTTTGTTAGAATCAGTGGCTTCAGCATACATTTTTGCTCGATAGCATTGGACGAGCTCAATCGCTGGTTTATCGCACGTGCGCACATCTTTGTGTGCCCGTAAAGAGCAAAAGCTAGACGAAGCCCATGATCTATTAAATTATCCATGGATACATGTGTTTGCTTAAATATTTCTGCAACGGGGCCGAGAATAGTGACGAGGAAGAAGATAAAGAAGGGGGAGAAGATGCAAAAGAATAAGAGTTTGAATTCACTCCCCGCGCACCCCCACAAAGGGACCTCCGAGCGCCCCCGGGGCGGTTTTCATGGACTATGCAATTTCCCCTCCAGAATGACTCCCAAATACCCCCAAAGAGCCGCCCCCTGAGCGCTCCCGGGTAATTCCAATGCCAGAATTAAATTCGGCATCCCCGAAAACCCGCCGAGTGTCGAGTTTGGAGAGAATTTCATGGACTATGCAGTTTCTCCCCCAGAATGTCCCCCCGGATACCACCGCAGAGCCGCCCCCGAGTAATTCCTGTAATGGATGTATTCGAATATTTAAAATTGTTTAATTATTTTATAAAATTAATAACGTATTGATGAATTGGTATTAGCAAATAAGCAAGTAAGTTCAATAAACTTTCCTTCCGGGCTTTACCAATAGTTAGGAATAAATAAGCTATTCAGCAATTCCTTAGGTGATTGTACTTTTATATTTCGTTGTACCTATAATAATTTTAATTAATGAGTTATTAAAAAGAGTTCGAACTGAAAAGTAGTTTTTATTAAGGACAATAGTCCTAGATAGTTTTAGCACAAAGAACCTAAAGATGCGAGTTTAAAACATTCCAATGCCAGAATTGAATTCGTCATTCCCGAAAACCCGCGAGTAACGAGTTGGGAGCGATTTTTTCGAGTTTCCTGGCGTTCCTATAACGTTGCAAGGAATGATGCAATTGGAAAATGCATTTTCCGGCCCAGAAGTCATTTTTCAAAAATGCGCCAAACCAGACGTTGTAGACATTTTTCCTGGTACCTTCCTGAACACAATGCAGAAAACCGCATTTCCATATCTGCTGGATGTAAATTTTTCCGCTATTTTTCGTAACTTCCCTGGACTATATCATTAGACTACTTAAACTCTTGTAAATTTCATCATTATCGTCATCGTTTATGAAAAATGCATAGTTATTGTTATAATTTTTCCTTCGTGGATTCGGGATAAGTAATAAGAGCAGACAAACTTAACAATTTATTAGTAAACACAACTAAATAACAATTTTCTTTAACTAATTTACACAACTTGAATACAATTACAAGTACTAAATAGCGTCGTTAAAATGACTCGTATAACAATTCGCTCTTTATCGCCAACTATTATTTATCGCCGACTATCGCTATAACAACTACTGGTCTCTGTTCTCTCCGTCCAACCGGTCCTTATATATAAAATTAATCCTTCTAGAACCATCTACACAGATCCCAATTCTTCTAGCACGGAAGAATCTCGGAGTTCGAGATCAATCCATCAGTTACGCGGAGACTCGAAGATTCTCCGTACGGTGACTTACTTACACCTCACTCCAGTGACAGGTCCGGCTTGACTCGTAACAGTATTTTTAGGTTTTCCAAAGTCTTAAATTTGAGTAATCGGGGCTAAGTCATTATTTACAATATATATTTGTTTTCTTATTATCAAATATAGTTTTCTTGGAAAGTTTTCGTGGTTAGGAAGATTTATGTATATGTAATTGGTGTTTAAAAACATTTATCGGGTTTTCAGTTGGGTGTATATAGTATTGTAACGGGATAACCGATTAAGAAAAGGACCTTTACTTGAAAGACTATATTTACAGGTTATTTGTTCTAGAATGCCTGGAGACGATGATTTCATTAAAACTGGATTCCCTTGTCCTAAATGAGGGAGATACGTTTCTTCTTTGTGGTGATTTCAATTTAAGTACAATAAATTGGACTTATGGTGCCAACAATTTGAACTTTTTAATACGTTCAAATGTAGAAACAAGATACTTTGATTTAATTGACACATTTTCATTTAAAAATCTTACGCAATTTAACTCAGTACTAAATTTGAACGGTAAACTATTAGATTTAATTCTTTGTAATAAATTTATTATCTCTAATTTACAGCAATGCTCTTGTCCACTTGTAAAAGAGGACACTCATCATCCTTGCATAGAATTTTAATTTAAAGTTTCATATTGTAACGGGATAACCGATTAAGAAAAGGACCTTTACTTTAAAGACTATTTTCAGGCTATTTGTTCCAGAATGTTCTCTCTCTTTCTAGTGTATAATGATTAAGTTCGATTTATGTTTCGCGTTCATTCTAGAATGTTCTTTTGTTTTATATAAGGGGATGTATGGACAGTTAAGGGGAGTTCAAATAATAGTTCATTGTATTGTCAATCAGTTTAGACATTAACCAGCAAAGTTCTGTGTATCTTTACAATTTTGTGAATAAATTGTGTTAAAGTCCCCATAAGTGTTTCAAATTGGTCTCAAGTGTGGGGTAAAGATACAAGAATGCCTGGAAAGAAGATAAATGAACTATTGGTGGCTGAGCTCAGAAGAGAGCTCGAAGAATTAGAGTTGGAAACTACTGGAAGCAAAACCGTATTGTTGAGTAGGCTTCGTGAATACTACCTAAATAATAATTTGGATCCTGACGCTGTGGAGTTTAAAGATCCGGTTCAAAAATCAATTTCTGAACTGTCCCAGTTGTCCACTCAGATAAGGAGCCAACGCGAAGATATGTCCCAGCTATCACAACGATTGACGAGCCAACAAGAAGAGCAAACTCAACAACTTTCCCGGCTGCAAGAAGAACTGTCGCAACGAATGACGAGTCAACAAGGAGAGCTACCACAACGGATGTCTACCCTATCAAATGAGTTATCCAGTTCGTTCTCCCAGCAAATATTATATCTTTGGGACGAGCAAAATCAGCAAGTGGCCAACTAAAATCAGTAAGTAGACAACCTGAATCAGCAAGTGAAAAACATGAATCAGTAAGTGGCCAACATGCGAGACGAGCAAAATCAGCAAGTTGCCAACTTCCGCGAGGAGTTCAACCAGCAAATGCAGTCCGAAATAAGAAAGCTTCAACAAGAACAAGAAGCTTGCCGTCACACCACGGCGACGGAGATGCAGAGAGGATGGAAACCTGCCACGTAAACGTCGAACGACGAGGAAACAGGGGGGCGACCCAGGTACAAAGGGCGATGAAACCCCCGAACTTCGACGGGAAGATTTCCTGGCCAAATTACCTAAAACAATACGACGCAGCGGCCAGAGCATGTCAATGGTTATCCCAAGAGAAGGCATTGTCCCTAACCATAGCTCTACGAGGCGAGGCATTAGACGTCCTGCATTCATTGACACCGGATGAAGCTGAAAATTTCGAGTTATTGGTTAATCGTCTAGAGATGCGTTATGGCCAAACTCATCTACTACCGGTATACCGAATGCAGTTAAAGAGCCGAAAGCAGAAAAATGGAGAATCTATCCAGGAGTTCGAGGCAGAAGTGGCAAGAATGGTAAGGTTTGCGTATCCAACTGCAGCGGAGGATTTCCTGGAGTGCCTGGCAGTCCAAACCTTCACCGATGGTCTTCGAGACGTCGAGTTGCAGCGAGCTGTACGGTTGGCGCGGCCGAATTCTGTTGTGGACACCTTAACCATTGCCCTGGAGTTTGATGCGGCGACGGAGGCCTCACGTGGAGTTGCTCGACTAAGAGAAGTCACCAGTAACTACGACCATGCCGTTCATTCCGTTAGCGAGGTCAAGGCGATAGTGAAGAGGTTAATGAAGTTATCTCCTAAAATAAGGCGACCAGTGAGATGCTGGAACTGCTCGGAACTAGGCCATATAAGAAATACTTTCCCCCAGAAAGGAAAATCTCCAGCTGAAGTACCCCAGCAGCAGGAAAACTAGACTCTTGGAGGGCGACATCGACCCCAAACAATCCCGAAGCCCCTCACACCATTAAATTGGCAACTCTACGACACTACGTGGGCAGCTTATATGTAGATGGACTCAGCATGCTGGTAGACACTGGAGCTACGAAAACTATCATCCGACCAACTATCATTATGCGGAAAAAGATGTTGCCTACCAGTTGAAACTTCGTAAGGCTACCGGAGAATCTGCTAGAGTCTACGGTGAGATGAAGGTGACACTACAGTTTGGTTCTCTTGATCACTTAGTGCTGGTGGCTAACGTTGATGAAGATGTTGTTCTGGGCATGGACGTTATGCTCCACTGTGGTTTCCATGTGGATCTTCAACGACGTATCCTTCGTACCGGCAATGAAGAAATATTCCTGCATCGAAAACAAGTCGACGATGCCTCGATTAAGCTAATAAATGATATCGAACTTCCGGCGAGCTGCGAATGTGTCGTAACAGCGTGGTTGGATGGACTGGAGCCAGATGGAGCCCCAGCAATGATAGAGCAAAAGAACCATGACCATGAATTGGGAAAAGGACTCCTTGTTGTTAAGACTCTTGTTAGATCTGCCAAAGAGGTACCCATCCGAGTCATCAATTTGAACGACTATTCAGTTCCGCTTCGAAAGGACACGGAAATGGAAACTTTAGTACCGGTAACAGCCGTAGTTCACAAGGTAAACGTTATGGAAACAGATGAGACGAACGGAATTGAACAATTAATGACAAAAATAGACCCTTCTTTGTCAAAATTAGAAAGAAAACAGGTAAGAGATCTACTTTACCGTTATAAACCTGTATTTGGTTCTCAAAGTAAACTTGGAAGAACTGATGTTGTCCAACATAAGATACTGGCGATGCACGTCCGATTCGACAGATACCTCGACGCCTGCCTCAAGTTAAGAAGGAAGAAGCAGATAGAGCCCTTAAAGAAATGATTCAAAATGGCATAGTCAAACCATCTAGTAGCCCGTGGGCTTCTTCTGTGGTATTACTAAGAAAGAAAAACGGATCAAAGCGATTTTGTGTCGACTATCGAAAGCTTAATGATGTCACTAAGAAAGACAGTTATCCTCTGCCAAGGATTGATGATGCCCTCGACGCTTTGGCAGGTTCTACTTTGTTTTCTACCTAGGACCTTAAAAGCGGATACTGGCAGGTTAAAATATATCCTGCAGACAAAGAAAAGAGTGCCTTTACCAGTGGATCAGGGTTATGGCAATTCACGGTCCTTCCATTTGGCCTCTGCGACATTTGAACGGCTAATGGAGAACATTCTTCTAGGCTTGTCGTGGGAAACTTGTCTAGTTTATCTAGATGACATCATCATAATGGGCAAGACCTTTAAGGAACATTTATCCAACCTGGAGGAAGTCTTTAAAAGATTACCGAAAGCTAATCTAACATTGAATGTTAAGAAATGCCACTTGTTCCAGAGACAGGTCAACTATTTGGACATAACGTAAGCAAGGACGGTGTTGCATCCCACAAGCCGTTCAAGAATGGCCTATCCCTATCGACAAACATCAGCTCCGAAGTTTCTTGGGTCTTTGTTCCTATTACCGACGGTATGTCAAGAATTTTGGAGACATAGCCAAACCCTTGACTCGTTTGACAGAACAAGACAAGTCCTTCTGTTGGGATGAGAAATGTCAAAAGGCGTTTGAACTATTAAAGAAACAGCTGACGTCTGCTCCTATTCTTGCTTATCCACTTCCTGATGGTAACTTTATTCTGGACACCGACGCCAGCAATGTGGGAATTGGAGCCGTCTTGTCACAGCTACAAGATGGTAAAGAAAGAGTAGTCGGATACTTCAGCAAAACTTTATCGAAAGCTTAAAAGAACTACTGTGTAACTCGGCGGGAACTCTTAGCAGTGGTAAAATCTGTCGAGCACTTTTATAAATATCTGTATGGCAGAAAATTCCTGATCAGAACAGACCATGCCAGTTTAAAGTGGCTACTTAGCTTTAGGAACCCAGACGGGCAGATAGCAAGATGGCTTGAAAAACTACAAGAATATGATATTGAAATCGAGCACATACCTGGAACAAGACATCGTAATGCGGATGCACTTTCCAGAAGGCCATGTCGACCTGATTGCCCCCATTGTACCCGCATGGAGCAAAACAAGGAAAAATTTGCATTAGTTAAGGTTGTGCCAGAAGACCATGCTGAAGGAGCAACAAGAAAACTATCCCGTTTTGAAAAAGATTTGGGAATGTAAGAGAATGGACCGTCGTCCGTTGTGGAGAGAGATATCCTCATTCTCTCCTGCTTTAAAAGCTTATTGGGCCCAATGGAACTATTTAATTTTGGACAGTGGAGTGGGTTCCTTTATAGACTTATTGAAAATCCTGATGGCACAGAAACAAGGGAACAAATAGTGGTCCCAAGAAATGCTGTACCAGCCATTTAAAAACAGATACATAATGATAGTTATGGAGGGCATCTGGGTATTACGAAAACGCTGCAAAATGTCCGAGATAGATTTTACTGGGTAAACTGCTCTAACGATGTTAAAGATTGGTGTCAAAAATCCACCACATGTGCTGCCAGTAATGGTCCGCATCGAAAACCGAAGGCGGAAATGCAGCAATATCTGGTCGGAAGTCCTTTTGAAAGGATCGCAGTAGATGTATTGGGGCCACTTCCACAGAGCGATGTAGGAAATAAATACATCTTTGTTGTAATGGACTACTTCACTAAATGGATTGAAGCCTACGCAATTCCCAATCAGGAAGCCACCACATTAGCAGATATATTAGTTGGAGAATTCATAAGCCGATTTGGGGTACCACTAGAATTACATTCAGACCAGGGAAGAAATTTTGAGAGCAAGCTGTTTCAAGAAGTTTGTCAAAGATAAGGCATCCACAAAACGAGAACCACAGCGATGCACCCTTAGTCTGATGGAATGGTGGAACGAATGAATCGTGCTATAACCAACTACCTGTCAAAGGTGGTGTCAGAGTGTCAGGGGGATATCCACATATCTCACTATTTGTAATGGCCATTCGGTCGGCCATTAACGAATCAACAAGCCAAACGCCTGCGAAGGTCCTGTTCGGTAGAGAAATGAGGCTACCATGTGACTTGGTGTTTGGCTGTAAACCTGGTGAAGTGACCCGTGAAGAATATGTCACCGATCTTTAAAATCGAATGGAGAATATACACAACTTGGTGCGTGGGAAACTTAAATTATCTAGTGATCGGATGAAGAGGTACCATGACACGCGGACAATGGAAAAGAGTTACCAAATTGGAGATTTAGTCTGGCTTTATAACCCCCGACGGCGACGAGGAATTTGCCCGAAATTACAGAAGAACCATTAAGAAACAGATAAACGATTTTATTTATCGGATCGTGAAAATTCCCAGAAGGAAACCCATCATAATCGGTTAATGCCTTATCAGGGAAACCACAGTGGAGGTGTGCAGCAGCTCCAAGAAGATGGTTTGGCTGGCTTAAGGAGTGTGCGGAATCCCGATTTAGAAAATAACATTCCAGGAGGAATGAATCCAAGGAGGGGGCAGTGTAACGGGATAACCGATTAAGAAAAGGACCTTTACTTGAAAGACTATTTTCAGGTTATTTGTTCTAGAATGTTCTCTCTCTTTCTAGTGTATACCTCATGGAGGTATACCTAATGATTAAGTTCGATTTATGTCTCGCGTTCAGTCTAGAATGTTCTTTTGTTTTATATAAGGAGATGTATGAACAGTTAAGGGGAGTTTAAATAATAGTTCATTGTATTGTCAATCAGTTTAGACGTTAACCAGCAGAGTTCTGTGTATCTTTACAATTTTGTGAATAAATTGTGTTAAAGTCCCTGTTCCAGTATTTTTCAACAAAATTGGTTGAGAGTTAATGGCACAGAATAAACTACTTATGTCCAAGTGATGGACAATAAACAAGCAGGTGGTCTCCCAACGAAAGTTTGTGACAGCCACGTGTTAGTCGGCGCAGGTAGGCGGAGTCTTTCTATCAGTGGCGGACGGAAATAAAAAAATATTATACATCTTAAATTAATTTTTAATGTATGATGCCAACATAATTAAGAAGAATTTATTTTATATAAATTTGTTACTGCCTAATTTAAACTAAAAAAATACATACATTTAAAAAACAACTCAGAAACTCTCTCAGCATATTTCGTAGCTAAATACAGTTTACAAAACCATTCTAGCTACCACACTGACAAGCTTTCAGAACGGTCGTTGTTATCGTAACGCTCGTAAAAAAACCACTGCGCATTGAACGAGAAGCCACGTGGCTGTGCCAAACTTTCGTTGGGCGATCTATAACAGATTATTGATATTTAGTGTAGTTACGTATATTATGTTACTTAAATAGTATTGCTGTTCTAAGAAAAACAAGACTTTAATTATATGTCGTATGTTATGTTTGTATTAATTCTAATAATTCTAAATAATAATAAATTCTAATTACTTAAATAATAAAAACATTAAATACTACGTAGGTACTTAATAATTTACATTATTTTTTACATGTTATTAATCTGTTATATACCTACGTAGATCTGTTTCACTGTAGCTATTTTCATCAACATTTATTATAATCGGTTCAATTACATTATGATTCTGAGTCTGGTAAGAATTTTTGTAGATTCTACAGTGTAAAATAATCAGAAATAAGTTTTGGATACCTATAAATAGTTTGAATAATAGAAATCTTTCTCAAAATGTATATAATCAATATTTCGTATAATTCACTTATTTTTAATCTAGTTATATTCCATTCGCATATCATTTAAAAGTGAAGTTATCTTTACATTATTGGGGGAATTCCCGGAAAGTATTTATGATGTTTGTTAGTATTTGTTTCTCTCCGTATTAGTTAGGCTACGGCCATATTAGCGGGATTTCAAGCTGCGTTTCGTTCAGGCAGCGTGAATTCTCGTCATTATAAAAAGAATAGGCCACACTAGCAGTTTTTTCAACCAGTCAGATATCAGTCAATTAATAATTTTTATTCGCTGCATTTCAAAAGATTTTTCGATCAAGGAGGAAATGTTGAATTTAGTGCCACTACACGGATCAACTAAAGTAGCGATATCTTTCAAGCTGTTAACAAAACTGTCATGGAATACGGTGGGTTTCAAAAATGTTCTTGTATTGTGACCGATGGAGCAAAAGCTATGACAGGAAATGGCATTGATTGCCCATGAATCCATGTATCATACACCAAGAAGCCTTATGCGGAAAATCTTTGCGTCAAATAAATGCCATGAAAATAGTTGTTAAAATAAAAAATCTTATTAGAGGCGGAAACAAAGCTTTGAGTTATCGTAAATTTCGCAATTTTTTAACTGAAATTGACGCAACCTATGGGGATCTGCTATTACACTAAGAAATCCGATGGTTGAGTGCTGGTCAGTGTTTGCAGTGTTTTTTCGATTTACGGAAAGTAATTTTCATATTTCTTAAAAATGAAATAAAATCTGACACTACTGATATGGAAACTAAAATGCAAGACCCTGAATTTCTTGCTGATTTCGCATTTTTGACTAATATGACACAACATTTAAACGAATTAAATTTAAAATTACAAGGCAAACAACACAATATAGCCAACTTGTATGGATATGTGAATGGATTCAAAAATAAACTGATATTGTTCAAAACGTCACTGGAAAAAAATGATTTTTCTTTTTTTGCAAGTTGCGAAGAACATTATACCAAAATGAGAAATTTTGAAGGATGCAACTTTTCTGACCACCTGAAATTTCGGCTTGAAAATGGGATCGATGATGGGCAGCACTTGTTTTTGTGAAAGTGCGTATTCAACTTAATAAAGTACAGATCTTCACTGTCAGATAAGTCACTTCTTTTACGCAATGCGTCTGGCAACAACGAATGTTGATGTTGATATCGATGTGATTGTTAAAGATAAATTAACGAAGAACCAATAAACGTTTTACTTCGAATTTAAAGTATTTTTTCTGCGGCCCTCAAGCTTTTGTAGTAAATTTAATTGGTCCGCGAAGGTATATGTAGTTTGGAAGCCCTGGTCTAGTCTATTATATTTTCTCTATGGCCTGGTATGAGTCGTCTTTGTGTGGCATACCAATTGTTCAAGTAATACCAAAACACTTTCAAACTTTTAACAAAAAAAAAGTTTCTTTGAACGGTAGTGAACGCATGCGCAGTTACTTATTTCTGAACGTACATCAGTCCAGAACTATTTTATTAATTTTTATAATAATTATTACCGTTTTCGCAAATTAGAAAACTAAAATTGCAAATTTTTGGTAAAAAGCGCCTATCGAAATACACTTTAGGGAGCGAGATATGAGCATTTGAATCTGGTTTGAGTAATGCAAATTTTTAATCAAAGTTATCAAAAAAAGTACGATTGTGCAAATTATGAAATAGTTATTTATGAAACAGTTCGTGAAGTATGCTTTTTGCGCACGCACGCGATGTTTAGAGCACGAGCGAAGCGAGTGCTATATATCGCGTAAGTGCGCAAAAAGCACTTCACGCACAGTTTCATACAATATTTTATCTGCGATAAACAAATAAAAAATAATTACAAATTCAAATTTGAAAATTTAAACTACAAAACTGTCAGAATAACTTTTGTTGAAATTTCATGTTCTCATAGCAACACCATGACAACGCGAATGCTAAGGATATTTGATTATATGAAGGTGTGTCGAAAACAGTGCGAAAAAGTAAATCCCATTTAAAATAAATTGTTACTTCACGCACACTTTTAATCCTTCACGCACTGCTGTCTATAATGACAGTTTTCACGAACTAAAAATTGAAACATAATATGAGGTAGAGTAGATAAAAAACATTTTTGAAAGGTGCAAATTAAACTCTTTCAATAGGTATGAACTATTTTTTTTAAGAAATTTTTGGGGCTGGAACTGAGTTGGTATAAATATAGGTATTGTAACCACCTCTGTTCCAGCCCCAAAAAATTCTTTAAAAAAATTGTTTATACCTAATGAAAGCGCTTAATTTGCACCTTTGAAAAATGTATTTTTTATAATTTGCACCCTCGTACTTTTTTGATAAACTTGATTAAAAAAATTGCGTTACTCAAACCAGATTCAAATGCTCATATCTCGCTCCCTAAAGTGTATTTCGATATGCGCTTTTTACCAAAAATTTGCAATTTTAATTTTCTAATTTGCACTATCGTGAAATTTGTGAAAAACAGTAAAAATTATTATAAAAATTAATAAAACTAGTCCGGGTTAATGTACGTTCAGAAATAAGTAACTACGCATGCGTTCACTACCGTTTAAAGGAACTTTTTTTGTTAAAAGTTTGAAAGTGTCTTGGTATCACTTGAACAGTTGGTATGCCACACAGAGACGATTCAGACCAGACCATAGAGAAAATATTGTAACGGGATAACCGTAAAGGAAGGGACCTTAATTTAAAAGATTGTTGTTGACAGTTGATTTTTAGAAGTTTGTAAAAAAATCAACTGACCATTTTAAATAATGTTTCTAGAAAATTCTAGAAACTTCTAAACACACTAACTAGATTAAATAATGTTGTATATAAGGGGATGCACGGACAGTTAACGTCAGTTCGAGTCAAGTGTTCAGAAGAGTTCATTGTATTGTCAAGTAGTTAGACGTTATCCAGCAGAGTTCAGTGTATCTTAACAATTTTGTAAATAAATTGTGTAAAAAGCCCCCATACGTGTTTTAAATTGGTGTCAGGTGTGGGGTGAAGATATAAGAATGCCTGGAAAAAAGATAACTGATTTATTGGTGACTGAGCTCAGAAGGGAGCTCGAGGAATTAGAATTGGAAACTACTGGAAGCAAATCCGTATTGTTGAGAAGGCTCCGTGAATACTACGTAAATAATAATATAGACCCTGACGTTGTGGAGTTCGATGATCCGGTTCAAAAAGCAATTTCCCGATTGCAAGAGGATTTATCCACTCAGATAAACAGCCAGCGCGAAGATATTTCCCAGCTGTCGCAACGAATGACGAGCCAACAAGAAGAACAAACTCAACAACTTTCCCGGTTGCAAGAAGAACAAACTCAACAACTTTCCCGGCTGCAAGAGGAGCTATCAGGACGAATGACGACTATGACGAGCCAGCAAGAGGAGCTATCTAGTCAGATGAAGAGCCAGCAAGAGGAGCTATCCAGTCAGATGAAGAGCCAGCGCGAGGATATGTCCCAGCTGAAAGAGGACCTATCAGGACGAATGACGAGCCAGCAAGAGGAGCTATCCAGTCAGATAAAGAGCCAGCAAGAAGAGCTATCACAACGGATGTCTACCATATCAGATGAGTTATCCAGTTCGTTCTCCCAGCAAATATCACATCTTCGTGAAGAACAAAATCAGCAAGTGTCCAGCTTGCGAGACGAACAAAATCAGCAAGTGTCCAGCTTGCGAGACGAACAAAATCAACAAGTCGCCAACTTGCGAGACGAGCAAAACCAGATCAACCAGCAAGTGCAGTCCGAAATAAGAAAGCTTCAACGAGAACAGGAAGCTAGCCGCCGAAACCAAACCATCCACAACGGCGACGGAGATGCACGAAGGATGGAAACCTGCCACGCAGACGTCGAACGACAAAGAAGCGAGGAGACGACCCATGTACGAACGACGATGAAACCCCCGACCTTCGACGGGAAGACTTCCTGGCCAAATTACCTGAAACAATCCGACGCAGCGGCCAGAGCTAATGGATGGTCATCCCAGGAGAAAGCATTGTCCCTAACCGTAGCTCTGCGAGGCGAAGCTTTAGACGTCTTGCAATCATTGACACCGGATGAAGCTGACAACTTCGAGTTATTGGTGAATCGTCTAGAGATGCGTTATGGTCAAACTCATCTACAACCGGTGTACCGAATGCAGTTAAAGAGCCGAAAACAGAAAAATGGAGAAACTATCCAGGAATTTGAAGCGGATGTAGCAAGAATGGTACGACTTGCGTATTCAAATGCAGCGGAGGATTTCCTGGAGTGCCTAGCAGTCCAAAACTTCACCGATGGTCTTCGAGACGTCGAGTTGCAGCGCGCTGTACGGTTGGCGCGGCCGAAGACTCTTGTGGACGCCTTGACCATTGCCCTGGAGTTTGAGGCGGCGACGGAGGCCTCACGTGGAGTTGCTCGACTAAGGGAAATCACCGGTAACTACGACCATGCCGTTCATTCCGTTAGCGACGTTGAAGCGGTAGTAGAGAGATTAATGAAGTTATCTCCAAAAAGAAGGCGCCAAGTGAGATGCTGGAACTGCGGAGAACTAGGCCATATAAGAAATACTTGCCCCCAAAAAAAAAGATCTTCTGCTGAAGTACCCCAGCAGCAGGAAAACTAGAACGGGTCGACTCCTGGAGGGCGAAATCGACCCCAAACATTCCCGAAGCCCCTCACACCATTAAATTGGCAACTCTGCGACATCACGTGGACAGCTTATATGTAGATGGCCTCATTGATGGTAAGAACTTTAGCATGCTGGTAGACACTGGAGCTACGAAAACTATCGTTCGACCATCCATCATTGTGCGAAAGAAGATGTCGCCTACCAGTTGGAGACTGCGTACCGCTACCGGAGATTCTGCTAGAGTCTACGGTGAGATACAGGTGACGCTAAAGTTTGGTTCAACCTCTCTTGTTCACTCAGTGCTGGTGGCTGACGTTGATGAAGATGTTGTTCTGGGCATGGATGTTATGCTCCACTGTGGTTTTCATTTGGATCTTCGCCAACGTATCCTTCGTACTGGTAATGAAGAAATATTCCTGCACCGAAAACAAGTTGACAATGCCTCGATTAAGCTAATCGATGATATCGAACTTCCGGCAATCTGCGAATGTGTCGTCACAGCGCGGTTGGATGGACTGGAGCCGGATGGTGCCCCAGCCATGATAGAGCCGAAGAACCATGACCATGAATTGGGAAAAGGACTCCTTGTGGGTAAGACTCTTGTTAGATCCGCCAAAGAGGTACCCATCCGAGTTATCAACTTGAACGATCATCCAGTTCTTCTCCGAAAGGACACGGAAATGGGAAGTTTAGAACCAGTAATGGCCATAATTCACAAGATAAATGTTACGGAAACAGATGAGACCAACGAAATTGAACAATTAATGACAAAATTAGACCCCTCTTTGTCAAAATTAGAAAAGAAACAGGTAAGAGATCTACTTTACCGTTATAAACCTGTATTTGGTTCTAAAAGTAAACTGGGAAGAACTGATGTTGTACAACATAGAATTGACACTGGTGATGCACGTCCGATTCGACAGGTACCCCGAAGGATGCCTCAAGTTAAAAAGGAAGAAGCAGACAGAGCCCTTAAAGAAATGATTCAAAATGGCATAGTCGAACCATCCAGTAGTCCGTGGGCTTCTCCTGTGGTATTAGTGAGAAAGAAAGACGGATCAATGCGGTTTTGTGTCGACTATCGAAAGCTAAATGATGTCACTAAGAAGGACAGTTATCCTCTGCCAAGGATTGATGATGCCCTCGACGCTTTGGCGGGTTCTACTCTGTTTTCTACCTTGGACCTTAAAAGCGGATACTGGCAAGTTAAAATGAATCCTGCAGACAAAGAAAAGACTGCTTTTACCAGTGGATCAGGGTTATGGCAATTCACGGTGCTTCCATTTGGCCTATGTAATGCTCCTGCGACGTTTGAACGACTAATGGAGAACATCCTGCGGGGTTTGTCATGGGAAACTTGTCTAGTTTATCTAGACGACATTATCATAATGGGTAAGACCTTTAAGGAACATTTATCTAACCTGGAAGAAGTTTTTAAAAGATTACAGAACGCTAATCTAACATTGAATGTTAAGAAATGCCACTTGTTCCAGAGACAGGTCAACTATTTAGGACATAACGTAAGCAAGGATGGCGTTGCTGTTGACCCCGCTAAGATACAAGCCGTTCAGGAATGGCCAATCCCTATCGACAAACATCAGCTCCGGAGTTTCTTGGGTCTTTGTTCCTATTACCGACGATATGTCAAGAATTTTGGAGACATCGCCAAACCCTTGACACGTTTGACAGAACAAGATAAGTCCTTCTGTTGGGATCAGGAATGTCAAGAGGCGTTTGAAATATTGAAGAAACAGCTTACGTCAGCACCTGTTCTTGCTTATCCACTTCCTGATGGTAAGCTTATTCTGGATACCGACGCCAGCAATGTGGGAATTGGAGCCGTCTTGTCACAGCTACAAGATGGTAAGGAAAGAGTGGTTGGTTACTTCAGCAAAACTTTATCGAAAGCTGAAAAGAACTACTGTGTAACTCGAAGGGAACTGTTAGCAGTTGTAAAATCCGTCGAACACTTTTATAAATATCTGTATGGCAGAAAATTCCTGATCAGAACAGACCATGCTAGTTTAAAGTGGTTACTAAGCTTTAGGAACCCAGAAGGACAGATAGCAAGATGGCTCGAAAAACTGCAGGAATATGATGTTGAAATCGAGCACAGACCTGGAACAAGACATCGTAATGCTGATGCACTTTCCAGAAGACCATGTCGACCTGATTGCCCCCATTGTACTCGTATGGAGCAGAACGAGGAAAAACTTGCCTCAGTTAAGGTTGTGCCAGAAGACGAGAGCTCTATGCTGGAGGAGCAACAAAAAAACGATCCCGTTCTGAGAAAGATTAGGGAGTGGAAGAGAATGGACCGTCGTCCGTTGTGGAGAGAGATATCCTCATCTTCTCCTGCTTTAAAAGCATACTGGTCCCAATGGAACTCTTTAATTTTGGACGGAGGGCTCGTTAAAAGACTTGTAGAAAATTCCGAGGGCACAGAAACAAGGAAACAAATAGTGGTCCCAAGAAATGCTGTACCAGAAATTTTAAAACAGATGCATAATGATAGTTCTGGAGGACATCTGGGTATCACAAAAACGCTGCAAAAGATCCGAGATAGATTTTACTGGGTAAATTGCACTAATGATGTTAAAGATTGGTGTCGTAAATGCACTACATGTGCTGCCAGTAACGGTCCGCACCGAAAACCGAAGGCGGAAATGCAGCAATACCTGGTTGGAAGTCCTTTTGAAAGAATCGCAGTAGATGTATTGGGGCCACTTCCACAGACCGATGTAGGAAACAAGTACATCTTTGTTGTAATGGACTACTTCACTAAATGGGTTGAAGCATATGCAGTTCCCAATCAGGAAGCCACCACTTTAGCAGATATATTGGTTGAAGAATTCGTAAGCCGATTTGGGGTACCATTAGAATTACATTCAGACCAAGGAAGAAATTTTGAGAGCAAGCTGTTTCAAGAAGTTTGCCAAAGATTAGGCATCCACAAAACGAGAACCACAGCGATGCACCCTCAGTCTGATGGAATGGTGGAACGAATGAACCGGACTATAACCAACTATCTGTCAAAAGTGGTGTCAGATTGTCAGAGGGATTGGGATCGACATATTCCACTATTTCTAATGGCAATTCGATGGGCCATCAACGAATCAACTGGCCAAATGCCTGCGAAGGTCCTGTTCGGTAGAGAAATGAGGCTACCATGTGACTTGGTGTTTGGTTGTAAACCTGGTAAAGAAATGGCACGTGAACAATATGTCGCCGACCTTCAGAATCGAATGGAGAATATACACAACCTGGTGCGTGGAAAACTACAATTATCTAGTGATCGGATGAAGAGGTACTATGACACACGGACAATGGAAAAGAGTTACCAAGTTGGAGATTTAGTCTGGCTCTATAACCCCCGACGGCGTCGAGGTATTTGTCCCAAATTACAAAAGAACTGGGAAGGTCCTTACACCATCAAGAAGAAGATTAACGATGTCATTTATCGGATCGTGAAAATTCCCAGAGGGAAACCCGTCGTGGTCCATCACGATCGTTTGGCGCCTTACCAGGGAAACCACAGTGGAGATGCGCAGCAACTCCAAGAAGATGGTTTGGTTGGCTCAGGGAGTGTGCGGGATTCCGATGTAGGAAATAACATTCCAGGAGGAATGAATCTAAGGAGGGGGCAGTGTAACGGGATAACCGTAAAGGAAGGGACCTTAATTTAAAAGATTGTTGTTGACAGTTGATTTTTAGAAGTTTGTAAAAAAATCAACTGACCATTTTAAATAATGTTTCTAGAAAATTCTAGAAACTTCTAAACACACTAACTAGATTAAATAATGTTGTATATAAGGGGATGCACGGACAGTTAACGTCAGTTCGAGTCAAGTGTTCAGAAGAGTTCATTGTATTGTCAAGTAGTTAGACGTTATCCAGCAGAGTTCAGTGTATCTTAACAATTTTGTAAATAAATTGTGTAAAAAGCCCCCATACGTGTTTCAAATCTAGACTAGACCATTATAATGTACCAGACCATAAATATCAGAGTATAAGAGATTATAAATATGTATAATATAAACATAAACAATACAAATCTGTGTGTGGAATACCAACTGTTAAACTAAAACGAACACACTTTCAATTTTGCAAAAAAGTTTCTTTAAACGGTACTGAACGCATGCGCAGTTATTTATTTCTGAACGTATATCTGCCAGGAAATAGATTATTTTTTTTTTAATTCTTACCGTTTTTTTTTTAAATTTTACGATGGTGCAAATAAGAAAATTAAAATGGCAAATTTTTGGTAAAAGGCGCATATCGAAATACACTTTAGGGAGTGAGATCTGAGCATTTGAATCTGGGTTGAATAATGCAAATTTTTAATCAAATTTATCAAAAAACTACGAGGTTGCAAAATATGAAAAATACATGTTTGAAATGTAGAAATTAAACGCTTTCATTAGCTATAAACTATTTTTTTTTTTTAAGTTTTTGGGGATGGAACAGAGGTGGTACACTGCACACTAATGCGTTTTACAATCAGATAAGTAATTAACAAAAAAAGATGAAATCAAAAATAATTCTAAAGGAATTTTATCTGATAGTGAAACCGAAGAAACTGATATTTTCGAGGAATCCAAACTTGAATTCGAGAACTTCAACCTTCAAGATCAAAAAGGAAAATTGTGTAGAAAAAATATCTCAATAGTCCAGGATGAATCAACGCATGTGTACCGAAAACCATTTCACCTCAATTTTTTTATGCGATCCGCTTCAAATTGCCCTACTGATGATATAA
The DNA here is from genome assembly GCA_964028335.1 of Altica lythri. Classification (NCBI taxonomy): domain Eukaryota; kingdom Metazoa; phylum Arthropoda; class Insecta; order Coleoptera; family Chrysomelidae; genus Altica; species Altica lythri. The sequence continues at coordinate 99,102,553 of OZ034801.1, read as the reverse complement.
ATGCATGTTGCCATGAGGCAAACCCGGGCCATATTGTTTATACCGAAATTGTTTAAACAATTACATGGAATTGTTATTTTTCCACTGGACAATTTTTTTTATATTTTTTATTAAAATGCAAATAAAGTTATTATTTTCATAGATAAGAATTTTTAAGTGTTTAGCCCAGGCTGTAGGGGAAAATAAAGATGATTTTGCGCTCTAATTGAGGAATTAATGTGACCTGGCCTGCATTATAAAGGGAAACATGAAGAGCAGTCCCCCAGTTCATCCAACAGAAAATTTTTGGTTGTTATTTATTTATGAGCTTTCGTAGTTAAAAACTCTTTTATATTTTTAAATCCTCATCTTGATCAGCTACAATAATCTGCAAATTAAAAAATTGTATGATAAGTAGGGGGCGTTGCAGCTCTAAATGTTTATAACTGCAATTTGACCTCTTCATAAATAACGGATCAAAACACTTCTTTTTATTATTTTCCAATCCAATATAAAAATTTAAGGCTTATGGAAGAAAATGCGACTGAAATTAACCCTCTACCATTTTTTGGCAATCCATAGGCACAGAAAGTTGAAGTAACGGCTGAAGAAATGAGGAGAAAGCAACAGCTTTTATGCTGTAGTATCAGCCCTAGAATTCAGATATGGCAGTCAATAACTAAAGCAAGTCTATCAGAGCCAATTGAAATCAAGAATGCAAAGAACATCCGAGACTCTGCAGGAGTATGGGGCTGATATAGAAAGACTGGTCAGATTTGTCTATCCAGATGCACCGGAAGAATTGGCCATCAGCTGTGTGTGAGCAGTTTCATCGATGGAGTGAAAGACACGGACATGCAGCAAGCGTTGGGACTGGGACGTCACCAAACATTGAAGGATTTTCTTGTTTATGCTCTGGAGTTTGAAGCAGCGAAAAATGCCTCCTGCCAATATCGCAAGGTCCATAATGTAAGGATGGTGACGAAAGAGAAAAAAGTTGATCAAAATCAAATCTTATTGGCCATAAAAGAAGTTTTGGACACCCTGAAGAAACCATCGCCAACCAATGACACGAAGGGGCAGCCAAAATGTTTCAACTGTGGACGAGACGGTCATCTAAAGCGGGACTGCCGGCCTCGATCAAGATCGGAGGAAAGGCGGAACTGGCGACGTACTACATCCGAACCTGAACAAAGGGGTTTGGAAAACTTTGTTTAGCCAATGTAATGAGCTGTACATTGGCTTGTTCATTCCAGTACCCCATTTGTTCAATTTCGACAGCAATACTTACCTGCAGCAGTCTAGTCGCAGATGGGTTTTTAAATGGCCATCCAATTCGGTTCACGGTCGATACAGGAGCTACACGAACGATAATGAGAGGTAACGCTTCTGACCAGCGAAACACCAAGGTCTGGGAAGCCTGGAGATGGAGGCTAATGTACTAGTGGCTGATATCGTTGAGGACTTCATACTCGGACTTGACATCATGGCTGTTCATGGGTTTGTAGTTGATATGCGAAGCAAAATCTTAAAGGTTGAAAAAGAAGAGATTCTTTTAACCGTGCCAAACCATCCTCTTGGAACTATTGAACTCATAGTAGCAGAAGATTCCAGAATACTTCCAAACACTGAGAGGAACATTGCAGTAGAGCTTTTTGGATCTGGTAGCCTGGAAATTGCTGTGGTAGAGCCATCCGAAAAACTTCTGAATGTATGTGTGGCCAAATGCCTAGTGAACAGCAGCAATAAAGGCGTTCCAATGCGAATGGCGAACCCGACGAACAGCCGAATTACTCTCAAGAAAGGGCAGATCATTGGAGTGTGTGAGCCTGTGCTTAAGGTGACAAGGATTAAAGAGCAGGTTCTGGAAAGTGGCAGTCACCAAGTTGCCGAAGAGCTCGTGGGAAAATCTCTCGAAGGAGGAGAGGAGGAAGGCCTTGGACTTCATCAAAAAGGTAGGCTGTCTATTTGCAGAAGAGAAAATCACGAGTCGTACAAATCTCGTTCAGCATCGGATCAACACTGGTAATGCTGTCCCCATTCGACAGGCTCCAAGACGGCTGCCCTTCGCTAAACAAGAAGAAGCCACGTTGATCACGAAGGACATGTTACAGGAGGGATTCATCGAAGAATCCCATGGTCCCTGGTCATCTCCTGTGGTACTGGTTATCAACAAAAATGGGTCTACAAGATTCCGCAAATGGTTCTCGACGCTAGATTTGAAAAGTGGATATTGGCAAGTAGCGATCCTTCCAGACGACAAGGTCTCTTTTCTTGGTCTTTTATTGGCCTCCCACTGGGCCCAGGTAAGGGTGACGTGAAAGACTCTTTAACCAAAAGTTATATAATACAAAAATTCTAATCCAATCCAGCATCAATATCTACATCCTCATCATTCTAGTGAGAAGAAAAGAGTTCCAAACTATGATTCTATTATAGAGCTCTCAATGCAATATAACATTAAAATTTAGGTTACTATTATAAGCGCCCGCACACTCATTACATCTTGTGTAGCAGTTTTTAACAAAACACAATGTCGTAATTTTTGGGCAACTTACATACTAAGCAAGGTAATCGCTGTGACTTTTGGTAGTTCCTAAATTTAAAAAAATTCCTGTCAAAAAACGTACCTGGTTGGAGCGGTTAAATATAATGCGAGTATTTAAGGCTATTTTAAAAATTGACTTCCAAGACTCATGTTTTTCGGTTAATGAAAATACTACTTTTTAAGATTATGCCAGCGCAGAGATATCGATATAGATCAAATACTTTTCGAACGGACCTCGTAGATAAGCTAACCTTATGAAAACCAGATTTAATCTGAGGCTTTATCTTAACATCTAAAAGGGATAGAAGTTATTAAACAAGAAATTTTGTTAATGTGTATGTTTATAATGCGCAAAAAGAAACGCCTAATAATTAAGTATTATAGTAATAAAGTATGTATTTAACATCCAAAAAATAATAAAAGCATCTTAAAGTACATAAACTATTGTAACTATTTTACTGTATTTTTTCCATATCCAACCAAATCCCACCTTCAACTTGTGGGACAAAAGAATTAACGGACAACTTTATTGGCTGTACAGTTTTCTTATTTAAACTAACTTTAAAGTTATTTAAAATGCTTATTAGTCCTACTTTGGTTTGCATTATCCCGAACCTCATTCCTGAAAAACATTAATATTTTATATGTCATAGAGTGTAGACATATGAGGAGATAGAAAAATAATAATAATAGAAATATTGAATAGTATAAGTGAAAAAAATAGCTATTCACATAACAAAAACAGAATGTAATATAGACAAGAATGGTGTCGCGTTTAAAGTTCTTATAACACATTTCGCTGTGGTTTGGTGATATTTTTTTGTGCAGTTTTGTGAGAACTGGTAAGCAGCGATGCCAACTCTTCCGATTTTTTGGTAGATCTACCGATTTAGGAAGTAATCTATCGATATACCATTATAATTTTCTTTCATAATTATTTAACTTTTTTGTAACTTAATTTAAACCAACATTTTTTTAAAATAAACATTTTTTAAATATGCCGCCATTTTTTTAAATCTACTGATTTCAGAAATAGGTTGGTAACGCTGCTGGTCAGTGAAAACGATGCTTCGGCGGCATGGAACCAGTTTTAGCGAAAGTGATCCTACAATTCTTGTCTATATATAGTGGTATATATATATATATATATATAATATATATAATACTTCCTCACAACAGGGGAAAAAGTTTATATACTTGTTTCTAGCAATATTTTTTTTAGAAATTATCTTATAAATAAAATATTATTTAACATATAATAAGTAAAATTAATAATTAGGTATGATAGTAATACTAAGAAATAAATATATAATTAGAAAAATATAAAAAAATGTCTTTGACTTTTCTGTCAACTGATTTAATGTTACAATATTTGCTTACTTTGGTAATAATCTCTTTTGTTTCATATATTTAATGGCAAAAAACTCCCTTAACATGATTTTAGTCTAAATACCTTTACTGCGATTTTGAAATTATTGTACCTACGTTTTAAAAGCACATACTTGGACAATTCAACAAATGTTGTTTTCATATATGTATATTTAGGTATAAATAAACCAAATATATGGAAACGTGTTGTATTTACAATATTTTAATGTATATTTTACGCGTTTTCTTTTTTTACTGGTATTAAAAATAGGTATTGTACATAAACGAAACAATAAAAAAATGAAGATAATTATTTTTATAAATAACGTAAAAAGAAAAGAAACCTAGTAAAAACAACGAATCCTAAATTTCTTTGGAAAAACTGTAAAATTATAAATTCAGTGCCAGAACACATTAAACTGAATTCACGATTTGTATTCCAAACTGTCTAATATTGACGGAAGTGTCTTCGGCGGTAATGTTATTTGAAAGTATTCTTTATGTTCGAATAGGACGGCTTTATTTAAGTTTTTGTGTTTTATCGATTTTTAATCTATTTAGACTAACGGTTTACAGTAAAAAAGATTTATTTGGGATGTGGTGTAAATGTGCAATACAAACCTATACACATCCTTGGTCCTTCTCCAAAAGGTATATGTGTATATTGATTTTTCGAACTTTTATTTTCATCAGAAAACCGTTCAGGATCAAATTCTTCAGGATTTTCATAATAATCCTCATCATAATGTATACCCTTTATAGGAATAAATACTTTGGTACCCTTGTCAAATTTAAGATTAGTAGTTGGTTCAACGTAATCTTCAACACAGACCCTGGTGATAAATGGAACTGCTGGCCATTTTCTAAGTGTTTCTAATATAAATATGTTTTTTAAATATATAGCACGTTAGATATTTTTTTTTTCAACTTACCATCAATAACTTGGGATAAATACTTCATTTCATTTAATGCATCATATGTAACTTTACCGTTATGTTTTTTAAGTACTTGTTTAATTTCAGTTCTAACTTTATCTTGAATAGACTGGTTTTTACAAAGTTCAAATAAAGCAAATGTCATTGTGGTCGAACTAGTTTCAAATCCAGCAATAAAAAATACAAAACTTTGGGCTGTCATCTCACCAAGTGTTAAAGTCGTTCCGTCACCTATAATATAGAAGTAATTTAGAATACCCACAGATGATAAAAATGTGACTAAATAGTTTTAAAATTGGTAAGTACCAAATGCTTTGTATTGTTAACACTGACATAAATTTATTGAGACATATGGTTAACATTGATAATATTCTGAATAAATATTCCAACATTTATTATAATTTATATTCCAGAAATATTTCAAACATTTCGAAATTAAAAAATTAAGTTTTTGTCTGACCAAACATAGCAAAGTAACTACACTTGCGTGGAACAAAATCAACCACTGTCAATTTTTGTCTTCTGTTTTAGAACTTAAAAACAAAAAAAAGTAGATGTGAAAACAATATTATCAATATTAATAAGTAACTGTTGCTGCATTAGACGGGTCATGCTTTAAAACTCTAATATGCAATTCGAAGAGAGTGTCTTGTATATTGCTCATTGGAACGAACGCGAAATGAATATTGTAATAAGAAAAATAAATTACGAAATATTTGGTGTTACTAACTCTACTCCTAATTACATTTTGAAGTCGATTTAACATAGATCGGATGATTTTTCCAATTAATTCCTGAGGCATTGTTTCCCACTCTTAATTAAGTAACAATGGCTTTTCTTTGTATTACGCTTCTCGGTGTAGGATTTATGGCGCGGACTCTTCTTTTAACTTTTAAGCTCATCCCAAACATGCTCAATCGGATTTAAATTGCGAACGATGATGGCTAGTTCATTGTGAATGTGGATACACAATTATTTAAGTACTAGTAGTGACTAATGAGGTATAACATCGAATAATATACTCTATTAAAATGAAATTGTCACCAACGTATGGAAAAATTAATTCCTTGCAGAATGTTTCTAATGTAACGATCCACTTTTAAATTTCTTCTACGTCCTTCACTAGGCACAAAAGTCAATTCAGTTTATCCATTTTCTCGTATATAACATTCAGCAAATGTAAAATATGAATATAACATAAAAATATTACAAAAAAAAGGTTATATTAAACACTAAAATAAAAAAGTGGATAAATTCAAAAATAGTGAAACTATTTAATGTTCATAAAAAATTGTTCCGAAATAAATTAAAAAAACCTTGATCATAGACACGACGAAGAATTAATTATTATAAAGCTATTATAAGCAATAATAGCAATATTTATAATTACGATAAATTTGTTTAGAATTTGAAGTCAAAAAATAAGTTTTTTTTTTATGTTTACCTGGTTTTTGTGCTCCTTCTTTATTATTTTTTATATCAATCAACAGCTGTAAAAAGTCGTTTCTGCTTACATTGTTTTTTTCTCTGTATTTTACAGTATCATCAACGACTTTAGTAAAAAAATCATTTATTTCTTTATCAGTTACTCTTACTCTAAAAGCATGGGCTATATTTGGGAAATTAATTGATAAAATAAATTTCAGATTTTCAAATCTTGTTCTGTTAAATATTCTGTTTCCCATTTTCCTAAATGGATTGTTTGGATCTTTAAAACTATTACATTCTAATCCAAAAGCACAAGATCCGATTACATCAGTGGAGAAGTTACCTAAAACAATACTTAGTAAAATCACAGAAATAACTGTATACCGCCTTATACAAAAAAAAGGTAGAGTACGTTCTGGAAAGCAAAGAAGGGATATTGGGCGCCATTCTAGACATAGAGAAATTGAAAGGCTATAAGCATAAAAGGTAGAATTGTCTAAAGAATACCTCAACAATTAGACTTTATTACGAACGGTACCTATAAGTCAGACGGTGTCCATATTCAAAAAAAAGTAATAACACTAATTTGGTTAGATATTATCTGTTATTTATAAATTTAAATATCTTAGTTATTTAGAGTAAAAGAAAAATCGACATAATAAAAAAAAATTACGTAAAAAAATACAAAAGTCAAAAAAGGTAAACAAAAATTCTAGTATTTTGTAACTTTTTTATTTGTAACTAGCTGACCCGGCGGACTTCGTACCGCAAATCATTTATGTCATTCTTCCATTTTTCGTTTTTTCAATTTATTTTGATTTTATCGTTTTTATATTTTCTCGTTAGTTATCAGGTTTATACTATTTTTTTTCGTTATATTTTGTAGTTTATCGATAAAATATATTAGATGCATAACAATACCTAATTTAGTAAGAATTTCTCGTTTAAATATAAGTGATATTAACTGCGCCACCTTACGGTGGCGTGATTAAAGTAATCAAATAAGTAGTGGTTGCTCGTTTAATGGAAGCGCCATCTGGTGGTAACTTCCATTAATACGAATATCATATTCATATTAACCATTAAAAATACAGCATCCTACTGATTTTCACGACAATTGGTTAAACAGGGCAGAAGTTGTTTCTCTGCAGCGCCACCTCAAACCTTCTCCGTGGAAAAATACATATGCATACCAATTTTCATGACAATTGGTTGAACGGGGCAGAAGTTGCTACTCTGCAGCGCCACCCGGTGGCGAGTGGCATCAATGAGCATATTATGCAAACCTTCTCCGTGGAAAAATACATATGCATACCAATTTTCATGACAATCAGCGCCATCTGGTACCGAGTGGCATCAATTAGCATAACATATAAACCTTCTCAGTGGAAAAATACATATGCATACCAATTTTCATGACAATCAGTTGAACGGGGCAGAAGTTGCTACTCTGCAGCGCCACCTGGTGGCGAGTGGCATCAATGAGCATAGCATATTCGTTTTCTCCGTAAAAAAATACATATGCATACCAATTTTCATGACAATCGGTTAAAAGGGGCAGAAGTTGCTACTTTGCAGCGCCACCTGGTGGCGAGTGGCATCAATGAGCATATCATATGAACCTTCTCCGTGGAAAAATACATATATATATATATACCAATTTTTATAATAATCGGTCCAGTAGTTTTTGAGTTCATTGATTTCTTACATAAAAACACATCCTTTTTTATATATATAGATAGAATATTTGTACCTTGTTATCTAGTTTTTTAGGTAATTTAGTTTTATAATCTCCATGTTGTTAATTATTATAGAGTTAAACTTGTAAAAAAGGAAAATTTCGTAAATACATTAATAAATAAATAAAATTTATATATTCCATAAATTAAAACTATGGGTGTGTGTGATGTCAAGTAACCACGTTTCCGAACAAACGATGCTCTTTCAATATAGTCTATGGCTGTGAATGACATTGACATTCGTTACGCGCGTTTTTTAAAATATGCTAAATTAAATGTCTATTTTTCAATATTTCTGAGAGATTTTCTTAATATTTTCTTCCGTAAGAACCTTCTCCTAATAATAACAAATACAACACAAAAAGAATTAGTAAAATCGGTCCAGCCATTCACGCGTGATGCCATGACCAAGGAAAACGGGTTTCATTTTTATATATATAGATTAGGACATCTTTAAAAATACAAACGATATGGTTGTAAAAAGCTTTGAAACGTAAGCTCAATATATTTTTATAATTCATTCGAAATTCTTAGAATATTTTAAGGTTTAAAAGACAGCCTTTGCCAAAAATCAACATTAATAAAACACGCAAGGCCATTTTAAAAGTACATTTCATTTTTTTTTTATTTAAATGGAAAAAAGCAATAAAATATTTTTAACTAAAAAAATGTTAAAAAGTCAATAGAATAATAAATGAAAAAACCGCAAATCAGAACAAATAGGTAAACAAACGAGAAAAATTTAAACTGAAAAAATTGATGAAAGAAACACATTGAAAACAAATAAAAATATAAAATAATAAAAAAAAGGATTGACAGGAAAACACAGAATTAAGTTGTAAATAACAAAAAAAAAGTTAATTAAAAATTTATTTTTTAAATTTTAAAGTTTGTCATTATAAAAATATCAAATGTATGAACTCGTTTTTGATTTAACTTTAAACCGGTAAAAGATCTTTGTGTGGCAGTTCTTTGGACACAATCTATTAAAATAGGTCGACAAATTCAAATAACTGAAATTCTGGATAGTAAATAATTTGAACCCAGAAACAAAGGAACTCCTAAGATTGAAAGAATAACTAAGAAATTCATCACTTCCTTAAAAATCGGATACATATTTGAAAAGCTTTAATATATGTAGATAGTTCGTTTAACGTGGAAGGACCTATTTAAAAAAAATGAAACAAATTATATCTTCTATATATATAAAACTTAAAGGTCATTAACTGACTGACTGACTGACTGACATAGTGATCTATCAACGCACAGCTCAAACCGCTGAACGGATGGGGCTGAAATTTGGCATGCAGGTAGATCTAATAACGTAGGCATCCGCTAAGAAAGGATTTTGATTAATTCCACCCCCAAGGGGATGAAAGTTTGTATGAAACTTTGTCAATTTTAAACCGATCGGGCTAAGATTTTGCGTGCATATAGCTTCTATAACGTAGGCATCCCCTAAAAAAGGATTTTGATAAATTCCACCCCTAAGGGGATAAAATAGGCGATGAAAGTTTGTATAAAACTTTGTCAATTTTAAACCGATCGGCCTGAGGTTTTGCATGCATATAGGTAGCTACTATGACGTAGGTATGCCTTGAGAAAGGATTTTAATAAATTCCACCCCTAAGAGGATACAATAGGCGATGAAAGTTTGTCAATTTTAAACCGATCAGGCTAAGATTTTGCATTTATATAGCTACTATGGCGTAGGCATTCCTGAATAAAGGATTTTGATTAATTCCACCCCTAAGGGGATAAAATAGGGGATGAAAGTTTTTATGAAACTTTGTCAATTTCAAACTGATCGGGTTGAGATTTTGCATGCATATAGTAACTATGACGTAGGTATCCCTTAAGAAAGGATTTTGATAAATTTCTACCCTAAGGGATAAAATGGGGGATGAAAGTTTGTATGAAACTTTGTGAATTTCAAACCGATTTTGCATGCATATAGCGTGCAAGTTTTTGTAGTTTTAAAATAATAATAGTCTAATACCACTCACGCTTTAATGTGCGGGGTGTGAGGAGCAGTGAGGCAGTAGCACGCTGCTGCTGGCCGACATGACACTGTCGATAGACGAGTAGAGTCTTGAAAATTCGAGAATAATTTTTTTTATTACGTAGTGGTGTACTAAGAAATGACTTTTTTAAATTTCATTCCTAAGGATTTAAAATAGGGGTTGACAATTTGTATGTAATTCGGTGGCAAAGTTCACGCGGATAAATTCGCGGGCGGCCGCTAGTAACTTATAAATTCACCACTTCCTTAAATATCGGATACATATTTGAAAAGCTTTAATACATGTCAAATCGACAATTGAAACATCAAATCTTCTCTCTCATTAACATCATGTAACATGTGCTTAAGGAGGAAGTGAGTAAATGTCGTATCTGACGGATTTGAGTTCATTATAACGTTTCGCTTCCTAAACACTTGATCATCCAATAGCTTAAGTGGTTAAAGCATGCCTGCGTATAAGGCAGTGATGGTGGGTTCGAGTCCCACTGGATTTGACATTTTTTCAATTTCTCCTTAATGTCATTTTAATAATTTCTTGTTTGCATAATTTCTAAATTTCAAAAAATTTCAAAAATCCGTTGAGAGTTATCTCAAAAATAATAGTTTACTAAAAATCAATGGTTCCGGTCTCCTAACCGAATAAAAATATAAGACAGGGCACAAATAAAGTGACCTAGAGTTTGATGTTTCAATTGTCGATTTGACAAATCTTCTCTCTCATTAACGTCATGTAACATGTACTTAAGGAGGAAGTGAGTGGTTGTCATATCTGACGGGATTTGAGTTCATTATAACGTTTCGCTTCCTAACCACTTGATGATCCAATAGCTTAAGTGGTTAAAGCATGCCTGCGTATAAGGCAGTGATGGTGGGTTCGAGTCCCACTGGATGTGACATTTTCTCAATATCTCCTTAATGTCATTTTTATAATTTCTTGTTTGTATAATTTCTAAATTTCAAAAATCCGTTGAGAGTTATCTCAAAAATAATAGTTTACTATATATTGATCTATTTTTAATTTAATAAAATATCTTACAATTTTATATAATGATGCCGAAAATAGAGCGGCACACAACTCAAATCTAGGAATAGTTTGAATATTTTTTTAGGCGCAACTCAAGGTTTCACGCAATATAGTTAACCAATAAACGGCGAGAGGAATCTTATAATTTTAAGTAAATAAAGGCGCAATAAGCTTTCTCACTTACAGCACAGAATCTTTGTAATTTTACAAGACAATAGTCAGGAATTATACATAATCTTTTAAATGAAATTGCATTTAACAACGTAGAAAATTCTTTCCATATGGTACCCATACAGTTGTCCCGTAAGTTTTTCATCTCAATGTAACTCCAACTTCCATAGTTCTTGTATGAGGAGCTTGGCAGTAACAATAACAGGATTCAAAAGACACAAGCAATCATTTTTTGCAACTTCGGAAAATATTGTTCTTTTGATAAATTTTTTAAAAATAATATGTTTTACGCTATGGACTATTTTATCTAATAGTGCTTTCCAATATATACCCAAAGTCTTAAAATAGAGTCATCGCCATTATTTAATGGTAAAATTACGTTATCGCTATTAATAGTTTGTGATACTTCTGTACTATTAAATGCATACCGCCCAATTTTAATAAACTTGAAAATCTTCTCTTACTTCTTCAATGAAATCACCATCTTAGAGAAGATTATCTACGCATAACTTTTAATAATATAAAAGCAGCTTTGAAAAATAATATCATGTAATCTAATACTTATTGTTTGGTTTGAGACCAATGGGTAGACCCTTAAATTGATATATTTTTATGGTACCATTTTCTTCTCTTCATAGGTTCGATAAATATTTCCGGTCGTTTTCATCTACTGCGATTTGCAGGTACATTTTTCTATGTCTTCTGTTAAATATGTTTATGCATTATTAATCAAAAAAGAAGGGAAAATATATCATCTTTAAGATTTGGACGGGCTAATAGTAAATCATTAAGAGACAAGCTAGATTATCAAAAACTTATTCGTCGTATTAGACTGCTTTTTGAAAGCTTAGTGTGGTAAAAACTAGGTTTCTGGCGTACCTCTTTTCACTACTTTTATAAATCCAGGTGTAACATATTGTTTTAAAACAGTTGTGTATTGAATTCTTAAAGTCTGATTGGTTTTGAATTTTCGATTTAAGCTTGTCAGCCGTTTCAAAGCTGCGTGGTATTAACTGCATTGAATGGGACATTGATAACATATCGACCATCATCGTCCAGTCTATACTTTTGCAAGAAATATTCCTCGCAAGCTAAGTCTATTTCGGACCAGTTAGTCATCTGTTTTAGGTCTTAAATTTTCCAGAATTTTAATTTACTATCTTGAACATTAACTATAAAACATCGTGCGCTGGAATTCTATTGATAAGGGATGGTCAACTTCCTGCACTGGTCCATCCGATTCAATATTTGCACTTAGGCGGGTTTGTGTAATTCGATAATTTGATATTGACAGTTAAACGAATATTGTATCGTTCGATCTGTTGCTCTGGAGCAAAAATAGTAATGAAAAGAACAGTTAAAATCTCCATAGTAGTAGTGTATCCATTATTTATAGTTTTAAGAAGATTACCACGAAGTATAGATACCAGGAGTCTAAACGTAATGTTGAACGAATGGTCTCAATTTAGGGGACAGAACTATTGCCGGTAGAGTGCGCCATTGTTAGAGAAGTACTCATTTAAATCCTTATGCGGGAAGTTTTGTTGCTATTGACAGTGCTGGAAAGTATCTTTTATTACAACTAATTTTAAATAAATAAATGTATATTATATATTTAATTTAATTTAACATTCGCGACATTCAATTGTCATAATAATAATAATAATATCGGTACATCCTGAATCCTTGCGCAGCTAGTGGTAAAATTTAGAACTATGATCTGGGTTGGCTATTGTGTACCAGAAATATTATGGAAAAGCCTATACCGTGTAGACTCCTGGTATATATACTTCGTGAAGATTACGCTAAATGTTGATATAGTTGTCAATTTGTTCAGTGCTGCAATGAGTAGGTATTTGGTGGCATTTTTTACTTAATTTCAACTTATCAGTTACTTCTTTAGTAATAAAATGTTTGTTGAACCTGGTATTAATAATAACACGAAAAATTACGAATTTATTATTTTCATCTAAAGAATATACTACTAAAGCACATTATGCTAATCTATACTTATAATAAATTTGTAGAGAGGTCAATTCTGTACATGAAATATATTTCCAAAACAACTATCAGGGGGTGATTAGGTGATGCCAAAAATGATATCAGTAAAATTTTTGTCTGTCTGTCTGTCTGTCTGTCTGTCTGTATAACCGTTATAGAAACAAAAACTACTCGACGGATTTTAACGAAACTTGGTACAATTATTTTTCAATAGATGGCAAAGAATAATATAATTTCATTCTGAACGCTTTACAAGTTTTTGAAAAAACATTTTCAAAAACAATGACCGTTCAACTAAGAAGAAACAACTACCTCCTGGGCTATATGCCCCAACGGATATTGGATTATACTTCAAAGTCAAACGGGGTTAGAATATCTACAAGTATAATCCAATATCCGTTGGGGCATATAGCCCAGGAGGTAGTTGTTTCTTCTTAGTTGAACGGTCATTGTTTTTGAAAATGTTTTTTCAAAAACTTGTAAAGCGTTCAGAATGAAATTATATTATTCTTTGCCATCTATTGACAAACACGCTTTATTAAATATGACAATGATACAGTTTTCTGTAATTATACGTTTTAATTATTTTTCATACTCCTGAGCAGGTTATAGGATACTTTACATCACACTACTATCAATAGGAGCAGAGCAGTAAAGGGAAATGTTGGGAAAACCACTTTTACGGTGTGGGGGAGAAATTTTTATAGAACAATCTATACGTCACGCGAACGACGTCGTGGGTACATCGATATAGAACCCAAAAATATGGTTAGATTTTTTGTTGTACATCTGTCTGTCAGTCTATCTTTATGTTTGTGCGCGCATAACATGAAAACTACTAATCTGATTTGAATGCGGTTTTCACATAATATGTATTTGTCTTCTTTTAACTTAACATCTGGTGTATAAAAATTTTTTCACCAACTCTTTTACGGTGTGGGGGGGGGTGGTGGGGTGGTGCAGTGAAGGGTGGGATGGATGCAGAAGCTTGAGTGGCTGACCGCTACTAGGCTTCTGGATCCACCTCCTGGATCGGCAGGACCCTGGTGATAATAGCCTCCCAGTGGCACACCCCGGGCAACGGCAAGCTGGGAGAGGGCCTTCTGTCCCTCCCTCATCTTACGGCTAATAATTACACAAACAACCCTAAGTGAAGGTGTGAGGTACCGTGCTGATGTACTGAATGGCCAACGGGTTAAAGTTGGTCGCGAACGGTCCCCTGGGGGCACCGGGCGAAACCCCCTTGTAATTAGCCTTACCTGGTTATGCGGGGCTCTGACCAGGTGGACCATCCCTTCCCTAGCTTCTCGTGGGACTCGTATGGATCCTCATAAAGACGTAGGTACAGTCAGGATCCTGCAGGCAAATCTCCAACATGCAAAGGCTGCATCGGCCATAGTGTGTCGGAGATTTGAGAGAGAAGGCGTGGAGGTAGCCCTCCTGCAGGAGCCATGGCTATACGGAGGTAGGGTTGCAGGCTTAAAACCGCACCATGGCGAGTTGATATATGACACCAAGGCTATAAAGCCCCGTGCCTGTATATTGTTTTCTAAGGCAGTTGGATGTAAGCTGATTCCGGTGCTATGCACTGGGGATTTTGTTGCAGCCATACTGTCAATATCCACGGAAGAAGGCATCAGAAGGCTAATGGTCTGCTCGGCGTACTTTCCTGGAGAGGACAAGGTATGTCCTGCAGGCCACCTAATGGACATCATTAGCTACAGCCGGAGGGAAAACCTACCGTTGATCGTGGGGGCCGACGCCAATGCTCATCACATAGCGTGGGGTAGTACGGACGTCAACCCTAGAGGTGAGTATCTATTACAATTTATACTTAGTAATAGTTTACAGATATTAAACAGAGGCAATAAGCCAACGTTTGTAACAGTTACGCGCAGGGAGGTTCTTGATATGACCCTCTGCACAAATAACATCTACGACAAGATTGAAAACTGGCATGTCTCGGACGCGCCGTCTGGGTCGGATCACAGGCATGTAAGGTTCAATATTGTCACCCCTAAAATTATTGAGACCACGTTCAGAAATCCACGGAGAACGAATTGGGAGGACTATGTAAATTCCCTCAATGAAAATCTCGAGGATAGAATGGTGTCAATAAGAGATGTGTACAGTTTGGACTGGGAGGTGGACAGGGTAAGCAAGGCTATTGGGTCGGCTTATCGTGAAAACTGCCCGGAACAGACAAGAAAGTACACGAGAAACACTCCCTGGTGGAACGAACACCTACAGAAGCTTAGGGCTCAGGTGAGAAGGCTGTTTAACAAGGCCAAAATCGTTCATAACTGGGAAGAGTACAGACAAAAGTTAACGCTGTACAATAAAGAAATCCGAAAAGCCAAAAGAGACTCCTGGAGGAGGTTCTGCGAGGAAGTCCAAACGACCCCCGCATGTTCAAGAATCCACAAGGTCCTGGCTAAGGATGGTACAGCGAAAGAGGTCAGCCTCCTCAAAAAGGAGGACGGATCATACACCAAAACGTTGGAGGAAAGTTTAAGAATGCTAACATTGGCACACTTTCCTGGCTCACGGTTTATGGAAGCGGGATCGGATAGCGTAGGCCACGGTCAAAGGCCGGTAAGGCCCTCAAGGGATGACTGGAAGCTAGCTACCGAAATAACCAGACCTGCAAAAATCAGATGGGCTATCAGCACATTCCGTCCATTCAAAACACCAGGAACGGATGGAATATACCCAGCCCTACTCCAGAAAGGGCTGGATGTAATTATAACACAACTGTGTAAAATCTTTAAGGCTTGTTTGGCCTATAGATTTATACCATCTGTTTGGCAAAAGGTGGAAGTCTTATATCTCCCTAAAGTAGGGAGGATGACGGACCAAACGACCAAGTCATACAGACCAATAAGTCTATCGTCGTTTGTAGCAAAAACGCTGGAAAAACTGGTCGATAGATATATAAGGGACGAAATCTTAACGGAGAACCCATTAAGTGATTGTCAATATGCATACCAGCCGGGAAAACCCACAGACCTAGCGCTGGATGACTTGAACAGGCTATTGTCAAAGTCAATTGAGGACAAAGAAGTAGCCCTAGCGGCGTTTATTGACATTGAAGGAGCCTTCAGTAATGTGGGACCTGAGTCAGTAACAGACGCACTTTCAAGGAGGGGAGTCCCCCCACTAATATGCCAATGGGTGTATGCCAACCTAACGAATAGGATCGTAGTGTCCAAGTTAGGTGAGGCGTCCATTGAGGCAACAGTGGGAAGGGGCTGTCCGCAGGGAGGTGTACTGTCACTTCTGCTGTGGTCAGCACTTGTGGATGACCTCCTTAAAAAACTCCTCAATGAAGGCCTTCACTGCCTAGGCTTCGCAGATGATATGGCCATAATCATTCAGGGGAAATTTCTGGGTACAGTCTCAGAGCGGATGCAGTCCGCAATGAATATGGTGTACAAGTGGTGCAAGGATGAAGGCCTAACAGTCAATCCAAAAAAAGCATCAATTGTCCCATTCACTAATAAAAGAGACAAGGCTTACAACCAATAACGCTCAATAACGTGCTGGTTCCAATGGCCACAGAGGCCAAATACCTGGGTGTGGTATTTGACCAGAGGCTATCATGGAAGCAACACATTCAAAAGGTCACACATAAAGCTACAATAGCCCTTGGTAGGTGTAGACAATTGTGTGGCAAGAACTGGGGATTGAACCCCAAAATGAACCTATGGTTGTATACACAAGTCATTAGACCAATGTTAACCTATGGTTCGGTGGTGTGGTGGAGTAGAACGCAGCAGTCCGGGGTGATCAGGCAGCTGGAAAGCATTCAAAGGCAGGCATGTCTGAATGTTACAGGTGCCATGGGAACCACCCCAACGGACGCACTACAGGTTTTACTCAACCTACCACCATTGCACATTTACATTCAGGGCGAGGCTATGGCAACTGCTCACAGACTGCTACAAGGCCAGGCCCCCATTACCTTATTAAAAGGCAAAAAGCAAGCAGAGTTATACAATAGGGTTAAGGCAGATCAAATAATGAGTATGCCTCAGGACAGGATAGTCCCCAGGTATAACTTTGTGAGAAACTTTCGAGTAGAAATACTGGAAAGGGACTCATGGAACAATGGCCCCCCAATCCAAGGGGAGTCAATTTGGTATACCGATGGCTCAAAGACTGAGAAAGGCATAGGGTCAGGTATATACAGTAGAGGACACAGGATAAAAATCCAACTAAGTCTAGGTGCGTATGCCACAGTGTTTCAGGCTGAAGTAACGGCCATACAACACTGTGCAACGGAGATCGTAAGTCAGAGTATAACGGGTAAAACCGTAGTCATATACTCGGACAGCCAAGCAGCTCTAAAGGCGATAGTCTCAGCACAAATAAGCTCACAGCTGGTGTGGGACTGCGTTGGGGCCCTGACACATGCCGCTAGTCAAAATTCTCTGACACTGGCATGGATACCAGGACACTCAGGGTTTCGGGGCAATGAGAAGGCTGATGAATTGGCCCGTGCGGGAGCTAACACTCCAATGATTGGCCCGGAACCATTCGGCGGATTTGCTAATACATTCAGAAAGGCAGCCATTGAGAAATGGAGGCTAGAAAAGGCCCAGGAGTGGTGGGAAACATCACCGGGCAAGCGACAAGCCAAACTCTTCATAAAGGGTTACTCGGCGAAGTTTACTGCAGAGCTGCTATCACAAAGGCGAAATGATGTCAGAATGATTGTCAGTCTCTTGACAGGACATTGTAGGCTCAGAAAACACATGAGTCAGCTAAACTTAGCAGATGAAGACATTTGTCGATACTGCCAAGAGGAAGAGGAAACTGCATTTCATGTCCTATGCCAATGTGAAGGCCTTGCAAGGACGCGGTATCTAGTACTGGGAGAGGAGAAACCGGCTGCTCCAAGTTATGCGGAGTGGCCACTGTCAAGGCTATTAAGTCTCATTAAGAGGGCAGAGCTGGACAAGGTGCTCTAATCCTATTCCACAGATAATGGGTGTTCACAATAGATCTGCAAAGGTCGCAGTGATATAGGCTAACAGCCAACCCAAAAATAACTATCTAACTATCTACGGTGTGGGGGGAAGAAATTTTAATACAACAATCTATACATCACCCGAACGACGTCACGGTTACATCGATATAGTACCCAAAAATGTGGTTAGATTTTTTTTGTACGTCTGTCTGTGTATCTAGGTATATGTTTGTGCGCGTATCACATGAAAACTACTGATCCAATTCGAATGCGGTTTTCACAGATGTATTTGTCTTCTTTCAACATAACATTTTAACGAAGTGAGTGAAGAAATTTTTAAACAACAATCAACACGCCACGCGAACGACGTCGCAGGTACACCTAGTAATAAATATGAAGACACTATGAATTATTTATAAAAAACAATGTGTTCAAAAAAGAAAAGTAATAAAAATCTTGGATAGGTTTTATAATAAAAAAAAAATATTATAAAAAATTGATTTGGAAAGGTAAAGTGATTCACAGAGTCAAGCAAATTTAGGGAAACTTAATATGGATTTTTCCTCGGGGACACATTCTTTCGGCAGCTTTCCTGGAAGGTAGGTCGCCCTGCTAGTTTTAATTTGAGGATTTGTTTGTATTGTGAAAGAAGTTATTAAATTGTATTCCACAAAAGGTATATTTTTTAAGAACTAATTTTAAGAATTTTTTTAAAAACTTTAATGTGTTTTAAACTTATTGTTAAGTGTAATGTTTTAAAGTTTCTATAATATAACCTCAGGACTGGTAAGTCTAAGCACCTTTTGTAAGTTTTAATATTTAATTTTTTTTTCTTTTTGTAAAGACGTCTTAATAAAGAATTAAAATCAATTTGAAAACTTAAAAAAAAGTCAAAGAGTTTTTCTTAAGCCTAAAAAATTGACTGCCACCCCACGATTTACCTTCGATTATTTACCTTTGCAGGTTTTGTAAATAGCAATGGGGGCTGATTTCAAATTCATAAATATACAAGTTACGCGTCTTGTATATGCTATTTACAAAACCTCCAAAGGTTAAATTAAAACTAAAATAGATAAATGGTTACCTAGTATATATTTAATATCAATAGGTTCATGATGTGCTAATTCCTTGTTAAGATATTCTTCAAGTTTAATACCACAATCAGCTATTACCTGAAACATTACTCGCATTTTGCCAGAAGTGAATGTTGGAGTAAATTTTGTTCTCAGATTCCTCCATTTTTTACCACCAATCGCAAATAAGTGAGCAGCTAAAAATAAAGTTTAAAAAAAAGTATTGAACCTTTATGTTACAACTTACAAATGGGATCATCTCTTTCATTAACATATATTCCTCTATCGACAAAATGATTAAAATCTTTTGTTAATATGTTTTTTACAATATCCAAATTTAAAGGTAGATAAACTGGTTGTGTTACGCTAAATAACCCTACGTGTTCCAATCCTGAAAAAAATCAAAAATAAAATAGATTATAAGTATTATAAATCTAATTAATAAATATATGCGGAAATAAAATTTTTGATGCACGTCATTAATAGTAAACTTTGTTTAATCAAATAGACATATTTTTTGCTTGTCAAGATTCAATTGGACGATTGGTATACGTAAAGAGAAGTTGCTACAGCAATATGTATTTTGATTTCTTGTTTAATTAAACTGCCAAACTCTTAACACTATATTTTTGTGTAATAAAAACTTTTTTATTTTTAAAATACCTAAACATTTAAATAGTAAAGTGAAAAAATTAGTACGGTCTCGAATAACATTTTTTTTTAAATTAAATTTATTGTTATGTATCCAAATATGTAGTTTAAATAAAATAAAAGTTTCTTAAAAAATGATAATGTCGAATTTTGTACCAACTTGGTGAGGTCTATTTTATGAGTTTACGACATGCTTTGGAATTTTATTGCAACGACTGGACCAAAATCCCGGTTTTGTAATTTAAAATAAACAATAAGGAATTAATAATTTAACAGGTAAAAGGTAAACTGAGGAGAAAAGCAATACAATAATTGATGGCTAGGAATTGTGAATAGGTGACAATACTATATAATGAAATAAGTGTAAAAAGGTACTAATTTACAAGTTTGAAATATTGTGGCATGAGCTCAAGCAAGTACGACATTTATGCTCGTGTTAGAGACTATATTTTTTGTAAAAGCAACTTTTTGCTAAAAAATATCTCCTATTTATATTTCCAATATTAATTGAAATAATTATTTGAGTTGAAGATATTTCCACAAATTACAAAGTAAATAAATTCACAAAAATATTTGTAGTAACAATTCAATGTAAAGTTGGAAAAACGTTAAATTAACATTTTAAGAGAGTTGGTTTTATTTGCTGAAATGGTAAATTCAGATGTAGAAGTTGTATGTGCATGACTTGCAATATCTTTAAAATGAGTAAACAAATTTTACGCAATAAATAATGGGCACCAATTAAATGATAATATATACATACCTATGTTCCTATGCAATTAAAAAAAATTGTTAGAAACTGAGAAACAGTTGAAATGAATAATAACAACAGTTTTTTAAAAAATGGTAAAAATTTGAAAAATTAGAAAAAAATCTAAAAAAAACTGAAAGGAGGTACCTAACCTATATAATAGCGTAAAAAACAGAAACAATACGCAAGTAATCTGAAAAATTTGGAAAAAATCATAGAAAAATAATTGGTAAAACCGTTAAAAATTAGTAAGACATGATAAATTTAAATGAATCTTAAAATAATAAGAAAAAATATTTGAAAATTAAAAATAACTGTTAAAAATTTAAACAATTTAAAAAACTAAGAAATAATTTTTAAAAAATTTATGGGATTTTAAGAGTAAAATAACTGTAAAACAAAGTAGTAATTGAAAAACTAATTATAAAATAGTATATTGTAATACAAGTGTTACAATGACAGGTTTCGTAGTACGAGTGAAGTTTGTGAAACGAACCGCGAAGCGGTGAGTTTCGCAAAGAACGAGTACTACAAACCGTTATTGTAATTCGAGTTTTACATACTATTTTTTATAATGAACTTTTAAAAGTATAAAAAAATAAACAAAATGAGAGTTTTTCGAAATATTTATTTATGTTGGCGATCTTGACACTTTTGACACTTGACAGTTTTAATGATTTTAAATTTGAATGTTTGTCAAATTTGAATAAAATATTCTGAATTTCGCAATATCGCTGATAATGTAGTTAATACAACATAATTCTTGATTTACTACCTGAACTCTTTCATCTTTCGTTGATAATCAGTGCAGTGCAACCAATTGTGTAAAACAAAAAGTTACCAAAAACAGTGTTACAATGAATCTATTTCGATACTGTTTTTAGTGTCGAAATAGAAACTTTGTGAACGTGAATTATAAAAAATTGTTTAAAGGCCGTAGAAAAACTAAAAAAATCTAAAAAATTACTACGAATAAAAAATAATAATAAAAAAACTGAAAAAACTACAAAATTACAAAAAGTTTAAAAAAGAGTGCAAATGATTGTTAAAATTAAAAATTTGAGTATTAGTGTTAAACATTAGATAAGAACATGAAAAAATTGATCATTTAAAAACCATTCAATGAAGTAGTAACCATAGAACATAATAGTCACCTTATAGAAACTTGTAAAAAGTTGTACCTAAGTGTGAATATGTAGTTTTTGTTATATTCTAAAAATATTGAATGTAACTATTGTTAGAATAGAATAGAATACAATACAATTTATTAAATGAAATAAGTTTACATTTTATGAAAATTATTATTTGGATTAAATTTATATCTACCTACCTTCTCTTTTAGCTCTTTGGTAAATCTGAGTAACTTCGTCACCAAATGACAAAATTCTCCTATGAGGAGCACGGAAATTTCCCCATGGAACAGTTGGTTCCCAGTATGGAACATTTCTTTTTTTCCAATAAGTATAGATCCATTTACAGTACAATCTAATCGATATTACAACAACCACTAGGACCACTATAATGTCATATAATATTTGACCAGTAATTATAGACATGACGGATATTTTACCTTTAATATAAAAAAAACATATATAAAATAATTAGTTAAACAAAGTGTTTTAAGAAAATGTATTTATATACTTTTAAGTTAACTAAAAAATACTGCAGATAAAAATCGTTATTCATAAATAACTGTTGGTCACTCCTTAGAGTTTTGTAATAACCTTTTTAGAAAACAATTTTTTTTTAAATAAATATATATATATATAAATAATCCCTTAAAAACTATTTAAAACATTGTGCACATTAAAAATTAAACTGAAGATAACTACAAGCTCAATAATAGTGGATTGTGTGGCAAGGGGTGAAACAAGACGAATTCTGACCGGGCGATGACAGCCCTCGCTTTTTTATTCCGTGCCACACACTATATTTTTTATATCACATGCATTGAAACTATTGAAACAGCAAGTTTTGATCTTTGTAGCCAGTCGAAGTAAGACTATTTCAGACCAATGTAACTGTCAGTCAGAAACATTCTGTCAGACTTGAAATAATGACATTTGTTTCTGACTGACAGTTGAATTGGTCTGAAATTGTCCTGTTTCGATTGGCAAAACATGGATCAAAACTAGCTGTTTCAATGCATGTGATATGAAAAATATTTTTTTTAAACCGGCCAGAAATTAATAGTTTCCGGTTAATTTTTAGGTCAGAAAATCTCATTTTGTCGGACAAGGCCAGAAAATAAAAATGAGTCCGGTAAAAGCTTTTACCGGACTAATTTTTATTTACTTTCCGGCCTATCTTTAATGAAAAAACAATAAAATAGATATTCTAAGATAGCGGTCAATTGGTAACCGAGTTTTGTACTGTAACGATTTGTAACGATTGTATCGTTAGTTTTCGAACAATCCTCCCGGACTATAAATATTTTTAAATTATCTATTGTTTCCGCGTTGATACGAGTGGGGACTGCTAATTGGAAGAAGAGATATGGTTTCGTAGTTAGTTTTTAATTTTATTTCGTTCATTTTATCGTTGAATTTTAAGTAATTTAGAGTTTCCGACCATCTTTGCCCTTCTGTCTCTGGTAAGTTCCTTATTGCCTTGGTTTTTAGTTTAATAGTTAAATTAATCCAAAATGCGGTGAATATAATATTTTATCTATTTTACTAACATTTTAAATTTTCGAATACAATTGCTAATTCAATTCAAGGTCAGTTATTGTGGTATTTTATTATTTATACATGAAAGATAATTAATTTTTTCTCGAAATTTGGAGAGACTTATAGCGATTGTGTTCGAAAAATAGTATTTGAAAATTCGGAGTTTTAATTCCAATTTTATTGACAGGGTTATTGCCAACTAGAAGAAGGGCCCTATTAAGGTCTGCAAATTGCTATATAAAAACTACACGTTTTCGACATCTTCCGGTGAGGCCGACGCTATTTTGCTGTACCTTTCCTCTTTGTTAGAAGATTTCGATAAGAGGTTTCTACAGAGATATTCCGTTGCAGTTCCGATCTCTCCGTTAGAAAAGCCGAAAAGAAATTTCTACAGAGAATTCCATTTCCGTTGCGGTTCCGAGTCCACTGCGTAGAAGCGTGGAAAATTCAGTCAGGAAGTCCCTCGAAAGGGACCCATCCTTCTTACAGCACGCTTTTAGGATCAAACTCCGTCAAACCACAGTGCCAAACTAAGTTAAGAGATTTAATTAATTTTCATAAAATTTCATTACATTTCTAACCAATTTTTAAAGTAATAAACCATTTTAAAACTGATCTATAGAATTTTATTTGTGTGTCTGTACTTGCGCCCTTTAAAACTTGTTTGGGGGAAATTAAGCAAAAACATAGAAGGAAAGTCACGACCCTCTGGAGCTAGCCTGGTGTACTTTTATGGTTACACTATATATTTTAAACTATAAAATAACTTTACATATTTTGACGTTTAGTTGAAAAGTTTATTATAAAACTAGCGGCTGCCCGCGACTTCATCCGCGTGGACTTTAGTTTTTTGCCACCCAGTTTCATACAAATTTGCAACCCCTATTTTAAATCCTTAGGGATGGAATTTAAAAAAGTCATTTTTTAGTACACCACTACGTAATAAAACAAATTTATTCTCGAATTTTTAAGACTCTACGCGTCTATCGACAGTATCATGTCGGCCAGCAACAGCGTGCTACCGCCTCACCGCTCCACACACCCCGCACATTATAGCGCGAGTGGTATTAGACTATTATTATTTTATTATATGCATGCGAAATCTCAGCCCGATCGGTTTGAAATTGACAAAGTTTCATACCAACTTTCATCTCCTATTTTATCCCCTTAGGCGTGAAATTTATCAAAATCCTTTCTTAAGGGATGCCTACGTCATAGTAGCTACATGCATGCAAAATCTCAGCCTGATCGGTTTGAAATTGACAAAGTTTCATACAAACTTTCATCCCCTATTTTATTCCCTTAGGGGTGGAATTTATCCAAATTTTTTCTTAAGCGATGCCTACGTCATAGTAGATACATGCATTCAAAATCTCAGCCCGATCGGTTTAAAATTGACAAAGTTTCATACAAATTTTCATTCCCTATTTTATCCCCTAAGGGGTGGAATTCATCAAAATCCTTTTTTAGTGAATGCCTGCGTCATAGTAGCTATATGCATGCAAAATCTCAGCTCGATCGGTTTAAAATTGACAAACTTTCATACAAACTTTCACGTCCTAGGTTATCCCCTTAGGGGTGGAATTTATCAAAATCCTTTCTTAGGGGATGCCTACGTTATAGTAGCTATATGCATGCAAAATCTCAGCCCGATCGGTTTAAAATTGACAAAGTTTTATAAAAAATTTCATCCCCTATTTTATCCCCTTAGGGGTGGAATTAATCAAATTTTTTTCTTAGGGGATGCCTTCGTCATAGTAACTATATGCATGCAAAGTTTCAGCCCGAACGGTTTAAAATTGACAAAGTTTCATACAAACTTTCATCCCCTATTTTATCCCCTTAGGGGTGGAATTAATTAAAATCCGTTCTTAGGGGATGCCTTCGTCATAGTAACTATATGCATGCAAAGTTTCAGCCCGAACGGTTTAAAATTGACAAAGTTTTATACAAACTTTCATCCCCTATTTTATGCCCTTGGGGGTGGAATTAATTAAAATCCTTTCTTAGCGGATGCCTACATCATAACATCTACCTGCATGCCAAATTTCAGCCCTATACGTCCAGCGGTTTGGGCTCTGCGTTGATAGATCACTATATCAGTCAGTCAGTCAGTCACTCAGTCACCTTTGAGTTTTATATATATAGATTGATAGGTATTTAAAATGATGCATTTGATTGTAAATTAATGGGAGATGAAATTATACCAGATGAAATTGTTAAGGCGGCCATCCAAGCAAGGTTTGTTAAAAAAAATGTTAAAATTAGTTAATAAAGAATTCTTGTTATAAAATTGTAAGCTGAATAATATGAAGTTTATGGTACAACAATGCCCGTTTTAAAAAAAATATTGTCCGTAATACGTCCCAAAAGTGCTTTTACTGGACTCGCAGGCTTGCAAGGCTCGACTTTGGCTCGCCCTGCAATTTGCCCACTCGTCCAGTAAAAGAACACTTTCGGGACTTGTTACGTAAACTACTATTAAACAAAAAATAATAATAATAAAATAAATAAACCTGAAAAGCGTAAAATACTGAAATTTTTTATTAAACCTTAATAATTAAGTTCTTAAATTAATCTAAGTAGATATACCTACTTAAGTAATAATGAGTCGGTACCAAAGGTAAAGTTCTCGGAGCGACGGACCCCTTTACAAAACGTTAGTTTTTATTTACATTTAAGAAGATTTTGCGTTGCATTTTTGATTTGGTTATCTCTTTAAATTGAAGGTAATTTAGTACCTAATCTTTGTTTATTGATTGTTTGGCGTCAACTCAAAATTACTTAAGTACCTATACTTAGATTATTTTAAGAACCTACTTATTAACCTCAAATAAATCTATTTATTATTTTACGCTTAGTTTTTTCCTTTGTTAAATTTTGTTTAAGACCTTATAATAGTGTTAGCTATTGAGTGTTGCATAATTATATTGTTTGCTGTATTATAAATACTTAAAATAACAGGCTTTTGGTGTATCCAACAAGAGTAGACCGACTCAAAATGCTGCTTGATTAAAAAAATATTTGGAATTATCTAATCATGAGAGAAAAAACAAGTTGGAAGCAAATATGGAAATATATCCTATCTAAGTAAAAAAGAATTATAATAATCAGACTACTCTTTAAAAAGTTATACCTACTCATTGGCATACATTCCAATCAGTGTGTGAACAATCAATCAATCTCTTATTTTTTTACCCGCAGGGTTAGATTTTTTTTAAATATTTTTGAGACCAACATTAGAATATACTTATCTAAGTTAGGATTCAGAAAAGGAATAAAATTAGAAGTTTCTAATCACACTGTGCTTAAAAAAAGTAATCACAGCTGATGTAGTTGTACGTTTCAATAATTAGAAGATGTACAAACAAATGGAATCCCTCTTTCCAAAGTTAACTCAAGCAAATACAAAAGTGTCTTAGTAGCAAATATCGTTAAAATTTATTTTACTTTTATAAAAACGACTTAATTTATTTTATATGCTTTAGTTCAGGAAAAGCATCTATCAGTAACTTTATAAGGTAACTACTAAAAAATTGTCTTATTCAAAAGTTACCAAAAAAAAATTAGAAATACTATTACCTAATAAACAATTAATTGTCAAATTAAACTAAGGCCCGACTGTCAAATCAGATCCCAGTAAATGTAAATTTACGTACTTAATATAATAAAATATAAATAAAAAATTTTCGAGAAAACTCATACTTACCTATCTATAATTTTAAAAATTTACCTGTCAGAATCTAAAAATAAATCAACACAACATACTAGTAAGACGCACGATACTAGTTTTTGATATATAATTGTACCAAACCTTAAACTTTGCACTATATTATATACAGTTCTAAAAAAATACTATTCTGAGTAAGTTTGAGTTACAATATCTTTGATATATAATTGTACTAAATCTTAAACTTTGCACTTTATTACAGTTCTAATAAAAAATACTATTCTGAATAAGTTTGAGTTAAAATATCTTTGTGAACACTAAGTAACCTTCAAAAATATTGTTAAACCGGAATGAGATAATGATGATTACTTTTCAACAACAATTCAACTCCCCTCTTACTTGTTTATCTGATTATTTAATATGATACAAAATTATACTACACTTGACTTGAAAGAACAGGATATATTTGGATAGATTTCATACTAGTTGATAAAATTACTATAATTATCTTTAAAATAGATAAAAAAATTTAACATATGTATAATTATATATGAAATTGAAGGACTGGAATGAAACAAAAACGGATTTATCTATTGAAAGGCGAAAAAATTAAGTTAGTCGAAATTTTAGAAATAGTAACAGGTAAGTAAAAAAAAGATTAAGTTAAAATTCTTGCTAGTGTTGGTGCTATAATTTTATGTTTTTTTTTTAAACTACAAAAAGTCATTTTAAAAACTTCTGCCCATCACTGTAATAGTTATTTACGTAACGAGTTATGAAAAGTCCAATTTTGTTTAACGAGTGTGATGTTGCAGCAAGAGCGTAGCGAGTGCTGCAAATGAACACGAATTAAACAAAATGGCGTTTTATAACGAGTTCCGTACAAGATTTTTTATAATTTTGACGAAATTCCATAATTAAAAAAAATCATAATTATCTAATAATAATTAAAAACAATACATCTAGTTCTCATGTTTATTTTGTATTGACAGCTTTCTAATGACAATTCTATTTAATACCTATAGATATAATTAAAAGGTGCTAATAGTTTCTATACTTACCTATTTACTTTTTTGTTTAAAAATGTCTGCTTTTAAATATTTCTTTAATAAAGTTAGTATAAAATAGTTCTTAGTTGTTTTATATTTGCTTTATATTTTTCGTAACTTGTTTTGAAATGAAGTTTTCAAAACTAGTTACGTAAAGTTTTACTTTTCAAAACTAGTTATGAAAAGTAATGACTTTCAAAACTGACAGCAGTTTTGAAAAATGTCACTTTACTTGTCAAAATTATAAAATAGTAGTTTACGTAACAAGTCTCGAAAGTGGTCTTTTACTGCACGAGTGGGCAACGTGTAGGGCGAGCGGGAATATACCAGTTGGACGCGGCGGTCAGTTTTACCCAAAATTAATCCTTTTTCTATTCGAAAGGTATAGACCACTTGGACGCCAAATGCGGATTAAGGGTTCCAAGAAAATTAAATATTCTTATCTCATTTATTGGGTCTACCGTAATACAGATTAAATATCTAACGGTTTGGTTTTATTAATCGGTTTTTATTTGTGATTGGTCGAGAACCAGGGAGAAGGAAAATTATATTTTTCAAGCAGTTGAAAAACAAACATTTTAAATCAGTTAATTATTTGAATTCCAACTGAAAACATTATTTTATTTGGAAAAGTGATTCTGATTTTCGTTTGTGTTACAATGGAGTCAATGTTGAGTGTAAAAGGTAAAAAGTTATTAATTGTTAATAAGTATACATTTGGAAAAGACAAAGAAACAAAGTTGGGGATATCATATAGGTGTACTCGCCGTGAGTGTAAAGCAACTATTAAAGTGGACAAATCGGAAACTGTATTATTAAAGTCTAATAATGAACACAATCATCCACCGTTGGACAATTTAGATATTCACGTGGAAAAATGTTTTTACTATTATTGAAATTATTCTTACAATTCCCATTTTATAAATATACAATTATTATCGATACTTAATGGTTGATAACGATGGCGTCCAAGTGGTACATTGGATTTTCAAAACTGGCGTCCAAGTGGCCGGTAGGATTATGGATCTCAACTGATAAAACTGACCGCGGCGTCCAAGTGCACAACACCCGGGCGAGCCATAGGCGAGTCCTGCAAGCCTGCGAGTCCAGTAAAAGCACTTTTAGGGCGTATTACTTACAATGTTTTTTTAAAACGGGCATTATTGTACCATAAACTTCATATTATTCAGTTTACATTTTTATAACAAGAACTTTTTATTAACTAATTTTAACATTTTTTTTAACAAACCTTGCTTGGGTGGCTGCCTTAATAATTTCATCTGGTATCATTTTAACTTTCATTAATTCACAATCAAATGCATCATTTTAAATATCCATTTTATAATAACTTTCCCGTTTTCAACTAAACGTCAAAATATGTCAAGTTATTTTATAGTTTTAAATATATACAAAACTTGGTTACCATAGAAACCAATCGACCGTTATCTTAGACTAACTATTTTATTGTTTTTTTTTCATTAAAGATAGGCCGGAAAGTAAATAAAAATGAGTCCGGTAAAAGCTTTTACCGGACTCATTTTTATTTTCTGCCCTTGTCCAACAAAATGAGATTTTCTTACCAAAAAATAAACAGGAAAGTATTAATTTCTAGCCGGTTTTAAAAAACATATTAAAACACTGTCAACTTTAGATATAATGTAACAACACGAGAAATAAACCGATTTAAAAGAATTTTTACCTTTTATATATGGAAATTTTGTCGTTTGTAAATTTTATGTATGGTCAATTTAGTCATCCAATCTCTAAAGGATTTTAATATAAATGAAAGTTGAATTAATAATTTTTTCAGGATACCCATTATTCATTAAAACTGTTAAGCTATTGTATAGCTTTTATCGCGTTGTAAATTTAGAAGGTACTTTGTTGTTAATATTTTCAAGAAATGTGTCTAATAAATTAAGATTTTAAGGTCAAATGGCAAAAACATTATCTGCATATGTCAACCATATTTTTGGTTTAAAATATAATGTTTCAATAAAATTCTTTTTAAAAAATCCCATATAAATATTACTTAATATTGGTGAAAGACAACTTTTTATTGCCATTCCTGTTTTTTGTTTATAAAAATTAACTTTATATTAAATTAAGTTGATTTAACACACAGTTAACAATTTCATACGCAAATTTGTTCTTTGATTTAAATTATTATCAATTTCTCATAATTGTTTATCTATTTGTAACGTTTTATCAACAGGTACGTTTGTAAAAAGGCTTACAACATCACAATTTACTTTTTATTTATAATTACTTTTTGTTAATGTTTATAATTTTTAAAGAATAAGTCGGTGTTTTTAGAGAAAGGATTAATAATATTTAGTAAAAATTTTGATAATTTACTGAAAGGAGAATTAATTGAACTTAACAATTGGACGGAACGGTATTCCTTCTTTATCTATTTAAGGTAAACCGTAAAAACGAGTTATATAGTATACAGTTAATTGTCTTCTTTGTAAGTCCTTCATAGAGATTTATATATTTTATTTTCTAAGAATTTTGTTATGTTGTTATTAATTTTGATATAAAATGAGTCTTCCAATAAAGTCTCTAATTTCATTTCATAATCATTTGTGTTTAACTGTTGCATTTCCTTTATCTGCTGGTAAAATTTTTATTTAAATTTTTAAAGTAAAACTTCTTTAGGCGCGACTAGGGTAACTCAGTAATTCTAACGGAGGTGACGTCATATTCTAATGTTACGCAAAAAACCTGATACAAAAAACCTAACACGATTCCGCCTACTATATTAAATAAAAGTTAAATCTGTAATTGTAAATATAGGCAACATAATATTTATATTCTGCTGACCTGTCAAATTGACAGCTTGTCAACCAAAATACATTGTTGGTGAATAGTTTTACGCCTAAAATTTATGGTATAAAGTGTTTATTTTAAATATGAATAGACAAAGTGTATTTATTAATGAAGAAAGTGATGAAAAAATATTGAATGAAAATGAGTGAGTACTCTATATGCATACATTTTATTTTCCTCTGAATCGTTTAAAAAATTAATGTTGAAATCTCCACAAAGAATAAAAGATATAAAGTTATTTGTACA
Source organism: Altica lythri (assembly GCA_964028335.1). Taxonomy (NCBI): domain Eukaryota; kingdom Metazoa; phylum Arthropoda; class Insecta; order Coleoptera; family Chrysomelidae; genus Altica; species Altica lythri. The sequence continues at coordinate 99,071,424 of OZ034801.1, read as the reverse complement.
GAAAATTAATGCACTATAAAGTCTCTCTATAAATGTATTGAAATTTCCAGATGGGGATCTATAAATATTTAATATACAACAGGTGGTATAATTAATCAGATCAAGGAATTACATGAAATGCATAGAATATTGGAGGATACAAATAACGAAATAATAAAAAATCAGTATAAGCCAATCAGGTATATGTATGATACATTACTGAAAAAATTAGAACGGAAATAGAAGAACGGCTATTCAATGCTGATAATATTAGAAAGTCACATATCTTTGGAATACCCATCGCTGACCATAAACTGAAAATCAAACAAGTTGTTCGTTACCCATGGGAGCAACGCTGGACTCAACAAAATTTAAAACTCTCTGAAATCAAACCCACACTATCAGTCAAGTTGAATTTTCCGTCAAATAGAAGAAACCAAGTGAAAATAAATAGACTTAGAATTGGTCCCACTACCTTGACTCATCAATACTTACTAAAGAAGGAACCGCGACCCCAGTGTGAAACTTGTGCAGTGTGCCCATATCAGTAAAACATTTAATAATCGAATGTCCACTCTTCTCTGAAAAACGCAAAATGGCGAAGATTGCAAGTGACCTAAAAACTGTTTTAACTACCAACAAAGACAAAGTTCTATAATTCTTCAACCTTATTAACATGTACATATAGCTTAATTTAATGTTTTGTAATGTTTTTTACGCCGCTCATAACCCTCGATTAATGCGGCTAATGCAAAATAAAAATAAAAAAATATTGGAAAGGAATCGTGGAAAATAATTAACGAAAGTAGAAATAATGAAACTAATGAATAGGCAATAGAATTAAATATAAATAATTGTATTGTGAATTACAAACAAATTATAGAAAACCACTTCAATGATTTTTTTACAAATGTTTCCAAAGGTTATCGAAACAAGGGCGCAAAATTGGCTCCGTTTAAAAATCATTCTCTATTTTTATATCCAACCGATAAAACTGAATTCAAAAGTATTATAAACCAAGTTGCAAAAAACACACATCTGGCCTCGATAACATTGAAGGCAAACCTCTAAAGACTGTAAGTAATATAATAAGTAAGCCAATTTAAGACATTATTAACAAATCATTTTGTGAAAGAAAATATCCAGAACAACTAAAAACGTTAAAATCTATACCTATTTTCAAAAATAAAGGATTATGTGAGAAAGTTAGTAATTATCGTAACATAAGTATATATAACCCCAATATTCACCCTGCCCAATATTCAAAAAATATTAATTATGGTTACTATGTAACAATTTTAATTTGATTTCCTCATGTCAATATGGTTTTCAACAAGGTAAGTCTGCCATACAAGATCTTTGTGATAATATTATTAATAATCTTAATGATAAGAAGTGGCCCGTTAAATGTACTTATTTAATGACTTAACTAGAGCATTTCATAGAGTCAATCATAACTTATTAGTTGAAAAACTTTACCGAATTGGAATCAGGGGATTAGCGTCTTAGTAGATTGAGAGTTACTTAAACAATAGGCATCAAATAGTCTCAATGGACTTATTGATATCTCAGCCTGTACCTGTAGCTATTGGAATACCACAGGTATCAACCCTAGCGCCCACCCTATTTATAATTTTCACTAGTCCAAATAGCAACTAAAAAGAGTAGTGTATGCAGGTGACACTACTGAAACAACGACTGAAAATAAATTGATGTCTACAACCAAAATAACCAATCTTAATATGAATGGATTTTCAAGATGATGTTCTGACAAAATTAATTATAAAAAAACTGTATTTATAAGTTTCTAACAAAAAAATTTAACATAATATGATTTGTGTTCGTTAATCAAGCTAAATTTAAATTCAATCAACCAAGTTGCATATTTTAGGTACGTACTTAGGAGTCACTTTCGACCAAGGTTGTTTCAAAGCTATTTAGGATATGCTTTATGTTTAGACAATTCTATAGAACAGCTTCATGCCAAGTTCTTAAAATTAGCATATTTTGGACTAGTTCACTCTGTTTTAACCTTTGGGTTATCTGCTTGGGGAAGCTCCTGACTTTTTTTTTAAATTATTTGCAGAACAAAAAAATATAATAAAACAGCTTACAGTTTCTCAGTATCGAACATCTATTCATATCTTTGAAAATACTAACTCTTCCTTATCTTTATATTTATGTAATCACTCTTAAAGTGAAAAAATATTAACATAGATATTAAATAAATAATAAGTATGATCCATGAATATAATACAAGGAGAGTAGACGAATTAAGGCTACCATACTCTCGATTAACAATTGGCCAGAATTCAAATTATCAACTGCTTCAACTATGCGGTTGGTTTAATTGGTCAACGACACCTACAATATTTTTAATTATCTTTGTACAAATGCATTCTACTCACTAGAGTAATTTACTACTCACTCATATTGTATTTTTATTGAGTTTTTATTTAGATATAAAGCTTAAAAATAATTTTATTTATTAATGAATGAAGACTATGTGTAATTTTGTAGTTGTGTATCTGCAATTAGACAAGACTGATAAGATTGTATAGTCTGAACTGTGTATTTTTTTTAAAGATAAATAAAGTATTATTATTATTATTATTAAAGTATTTTTAACCCATGAAGTAAGTTACTAAAAATAAATTATAAGTTTATATTACCTGGTCGGTACTTATCATTTCTAAATGTAAACAAAAAGATTAGATTGTATTAATTCATCATTCGATATTTTATAAACAATGACATCATCGAATATTGATAAAATAGACGTGAACCGTTCAACAAATTTGCTGTTGCTAAGCTCAAGCTCAAAGTTGGGTAAAAAATTTTGCCACAGTTAAAAAACGGCACATAATTTCGATCGTTGGATTATACATATACAGAATAAATATTTGATAAACCACTTAAATCTAGACGTGGAGTATAAATCTATATAGGTAAGTAGAATTTATTTTACAAGTATTATAGTTCCGTTTAGATTGAAAATTGTGTTTATTTCTTTATATATATTCGTCTAAATAATTTTTAAAAAATAATACTGCTTTCTAAATTATATTATAAGGTACCGTTGTGCATTTTTTTATTGTCTTAAGAGTAAATTCCGATATCAATCTTATTCGGCTACCGCAAATAATTCCTAATAGTAATATTATTCGTAAATATTTTATTTATTTCTTATTACCTTTGAAAATTGAAAATATATTCTAAGAGATTTTAAGTAAATCCAACGACACCTTTTAAATAATATATCATTAAGAGCAATAATCACTACCAGCTTTTTTATTTATTTGTTTGATATTTTACATTCTTTTTTATTTTAAATTTGTTATACCTATTGTTCGTGTTTTCTGTTTTCTGTTTTCTGCTTTTTTAATTTTTGTCCACGTTAGTCTTATCTATTTCTTTTGTTTTTTTTTTCGATTTTTTTCAGTTTTCTGCTATTTCAATTTTTTTATTTTCCCCATTTTAGTTTGCTCACTTTTTTATTTTTTTTTTTTCTATATTATCGACAATTTTTAATAGTTTTTTATCATTTTTAACATTTTTCATGATATTCAATGATATTTTCAGGTTTTATGCGTTTTTTTTTGGGATTTCCAACAATTTTTCACAATAAAACTAGATCAATAAAGAAAACAAAACTTAACATATTGTTATAGACTATAAAAAGGTGAATGTTAAAAGGTGAAAGACTATACAACACCCGATAAGAATTCGATACCAAACATAAATTAGGCAGAGTTCAATAATTTTCATCCCAAGACTCCTGGTCCGGTTACCAAATTCACTTAAATGAAAACTCAATCGAAAAAACAGTTGCCCATAGGATTGCGTAATGCAAGTTGTTCAGAATAAAATATGTATGACGATAATATAATTTTAGTAAAATTGCATATAAAAAAAATTACTTGTGTTTTCTAAACTTTGAACAGCACAGGTAGAGGTTTAAGTTGATTACTTAAGAAATAATGTTAGTTTAGAATGAATCAAGCCGAACACAAAGACAATAAAAGCTATTCAAATCAAAGCAATTTAAAATCAAAAACCCCTTCAGTGACTCTTTTTTTCAAAAAATTAAATTCGAGATTAATAAGATGGCAACTTATGTTGAGGAGTTCGTTCATACTATAAAATTTAAAAAAAAATCCAATACTTTAAGTCGATACTCATGTAACAAAGTTTACGCTCTAAAAACATTTTAAGTCCAGAACTACTCAGAAGCCACTAGTAACAGAATAGATTAATTCCGAACGAATACCGACAGTCCATCTCTCAGAGATATTTTAGGAATCGATTAATTGATAAAAAACAAAAGAATAAGAAAATAAAAATTAGATCTAATTTAATAATAAAACAACCTGACAGTATAAATAAAAATGTCAGTAACAATAATGATAAAGACGACGATGACTCAGATATAGAAACCACATACACTTCTCGAGAAAATCCAATTTGTTTACCTCCTATAACTACAACTACTAAACAAATAGTAATAATAGAATAGTTACATAATTAAATTCTCCAAAACTAACAAATTCAATATTTTTTCAAAACCCGTAAATATTTCCTATACCTTTAGAACTACAATGCAAGCCACATTTAAACACTTATCATTTAAAATCGTACAATGTACTTGTTGCTCTTTAAGATATACGAACAACAGATAAAATCAAAATGCAAAATTAAAATTCTTTAATAAGAGCAAAACAAAAAGAGCCTTTTTCTCATTAAACGGTATTACTGGTCCAAAATGGTTGACGACACTGAAAACTATATAAACAACTTAAAAAAATTAGAAAAGAGATTGACCGTAAAGGCCATCCTTGTAACTTCCCGCTAATTTTAACCGCAAAGCTATTTTGACGTTTTTGAGTTTTTTTTTGAATGTAAAAAGCCATAACTTTTTAACGCGTTATTCGATTTTGATGTTCAAGACGGCATTCGACGCAGTTTTTTGAGACATAAAAATGTTATATGAAGTGCAAAATTAATTAGTAAAAAAATCTCAAAAATTAAAAAAAAAACATTTTTTTTGAAATTTTTCGACAACGATATCTCACGAACGAATTAACCGATTTTAATTTACAAAACGGCATTCGACGTGAGAGCTGATTAGGTTATAAAATTGACCGATGTAATAGCCAAAACGATATGCACAAAACACACACACACACACACACACACACACACACAATACAATTTGGCTGTTCATCAATTCGTCACCAAAAGTTTTAAGCTGTGCCCCAGACACTACCTGTATGAAACCTTAATTCGTCACCGATACCTGGATTAGCGGTGGGTGCGTTAATACCAAACGCCTTGCACTGCGACCCGGATTATCTTATCCGTTTGATTTTCTAGAAATTTTTATGAAATCTTTAAATAATTTAAAAACAAATTAAGGAATGTTTGCCCATTTTTACCTAAATCATATAAATAGGGGTAATAAAATAAAATTTCATTCAGTTTTACTTACACCTAATCAACATGATGAACGTATGTACAAGTGAACGTGGCAAAGAAATGTTAATTGTGAAAAATGTGAAGTTTACTTTTGTAAAAGCTTTAAAAAACGGTGAACATTTATGGAGATGTCATAATAGAAGTTGTAAAGCAAGAGTTCGGACAATAGGAAGTGAAAGGATAATTTCAAGGGAAAAACTCGAACATTCACACGACGCAGATATTAAACTTTTAAACCGACAAATTGGTAAGTAAAAATCTTTTATTTAATTAGGTGCTTGGTGTTTTTTTCCTGGTATATTTCTAACTAATTGCTTCTCCTTCTCTTTTAGCTGCTAGCAGTGCTAAGAGAAAAGCAGTTGATGATTTATCGGAAAGGACTGCTAAAATTATTCATAATGTTATAAGAGAAAAATCAGAAATTCTGGATACGTTGACACTTAAAGATATACGGTATATTAGAAATAGTATGTATCGACAAAGGCAAGCTTTGCAGCCGAAACTGCCTAAAGACTGTGAAGAAACAAATTCTATTATTCAAAATGGTTCTTTTAAAACTATAAAAAAAGAGAATTTCGTTCTAGTAGCGGATAGTGTTAAAAAATAATTATATTTTCATGCAAAAGCAATCTTTTAGCATTGTGCAACACAGAAAAGATTTATGTAGATGGTACATTTGATTACTGCTTGAATTATTTTTTACAACTGTTTACCGTTCATATAATGGTTAATGATTATTATATTCCTGTTGCCTTTTGAATTTGGCCGAACAAACATACCCAAACTATATAGATAGTTTTGTTTTACTGAAGTCCAAATGTGAGGAAAATGGATTACATTTTAAACCGCAATTTGTTGGTGTGATTTTGAACTGGGGATACACAAGGCACTAATTTCTGTGTGGCCAAATATTAAAATATATGGTTGCAAATTTCATCTTTTGCAAGCTTGGTTTAGAAAGATACAAGCATTGGGACTTGTAACAGAATATTGTAATGCGAATAGTGATATAGGAAGATGGTTAAATTTTATTTTTGGTTTACCTTATGTTCCTCCTGGCGAAGTATCAGATTGTTTTACTTTTGATTTGATAAGTATTCAACCAAGTGATAATACAGTTGTAAAATTTTCAGATTATTTAGTTGATAACTACATAACTGACGAATCGTTATTTCCACCAAAACTTTGGGCCAATTTTAATGAAATTTCAGATAGAACGACAAACTGCTGCGAAGCTTTCCATTCAAGATTCAATGAACGATTCTATAAATCCCATCCATCTTTAAATATTTTTGTAAATATTTTAATCAATGTTCAAACGGAGACGTAGGTATATTAAACTTAAATCTTCATCGGAAGATCATCCTCGAATTAAAGATAAAAAAACGAAAACCAGAGAGGATTTTGTTAAAAATAAAATAAACCAATATAATACGATAGGAAGATTTGAATTTATAAAGTGTTTAGGATATTTTAATAAATTGTAGAAGTTATTATAAATAAATACATGTTTTTAAAATATTTTGTTTTGTTTATTTACTTTATCTCTTTAGTGACGAATTAAGGTTTGCTCTCAAGATAATCCACAGGTCGGTGACGAATTAAGGATTTTGGATTACCTGCAGGTAGCTGGTGACCAATTCAGGTTTGCCCATAAAATTTCACATCCAATGGGTTAATTAAGGAAACTACTCCAGTACAAATTTGATTTTCCTGGTCCGCCCCAGGTGGTGTCGCATTTGACTTTTATATACAGATGTTTCGATAAAGTTCTTTATAACAGAAATTCTTCAGAAATTTTTCAAACCGATACAATAAAAAAATATTTTAATAAATTACATAAAAGCAAATAAAAACAAATACAGATGCAGATTTAGATGTAACGTGTAAATGTTGTCGGTGTATTTGTATGATCAATCCTCTTCCATTATTTCACTGGAAGAATCAGAGTCACTATCAAATCCAAATCGGAATCGTCAGAATCTGATTCCTCCAATGAAATAATTAAAGGAAGAATATTGTCATTATCATTCAAGGAAATGAAGTTTCATAAAAAAAGAGATACCTGCAGATTCAAGCGGCTGGATCTCGTTCTTTATAAAAAATCATTAAATATAAAAGAAATCGCTAAATAATTAAAAAATGTAAAAATCGTTAAAAATTTTAAATGGTAAAAAATGTTTGATCACCAGAAAATAGTTAGTTTATTTATACAAGACAATATTTTATATTGAAACCAATTTTACAATTATTTTTATTTTTTAGCCTATACTTCAAATTCAAAATGGCATTTTTAATTCCGGATGAAGCCTTGGATGAGCTAACATGTGACGAATGCAAGAAATATTTATCAGTTTTACCAATAAACGTGTTTCCAAATCGGCGCATTGTTTGTGGTCGATGCACAAAAAAGAATCCGAATTGGAAAGGAAAAACTTCATTATACAATATTATTGGCGAAAAAACCCTTTTTAAGTGCGTTAACAGATATGACGGATGTCGAGAATTACTCCGACACTCTCAAATTGCTGCACACGAAAACGTTTGTCTCGGAAACAAATATTTATGTCCTCTTTGTCCAGGAGCGGAAAATATTCCAACGTTTCTGCTGTTAAAGCATTTTTATAAAAACCACGAAAAATTCATTCTGAAGTATCCATTGATTTCGTGCAGTTTAGGTTCCGTTTCTTATAGTCGAAATGTTTTTATTTATCGATATAATGAATATTTGTTTTTCTTTTATTTAATTTTGGATCGATCGAAAAAAATGTTAAAAATGAAAGTTACTTTTGTTGGAAAGGAGAAGTTAGCTTCGTTAATTTCATACAAATTTCTTGTGACTTCAAAGAGCAAACATTTAAAAATATGTTCAAAGAATTTTAAATGCAAAGGCTACGAAAATGATAATAAGCAGTTTTACGAAATTAACATCAAAAATTTTAAATATGATGTTAATATTGAAGTTGATATGAATTTTAGTGATAAAACATTAATACATATTCCCAATTTACCAGAATTAAATACTTTGCAAAATTCTAGTACCACCACTGAAAATACTGTGATTGCCTCACAAAAAAAATCTTTAACAGATAATTGTTGTTGTGTGAGAAAAATTGATCATTTTGTAAGAAAAAAGAATATTACATTTACTCCGTTGACAAAAACTTTAAAGTTGAGAAAATTATATCTAAGTACAGAGTTTAGAGAAGAATTTCAAAAGTTTTGTTTAACAGAATGCGGATTTGGTTTAGTTGAAAAAAACAAAGTTACTTTTCCTATATGCATAAATTGTGATTCAAGATATTCCTATAGTTTATTATACGTTCACAAAAAATTTGAATATTCACTTTGTAAAGATTGTTTTACATTTTTAGTTAAACAAAATTTAATTGACAAAGTTGACTTTTCAAACTTAGACTTTTCAACAAGTTTTTTAAATAATGATTTAAAATATTTCTGTAGTTGTAATTGTGGCAAAAGCTTTAAATATTTTGATTGTTTAAAGCACGAATGGGAAATGAAAAAAAACCAGTTTCAGCAAAAATGTTTTAGATGTAATGAAATTCACACTTTGGGAAATCTAGTTGAACATTTGAGAATTAATCACGGTTTTGATGGAAGACTTGAAACCGATTCCAACGTTTGGTTGGATATTTTTACAAACAAATTTTGTGTATTTTTTAACGATCAGCTAGTTTTTATTGAACGAGTTCACCTGTATGATTCATTCGATATTTATTTGCATAGCATAGAAAATAATAAGCAAAAAATTACGACATTATTATTTGAATATCCTGGTTATAACGTTGTTAACATATTTAGATTTGAAAATTACATTCACCTCAAAAGGTCAAAAAATTGTTCTTATTTGTTGAAGTTAATCTGTTCGTAAAACATAAAACATTACGTTCTGCTTTGGTTAAGATAAATTAAACGATATTTATTTTTAACCATATAATTTAGCTTACTTTCATATCTGGTTAGGGGATGACCGGTCGATAACGTTGAACAGCCGAACATTTTTATCAAGTACTTATTAAAAGTTTTTAAAATGCTCCTAACCAATATTTTATGACTCACGTACAGTTTCGTTTAAAGATAACTTTTGCTTTTTGAAAGCGACAAATAATTCACTCAACTGCCTGGTGTCGGATTTTTTGTAGTATAGTCCATTTCATCGTTTTTGGCCGATTTAATATTAGAAACCACTGAAATAAGATTAAACTGTCATCCAAGTTACCAATGGCGTGAGTTTTTTTTCTAAATTAGGTCGTAAGTTTTTGAAACTATCAGTGTAGTTTGACATCTACAAAAATATGACATTAATAATTATTAAATTCAACCCTTCAACAACGAGCCGTACATGACGGTTACTAGGAATGTGAATTAAGTCAAGACTTCCGTATTGAATACTTTTTATCTACCGGTGAAACAAGATGCAGTTACGTAAGTGTTGTATTAAAAAACAAACGTCCTCATTTAAATTTCTAACTTGCCTGTATATGAGAGAGATGTAACTCTAAATTTACTTCGAGTATGATTTCTGTCATCGGCCAAAATCGGTGAAATGGACTATACCTACCTACTAAAGTGTGAATACAAAAACGAAAAATTTTCTTTGAACGAAAGTATACATACATATAATTATATAGGTTGATACGGTGAGTTGATGCATATCAGATTTATGATGTTTGATTTTAAAAATAAAACTATAGGAATTAAAAGATATATTAAATAATGATGACAAAGAACAAACAGATCATTTTAATAAATATAATCTTAAAGAGTTTGTTAATAGATTTCTAATTTCTAAAAAATGTGTATAGAAGAAATCGAAGACCATCTAATACAAGAAACTTCACAGTAGGTATACAAGAATCAATCTGTATAGTATATCAAAGTAAAAATAAATTAGAAAGAACATGTTTCGTTATTTTTGTCATCTCCAGGTATTATCATATATCAGAATTATAAACTGATAAAGGAAATGTGACAGCATATAAAGTACGTATTTAACTTAAAGAGTTTAAATGAACTAAAAAGCGTTACTAATCTGTAATTAATTATGCAATATTGAAGAAAGTACTAGCTATTCTAAACCAAGATTTGTTATTTTATGGAACTACCCAACCTAAAAATTTCAAATACGAATTTTAATTTTGAATGATGGATTTTCCTCAGAAGCGGGTTATATCGGTAAACTTCCAGGAATATAGATCTTCCTTAAGTATTTGGTTACTTTTTTTATTAGATTGTTAAGAAGTTTGTTTTTGTTGAGTAAAAATGTCATTAATTATTGTTTTGCCATCATTAATGAAAAATTAAAAAAATGTAATTTAAACAAGATAAATATATGAACGAAATTTTTTTTATTTCACCCTGTACATTCATTTCTATTTTAAGATACAGAACAACGTTTTTCTCTTTCCTAACGGTCGTCTTGATTCTCAAACCTAAGTTTTTATTATATATTTCCTATCTCGTTCTTAAACTCGTAAATTTTTTGTTTGAGAATATACCTCAGCAAAAACCGTTGCCATTACAGGTGTAAATTTATAACATCTCAACTTCGCCACCTTAGCGTCCGATCGCTGCAAAATTCAAAGTGCTATACGGAAAATCGCGAACTCCGATGCGCTATTTATAGGCACGCTTCTGCCGCCCGACCGGCCAGTACCACCGCAAGCGCTACGTCCCGCAATTTTAAATCTGTAATATCTTCGAAAATATATTTATTTAAATCTTGTGCTGTAAAGGACCATATAGATCTATATTAAATCAACAATGTATTTAAGCTATTTAATTGGATAGCGATTAATGCTGTATTGGTTAAAATCGCTTCGAAAATTAGCCATTATTTGTCGTAAAAAGTAAATGACAAAAAAAATGTTATTGTGGGATATCCATAAGAGATAGACATATACCATCGCGGAGTTTTCTGTAGACCTTTTCAATGTGTACAAATAATTATTACATTATTTTGATAAATCTCGTAGGGTTCAGCCTGCGTTTGCAATCTAAGCGAAAAACGACATTACATTAGAAACCACAAAAATAACAGCATACAAAGGGACATAGGGACAGAGCGACTTTGTTTTATACCATGTTTATATATGTATATAAAAAGGAAGTCTTTGCTGAATAAAAATATGGTTTAAAAATTATTGGGTTTGCAGCAAATTATGAGAGGTGTATTCTTTTAAATCTTTATTCTTCCGAGCTTTCTACTATGATTATAGCCATCGTCAGGGATCTACAATTATAACAATTATTAAGTAAGTGTAAAAATATACATCATAAGATTAGTGAATAACTTACAACTTAATGAGAATGATTCATATAAGGTCTTAATCTATACATATAATAAAACTGTAGGAATGTATATGTTTGTGCGCGCATCACATGAAAACTACTGATCCTATTCGAATGCGGTTTTCAAAGACTTATTTGTCTTCATTCAACTTAACATCTGGTGTATAAAACTTTCTTCCCCTCACCCCTTTAACGGGGTGAGGAAAGAAATTTTTATACAAAAATCAACACGCCATGCAAACGATGTCGCGGGTACTTTAAAATAGAACCCAAAAATGTGGTTAGATTTTTTTGTCTGTCTGTCTGTATGTTTGTGCGCGCATCACATGAAAACTTCTGATCCGATTCGAATGCGGTTTTCACAGATGTATTTGTCTTCTTTCAACTTAACATCTGGTGTATAAAAATTTCTCTCCCATTTCTTAAATGGGGTCGGGTAAGAAATGTTTATACAACAATCACACGCCACGCGAACGACGTTGCGAGTACAACTAGTACCTATAAAATATGTATAATTAAAGTCATTAGAAAGTTTTTTATATTTTCGCCGTGTTCTGTGTCTCTGTGTCATTCCGTGGAATTTGTAATCGAATTTAAACCTATTTCCCGACTACCTAGAGCTCTGAAATTTTCAGGATAGCTAAGAACTGGATGACAATGCATGTTTCAAGTGTGTTTAGGCATATACATAGATTTCGAAATTTATACCGAATTGATATTAAACATGATCTAAGTTGTTTATAGATAATATTATTTTGAAAGTTATTAAATAAATCGTTCGTAGCGTAGTTGGTTAGGCGGCGGATCAGTCCACTTGTGACAGTTCTGTTATGTTATCATAATGGGATCGATTACGCGACAGAGAAGTTTTTTTTTCTTTTTTTTTTTGTTCTTACATGTGAAAACAGTAATTATTATTTTAACTGGTAATAAAATAAACTGTTTTAGAAAGTTTTTAGATACAACTACCCTTGATTTTGTTAACAAGAAAACAATCTTCTCTATGATCGATCACAGCGTTGTATGACTTAATATTTTTGCAAAATCAGGGATGCTGTGGATTGTTGAGATGACACAAAATATGACCTATAAATCAGTAAAAAACTTTCTATTATAAAAAGTTCTTTTTGTAAATTGTGCTTATTTAATATTATAAATAGAATAGAATAGAATAGAATAGAATAGAATAGAATAGAACTTTATTAACGGCATTACCAATTTAAACATTAGAATACAAGAAGTTCTTAATAATTAATAATTAAGTATAACTAAAATAACAATAATAATAAACAAAACAATACAGTGATATAAATTATAGAAATACATAAATAAAATTATCTAAAATCAATTTTCTTAACATATTATACAATATAATTATTAGGAAGAATTACAGGGGGCAAATTTCTTGAAAATGTATTAAGTGTCATATTAAAAGATGTGCGATTCAAGTAAATATTTGCTTTATTCATCATTCTATTGATTGGTGAAAAGTAACCATAATTTGTACGCCGGTACGGAACATAGAAAATGTTATCTGACCGTGTATTTCTGGAAGGAGTGTATATATTAGTAAAAAACATTTCATTTAGTGATAAACAATCAATAAGATTGTTGAATACCTTAAAAACAAATTTAAGGTCAAAATGAATTCTACGCAATTCCAGTGAAAATAAATTAAATAATGTTTCCAGTTCATTGTCCGGTAAGTGCAAATTGTTTTTAAATGATAAAAACTTTAGAAATTTGTGTATGTTTTCTAGTTTTTGAATATGTATGTTGTAAAAAGGTGACCAAGTTGTACAGCTAAATTCGAGAGCAGATCTTACTAGAGAGCAATATAATAAAATATGAACGTTATTTGATTTGAAATCTGTTGAGTTTCGTTTTACAAATCCTAGCATCTGTGACGCCTTATTTGCAACATGATCCACTTGGGGAACGAAAGACAATGATCTATCAAATAAAACTCCTAAATCGCGAATTATATCCAAAGATGGCAATATCTCATTATCTAGTTTATATGAGTAAGTGATAGTATTCTGTGATTTAGTAAAAGTTATTACACTACATTTGGAAATATTTAATAACATATTATTATCCTTCGACCACTTATTCAATTCATTCAATGATAGTTGCAGTCTTTCACAATCCTTGATGGTTTCTATAGTTGTGAATATTTTCAGATCGTCAGCGAATAAGAGAAAATTAACGTCAGGTAATATTTGTTTTAAATCATTAATGAAGCAGTTAAACAACAAGGGCCCTAAATGGGACCCTTGAGGTACACCGGAGGTAACGTTAATTTCATCTGAAAAATATCCCTGCATCCGAACGATTTGCCTCCTGTCAACCAAATAGCTTTTCAACCACGTTAAGAGTGGATCCTGGATTCCAAAGGTCATCAGTTTTTCAAGAAGGAGTACATGATTTACGCTATCGAAAGCCTTAGAGAAATCGGTATATACAGCATCTACCTGTGAACCGTTCTCCAAAGCCTCAGACAGGTAATTTGTGTAGATAAAAAGGTTTGTCTCAACTGAACGACCCTTAAAGAACCCATGTTGCTCCAATATAAAATTGTTTTTAATTGCAGGAAACAAATGTTCAGCTATAATCAGCTCAAAGAGTTTTGGAATACAAGATAATACGGATATCGGTCTGTAGTTTTTTACATTGGGTCTCTCACCAGACTTAAAGATTGGTGTTACAAAACTAACCTTCCAAAAATCTGGAAATACAGCACAAGACAATGATTTTTTAAAAATGTAAAACAGTGGCCTAGCTAAAATAAAAGGGAAATGCTTTAATAGTACGGCTGGAATACCATCAGGCCCTGGTGAGTAGTTATTTTTTAAAGTGACTAGCTTTAAATACACATCTCCTATAGTAAACGGAACATCAGAAATTATATTATCTGTATTTGGATTATTGAAGTTTAGGCTGGAATACTGGGAAGTTTTATAAACAGATGAGAAATGAGAGGCGAAACCATTTGCAATTTCTTCTGCATTAGATAGATTGTTATCATTAAAAAACATGGTCGATGGAATAGAATTAGACTGGCGTTTCTGATTGACGTACTTCCAGAAATATTTAGGCTCGGTATTTAATTTATTCTCAATATTTTGAAGAAATTTGGAATGGTCAAAAGAAGATAATTTTTTGCATTTATCTCTAAGAGTGGTAAACACATTATAATCTTCAACCGATCCACTACATTTATATTTTTTGTGTGCTACTTTTTTGTCGAATATTGCTTTTTTCAAGTCTTTTGAGAACCATCTAGGAAATTTACAATCTGAACTGTTATAGTATGGTTTCAATGGAACATATTCGTCAATACCAGTATGCATAATAAAATAAAAGTTATTCAACATTTCCTGGAGAGTGCTTGAATCTGAAAACAATTTCCAATTCTGGCATTCCAGGAATTGCTCGAATCTATGAAAATCCGTATTTTTAAAATCGTAGTAATAACTTTCAGATTTCAATGGCGAGGGAACGTCAACCTCGTTTAAAAAGTCTATGGTACAGCTGAATGCTGGATGGTGACGATCAAGAGGCAACAAAGCATCTTCATTATTACAACTTATAAATTTTGAAGAAAACAGAAGGTCTAGAGTGACATTGTTGAAGTTTTTTATACAATTACTTTGAAATAGATTGTAGGAAGCACAATAGTCATTTAGCAATGAAGATGTAACAATCTCGTCATTTGTTGCTTCTGGGAAAGCGTTAGAAATAGAACATAGATTATTTACTGACCAAGTGGTTTTCGGATGATTGAAGTCCCCAAAGACGTAAAATTGTAGATCAATGTGTTGTTCATGTAGTTCTTCTACGGATTCTATGTAGTTAGTGTACGCAGAACTTTTAGATGATGGGACAATATATACAGAACCAATAATCAGGCTCGAGTTGTTGTAAGACACTTTGACGAACACTTCTTCCATGTTATTTGGAGTTGGTAACTCTATAGAGTGGTAGCACTTCTTCACGGCAATAAGCACTCCACCCAATCTTTCAGAAGTACTAGTCAAAGGTGACCTATCCTTACGAAAGACGTTAAAATTTTCCAGGCCAAGTTCTTGGTCTGAAATATGTTCGTGATTCCTGATTCAGTAAACACAATGACATCATAATCATCCCAAAACGGCACTTCCCTCATCATTCTAAGCTTAGTCCGTAGCCCTCTCACATTTTGGTAATAAACCGATAATAAATAATTAGCTTAAAATTTTTTTTATTATTGTGACTAGCTAACAAAATAATGTCAATAAAAATGTAGTTGAAATACTCCGGCACAATGCTTTATAATGCTGTAACTGGAAAATAGGGAGTATCACATAGTGTTTGACACATAATTTTAGAACCCTGTCGTAAGTATACATATAAAGTTTAGTATTTTATACAACGCCTGCTCTGGAAATTGACTTTTCGAGCGCAGTATGTCATCTCCGAAGTACACAATAGTCGCATACTTGACTATATGTATTTCATAAACGCACATGTTTGGTTATGACCACATAACTACACGGATTCCGCCTAAACTATCTGTCGTTTTTATTTGACTAGAGAGACTACTCGATCAGTCCTAACCCTTTTTAATTTATGTCACAACTGTCACCACGCAACTGTATTAAACGCAAAAAGAAAGTGTAGGTAATTAAAAAAAGTGTATTATTTAAAATAATGGTCGATTTAACAAGATGTTTAACTCCACCTGAACTAGTTGAATCAGCTAAAAATGCAACAACAAATTTATTGCCAGATGTGTCAAAAGAAAAAATTATTTGTTATATTCCTCTTAAATTCTACTTCCAGAGCAGTAGTTGTATAAAGTATTGATCCTAACACTTGCGGAAATTAACTTTCCCGCACTTAAACTGCTTGCCCGAACTCCGCTTCGCGTCGTTCGGGCATCTGCAGTTCGCGTGCGGGAAAGTATAACTTTCCGCACTTGTTAGGATAATAACTATTATATTCATAATATTAATAATAATATTCAGTAATGGGTATTGTAGTCTAATGTTTCATCACATGGTTGTAGTATAGGTTCTATTATACCTATCCTGCACTATCCTTTTGAGGTTGGTGGCTACATAAACAGAGATTTTAAGAATAGTCGAGGAAATTAATCCATAAAATCAGCAAAACCTCCGAAGTTTGTAAAGTAAGATGGATCGGAATGCGGTTTTCTGCATTCGATTCGATAGAGCGTCAGGAAATTTTATCGATATTTTCCATAATGTAAAAATGGGAAATTGCATTTCTGCATTAGAAAATAGCATTTAAAAAGTGCATTCCGAACAGACAATAGATAGAAAAATTATAATTCATTCACTTCTTATTTCAATCTCAGTAGACTATGCATTTTATTTCTGGGATTGGCACTTCAATTTGTTGGGTTGGTACCTACTGTCGAAATATTGACAGCACATTGTCAAAGGTAAAATTGTTGAAGATTCAATAACGAAATATTTGATGCTTTCTTAGATTCAATATACAATGCCAAAAAAAAATAAGTACAGAAATTCACAACAGCATCGTTAGATGTTATGGTATGTTTAGGAAACAAGCTAACAGCTGTGAGAGTGTTTATTTAAATCAATTGGCCGAGGTTTTTCAAGTAAGTACGATTTTATGTGTATTTCTTTTAAATCAATGCTAGTCGCTAACATAAACTTATATATTTTGCATTAGATTAATTGAGAAAGGTTTTTGTAATGAATTTATAAATATGTATCACTTTTTTAAATAAAATTTATATTATTAAAAGAACACATAACCTTTTTTGACAGATATCATAATAAATTATATACAATGTTGTCAGATTTCAAATTTCGAAATTATACATTTTTGTAACTATAATTTAATTCAAAATTTTGTTAAATATTTTTAAATCTCTTAACTACCGTTGTGTAACTGAGGTATATTTTTTGAATCTAATTAATATGACAAACATTCTAAATGCTTAATTTTTTTAGATCAGTGTATCGAAAATACGGAAGATTATTAAAGAAGGATTGAAAAATAATGAGAAAGTCGCAGATAAAGGATGTAAAACTGATACATTTGAGAAGCTTATTTTAAAAAAAGACTTACAGCGACAGATTTGGATGTACCATGCTAAAACTGAACATTTTACTTTAGACAAACTTTTGACTGATGCTAAACAAAATTTTGATTTTAAAGGGGGACGTACGACACTATACAAACTTATAAAATTAATGGGATACAAATTTAAAAAATTAAATGGACGACATATTTTATGTGAACAACGACATGTTAAAATTAGAAAGATCGCTTTCATTCGGAAATATAAACAACTAAAAAGTCTTGCTGAGAGAGTTAGATTCGTGTACCTAGATGAAACATGGATCTATCAAAATGGTAGGTCAGTGCGTCAGTGGGTGCACGATTCTGACCTAAAAAGTAATCCAGCTCGTGTAAAATCCGAAGGAAAGCGATTTACTATTTTACACGCAGGGACTGATACTGGATTTTTGGAAGGATGTGACTTGTTACTATACTCTTCGAATACAGACCTTGACTATCACAAAAGTATGAATGGTGACCTTTTTAAAAACTGGGTTGTTAATCAACTCATTCCTGCTCTATCTGTATTTCAAGAAAAATGTGTGGTGGTCATGGACAACGCGCCATACCATTCAGTTCAAATTAACAAACCACCCTCTTTTTCAGCGAAAAAAGCAATGATGCAGGAATGGTTGATTAACAATAACATTAGGTTTGACACAAAAATGACAAAGAAACAACTGTACTCTATAATATTACCTTATAAAACTGACGAAAAGACATATGTAGTGGATGAAATTTTAAAACAACGAGGACATGAAGTACTTCGACTACCACCATACCATTGTCACTACAATCCAATAGAACTAGCATGGGGGTTTACTAAGACATATTATAACAAACATATTACATCTACTTATCTTGACCAGGAAAGAGTTAAAAAAACTTGGACAGAAGCATTGACTAAATGTACACCAGACATGTGGCAAAATTTTTGTAGACATACAGACGAACTTATTTTGGCAGATTGGACTACTTACATGGGAAACTGCTCACATGACAATATTCCTCCTTTAATTATTTCATTGGAGGAATCAGATTCTGACGATTCCGATTTTGTATTTGATAGTGACTCTGATTCTTCCAGTGAAATAATGGAAGAGGATTGATCATACAAATACACCGACAACATTTACATGTTACATCTAAATCTGCATCTGTATTTGTTTTTATTTGCTTTTATGTAATTTATTAAAATATTTTTTTCATTGTATCGGTTTGAAATGTCTAACAAATCTTAATTTTTCTGAAAAATTTCTGTTATAAAGAACATTATTAAAACATCAGCATATTTAAGTCAAATGCGACACCACCTGGGGCGGACCAGGAAAATCAAATTTTTACTGGAGTATAGTTTCCTCAATTTACCCATTGGATGTGAAATTTTATTATCCTACAGCCACTAATACAATAATGTTACACTACGATGCCATTTGGATGTAAAATAGAAGACTTTAAAAAAGATGGATACTGATGAAATAATTTTTTTACCACTGCTTGAATAATTTAAAAGTTTTATTATACATTTGTAAAAAGGATCTTTTACTATTGCTTGAGTAATTTAAAAGTTGTATTAAACGTTTTTATTAATATATGTATATGTGCTACATTTTGAATTTTACTTATATTATTTATTTGTAATAAAATGTAAATATAAAAGTATATTTTTCTACAAGCATGCGTAAAACAACACTTTTCCGCACGCATTTTAATTCAGAAAATATCTCTTTCTCTTTTTTTATTAAATGAATATGTCCTTCAATAACCTTTTGGAAAATTATTGTATTATTACTTTTATGTTGTTGTACCTACTACATACAAATAGTAAAAAAAAGATTATTTTGCATAAAAATAGAGATTTTTAAAATGTTTGTTCTTAAAAAAATCATAATTTATTAAAACACCTCTGTAAACGTTACTCAAAGCAACAACAAACTTTAATTGTCACAAATTAAAATTTTGTTACATTGTTAGGAGTTGAAAATAAAATTTAAAAAATGAATAAAGTATCTTTTTTATGCTTGTAGAAAAAATATTGATCCTAACTCTTGCGGGAAAGTATAACTTTCCGCACTTGATAGGATAATAACTATTTTTGTTCTAGATCAATAATATAATATGATAATTGACTATAAACAGGGATCTGTTCTGTGGAAAGGAATGTGTTATTTTGAATATCAGTCAAAATTCATGTGAATTTAAATAGAACATTCTTGGATATTAATAGTACCTACTTGCAGCGAAAACTGACGTATCTACTTTAGTACCTATTCAATTTAATATTAAATACATTGACTTATTTTCGGCAAGTTTTAAATTTGGTTTGCAGATTTAATTACTTAAGATATTTGTAATGAATACACATATTTTTATTGAAGACGTGACAACATCGTATTTACAATTAATAAGACCACAGAACAATATGAACAGACGTGTATTATACTGGGCGAATTTCATGTAACTAACAGAGCCTACTGAGATGGAAATAAAAAGTGAATGGCTTATACAATTCGGTAAGTATTGCTGGCAATGGATTCAATTTTTGTACTCGGGGTTTTTGGGGTCGGTGAATACGAATATCATAATGCCGAAACTGTCCGCGACACCTGGTGCCCAGGGTGCATGGTATTTACCTCTTCTCACCGCATCCAAAAAACACTGAATAACAAGTTTCGACTAATTTTGAAACAAATTTCTATAAAATTCCAGAAGAAAAGGTAGGAACACCAATTACTTTCAACACCAGGATATTCGTGTTCAGCGTCACCAAAAATCCCATGGTATCGAGTGCACACTTATTTTGTATTGGATTTGCATAAGTTTTCCGGAGACGAAAACTTTCCTGAACACCTGGTGCCTCGGCGCCTTTCGGTACCATGACATTCGTGTTCAGCGACCTCAAAAACTCCCAACTACCAAGTGTGCACTGATTTTGTATTTGCTGGGTGCGTAACCCCCGCACCACCTAACGATACAACTTACAGTGGCTCTGTTGAGAAAATTTACAAGCATTGGTACCAAATAGTTATTGACAAAATTAAATAAACTTTAAAAAAATTCAATGTAAAATGTGATATTTTACACAGAGTGTACTTTAAATGAAAAAAAAAATCCTTGGTCAACTGAAAACAGTAAGTACAATAAACACAATAACCAGGGTGGAGAAAACAAAAAGTAATTAAAATAAGTCTCAAGTAAACTAGGGTAAGTGGTGTTAAAATCTGCCAATCTGAAATTATATAAATAACTAGCTTTTACCCGCGTGAAATTGGGATATTTACAAATGATTTAATGAGTATTAATTTTACATACAAAATTTTAATTTTTATTATTCTGTAAGTATTTCCTTAGAAAAATAACTACTTTTAATTTTTTTAAACCGGCCAGAAATTCCCGGTTTATTTTTAGGTCAGAAAATCTCATTTTGTCGGACAAGGCCAGAAAATAAAAATGAGTCCGGTAAAAGCTTTTCCCGGATTCATTTTTATTTACTTTCCGGCCTATCTTTATTGAAAAAAACAATAAAATAGTTAGTCTAAGATAGCGGTCAATTGGTTTCTATGGTAACCGAGTTTTGTATATATTTAAAACTATAAAATAACTTGACATATTTTGACGTTTAGTTGAAAACGTGAAATTTATTATAAAATGGATATTTAAAATGATGCATTTGATTGTGTATTAGTGGAAGATGAAATTATACCAGATGAAATTATTAAGGCGGCCACCCAAGCAAGGCTTGTTAAAAAAAATGTTAAAATTAGTTAATAAAGAGTTCTTGTTATAAAAATGTAAACTGAATAATATGAAGTTTATGTTACAACAATGCCCGTTTTAAAAAAATATTGTACGTAATACGTCCCAAAAGTGCTTTTACTGGACTCGCAGGCTTGCAGGGCTCGCTTCACTTTAAAATTAGAATTGACGGTCATGACAAGTCGTGATGATTGGATATTAGGCTACTCCACGAAGTATGGATACCAGGAGTCTGAACGTATAATGTTGGACGAATGGTCTCAATTTTGCCGGTAGAGTGCGACACTCTTTAAATCCTTATAAACTAATTATTCATAACAAAAATTTTTAAACGAATAATTACAGAAAACTGTATCATTGTTTATAGTTCACGACGAAAGTCTTGTGTCTAGTCGAATTTTAGTTTGCAGTTGGAGGTAAGGATGGCACTACTATCGTGTCCTTTAAACTTTCTTTATTGAAAGATATATAAGGATTACGATTTTAGTTCAGTCTTTAGTCAGTGATTATGCTTTACAGCTCGCTGACGGATAACATATACCTTATACTGACGAGGTGCAAAAACACCGAAACCGGTCTATAAGTTATGTTGTCCCTTCTAACTGCAAACTGGAATGGTTGGGTTAAGTTATCTTGTAGATATTCCAACCCCGTTTGACTTTGAAGTATAATCCAATATCCGTTGGGGCATATAGCCCAGGAAGTAGTTGTTTCTTCTTAGTTGAACGGTCATTGCCTTTGAAATTTTCAAAAACTTGTAAAGCGTTTGAGAATAAAATATATTATTCTTAGCCATCTATCTACAAAAATTTTTAATAGATATTATTTTAAAATTACTCACTTAGTGTTTTGAATAAAGAAACTTTTCCTACATTCTCACTTTTCCTTTTGACTACTAAGACAATTATGGACAGCACAAGACCTTCCATTTTTTAAATTTAACAACTTATTTTAAATAAACTGATTAATATTAGAAATTTTTATATCATTTCAATTTAAAGCGAATAATGTGGCCTCCAAAATGAGAGGTCGTGAAATATGATAGCTTTATTAGAACCCGAGTTATGTTCAAAAATTTGCGATCAAAAAAATTAGTAGTGATATTTTGCAATATTTTCTAACTAGGTACATAAACCTTGGGTTTTGTTTTTTCATAAAGATCAAAAAACTATTTTAATAAAATGTCCTATCTCTCTTAGTTTTCGTTTAAACAATAAATTGTTTATAACAATTTACCCAACCATTTTTTGGAAAAACAGGTTTCAAGTTCGGATTTAGCGAGAAAAAATACGTAAAAAAACATTCTTGATTAACAGGAGGAGAATCGGCTATTTATAAGATCTCATTTTGTGCGTTTTTATTAATATTTTCAAGATATGTACGTAATTTGTAATACAATATTGAGAATTTTTCTCTCCTAAAATTAAGTTTAAATGGTGGCCTAATTTGTTTAAAAGTTTTTCGTTGATATCTTTGGGAGATATTTGTAAAGCTGGAAATTTTTTAAGAATTTTGAAAAAAATAATAATCGTTCTTTTTTTTGTCTAATTATTTATTTTAACACAAGTATTTAATAGTAAACTAATTATTTTTGAGATATCTCTCATGGGATTTCTAAAATTAAGGTATCTGTGGCGAAAATCGTTAAGCATTACCACGTAAAGGTAGGTTTGGATCCTGCCAGATGCGTCATTATTCCAATTTCTTCTTAATGTCATTTTCTTGTTTGTATACTTTTTAAATTTTTAAAATCCCATAAGATATAAACTTAAAAATAATTAGTTTACTAAAAATCCATGGTTCCGGTATCCTAACCAAAAAAAAAAAATATATGACAGGACACAAAAAAATGACTTAGAGTTTGATGTTTCAATTGTTGATGCCAAATCTCAATAACGTATTTAAGGAGAAACTGAGTAAGTGTCACATCTGATATGAATTGAATCAATACGATCAAAGCGTCGACAAATTCCTAAGGCATCTGAAGCTGAACTGGATAAACGTATCGCGTAAAGTTAAAGATCGCAGGTTCGAGTCCCATCGGATGCTACATTTTTTCAATTTCTCTTTAACGTCATTTTCTTGTTTTTATACTACCCAAATTTAAAAAAAACAAAGTTTGTTAAAGTGCCGGATGTTTTTATATTTTTTATAAACTTGTAAAGTGCGCTTTTAATTTGTCAATTTGTTCAGTTTTTTTGCATGTTAATAAATGGTTTTTAAAAAAAATGTTGAAGAGGTGGATTTCACCAGAACAAAGATTCAATATTAGATTTTTCAAACTATACAAAGCAATATTTTTTTTACAAAAAATAGTAATTTTTACTTGAATCTACTATAATTTTTAATATTTTAGGAAAAAATCAGATCAGACCGCTTGTATGGGTAAATATTTGTCCACAAATTCATTAACTTTGGAAACAGTTAGTAATTACCTAACTTAGAACAATAAAAAAAAATTAATAATAAACAAACACTGAATTTTAATGCATTTTTATACTTGTGTAGCGTTTTTAAAAAACCCGATTAATTACATTTCTTTTTTTAACAGTTTCTTTTTAACTAAGCCGACTCTGTCCTAATTTATTCTCGAAGCTTCCAGTACTTACTTTCGAATGTAACCGTCGTTTCGGTGCAAAAGTATTGATTTTTTTGATTGACCAATCAGGTCTCATGTTTAAGATCAGATGACTTAAGCGAGGGAAGCGACGCGGGTCTTTGGTATCAACGGATTTACTATTCTGGTTGGAGTGCTCTCGCTTATAACATCGTCGCGAGAACCTCTAGTTTCAGTTTCCCGGTTTTCTTATTTTATTTTAAAAATTACAAGCAAATAAGTGTTTCTAGTGCCTATTATCGTTTATTCTACCTGAAGGTTTATCTGAAGATTACTTCATATATCGTGTAATAATGGCAGCAAATTAGCCGGTATTACAATATCTCTTCGATCACCAGCTATGAAGAATAAGTTTATGGTTTATTCTCTAAATACCTAACGATCTAGAAAAGTATGGGTCTAGATTATATCTTACCGTTTCGATTATTTACCGAGAGAATGAGGCCATATGCTATCCAATCTATCTTAGAAACATTTAGAAGCTAACTTAAGTTCTTACAATTTTTTATATACCTCTATCGAGTATGAGAGTAACATTTATTTCTCTGGATAGTTTTATTGTAATTGTATTTACCGTACCAGCAATTAAAAAGAGCAGTGCACAGTGCCGTAATGAGAGTATCCGGGATGAGAATTTTTTCTGATTATCGTTTACCTGTATTTTTATTACCTATATTTTTTGAATCTCTTATCTGTAAACTTTTTTACTTGTATTTTTTATTGTTATCTCGTACCTATTTAATTAAGATTTATACCTTCGCATATGAGTACTCTTTTAACTAGTGTTAAAACCAAAGCAAAAGGTGATTTATTTTTTATATATATCGTTTTATCGAACTTTCATCCCTCTCTCACCTTTCGCTTATCATAGTACACAAAAATAACAAAAGAATTTACCTAGCTGTTATTTTATATGTAGTAATAGTTATGTTTTTGAATTAAACACAAATGTGTTTATTAATATGATTTACTGTTTTTGACACTGATATTTTTTTATTCCATTTTATTTATTGTACATCTCATTTATTACCACACCGAATAATAAATACTGTTATTGTTAAGTAGAGATTTTTCTTTTCCTAGCTAGAACCTCTGTTACTCTGATCAATATTTTCAGTTTCTCTAATCTATATTTTATTAAAGTACTAGATTTTGTTTTTTGAATATATCTTTATCTTACAAATTTGATTTATAAGCTTTAGGATAAGTAAAAGGAAAGTGTAAGTATAATTTTTATTTTTGTTTCTTAAATAAAAGTGTGTAATTTAAATTTTAGCAAGAACAATCTGCCGGGTTATCTAATTTTACCTTATCTTTAACATTTAACACCTTTAGAAAAAAGAGGTTACACTTTTATACGGAAAATATAGCAACAACCAAGGACAGTAACAATTAAATTGTTCAAATTAAAAAAATGTTTAGTTACTTACCCAGAAAAAATATTTTATTAAAAACTATGAAATAATTTTTATAGATTCTATTTTTCAGTTGTACTATAAATATTTTCAAAAAAATTTTGTAAAAATAATACCTACACTAATTCTAAACTAAACTGACAGCTTGTCAAATTAATTTAATATGAACCTCAATTCCACGAAGTATTCTTCGAGCTCAATTTAATTAGAACTGACTTTGAACGCCTTCTATAAAAAAATTGCTAAATAGTGTAACGGGATAACCGTAAAGGAAGGGACCTTAATTTAAAAGATTGTTGTTGACAGTTGTTTTTTAGAAGTTTGTAAAAAAAAAATCAACTGACCATTTTAAATAATGTTTCTAGAAAATTCTAGAAACTTCTAAACACACTGACTAGATTAAATAATGTTGTATATAAGGGGATGCATGGGCAGTTAACGTCAATTCGAGTCAAGTGTTCAGAAGAGTTCATTGTATTGGCAAGTAGTTAGACGTTATCCAGCAGAGTTCAGTGTATCTTAACAATTTTGTAAATAAATTGTGTAAAAAGCCCCCATAAGTGTTTCAAATTGGTGTCAGGTGTGGGGTGAAGATACAAAAATGCCTGGAAAAAAGATAAATGAACTATTGGTGGCTGAGCTCAGAAGAGAGCTTGAAGAATTAGAGTTGGAAACTACTGGAAGCAAATCCGTATTGTTGAGAAGGCTCCGTGAGTACTACGTAAATAATAATTTGGACCCTGACGCTGTGGAGTTCGAAGACCCAGTTCAAAAAGCAAATTCTGAACTAACTTAACAACTTTCCCGGTTGCAAGAAGAACAAACTCAACAAATTTCCCGGCTGCAAGAAGAACAAGCTCAACAACTTTCCCGGCAACATGAGGAGCTATCCAGTCAGATGAAGAGCCAGCGCGAAGATATGTCCCAGCTGAAAGAGGAGCTATCAGGACGAATGACGAGCCAGCAAGAGGAGCTATCCAGTCAGATAAGAAGCCAGCGCGAAGAGGTGTCCCAGCTATCACAGCGAATGACGAACCAACAAGAGGAGCTATCCAGTCAGATAAGAAGCCAGCGCGAAGAGGTGTCCCAGCTATTACAACGGATGTCTACCCTACCAGAAGAGTTATCCAGTTCCTTCTCCCAGCAAATATCACATCTTCGTGACGAGCAAAATCAGCAAGTGGACAACTTGAATCAGCAAGTGGACAACTTGAATCAGCAAGTGGACAACATGAATCAGCAAGTGACCAACATGCAAGACGAGCAAAACCAGATCAACCAGCAAATGCATTCTGAAATAAGAAAGCTTCAACAAGAACAGGAAGCTTGTCGTCGACACCAGCCCATCCACCACGGCGACGGAGATGCAGAAAGGATGGAGACCTGCCACGTAGACGTCGACCGACGAGGAAACGGGGAGGCGACCCAAGTACGAACTACGATGAAACCCCCAACCTTCGACGGGAAGACTTCCTGGCCAAATTACCTGAAACAATTCGACGCAGCGGCCAGAGCTAATGGATGGTCATCCCAGGAGAAGGCATTGTCCCTAACCGTAGCTCTGCGAGGCGAAGCTTTAGACGTCTTGCAATCATTGACACCGGATGAAGCTGACAACTTCGAGCTATTGGTAAATCGTCTAGAGATGCGTTATGGTCAAACTCATCTACAACCGGTGTACCGAATGCAGGTAAAGAGCCGAAAACAGAAAAATGGAGAAACTATCCAGGAATTTGAGGCGGGTGTAGCAAGAATGGTACGACTTGCGTATTCAAATGCAGCGGAGGATTTCCTGGAGTGCCTAGCAGTCCAAACCTTCACCGATGGTCTTCGAGACGTCGAGTTGCAGCGCGCTGTACGGTTGGCGCGGCCGAAGACTGCCACGTATTTTAATGAGTTTAAAACATAAACCAAATTTGGAAAAATAAAGAAATTGAACTAAAAGAAATACAACTCCAGCTGAGTTCGGTAGTGGTCTCTCTACTGGCAAATTAGTGCCCAGCTCAGCCGTAGAGGTAAGTAACAAATACTAGTGAGTCGCGCCACCGATTTAGACGGTTAAAATCGGAAACCCCTGTTGTCCCAGGCACTACTTTACCCACTGGAGATAATTAAATAAATTTGAATGTTTAACGGTTCTAATTAAATTTACACAACAACTAAAAATAACGTTAAGTGAGCTAAATAAAACCAAATTTCAACTAGACCCTTTCTTTAATAAATAAAAATAAGAAATTGAAAATTTTCACAATAGTCAAACCTCGTGCTTGACACGCTATCAATATTTAAAACAACAAATGAAAATATGTGAGAATTATTCCAAAAGAATATTAACAAGTAAGTGTGATCACACGCAATACAAATAAAACAAGAAAAATAAATCTTAACTACAATGGTTGCGACTTAATTCTTAAAAAAGCTTATCTGTTAAACTAATAAGTTTTGCCGCAGTCCCAGGCTTCACCAATACTTGGGTCGGTTCCAAAATTAAACCTTATCCAAAACCAAAAAGGCTACACCAAACACCAAACGTATGCTCGAACCAAGTATCAGGCCTACTTACAAAAGAAGCCTGTATCCAAGACTTATGCCCGTAACTAAAAACCCTAAAATCGTAATTAAGCATTAACATTAGGTTAAAAAGATTTGAATGACTCCTTGAATTAATCTGATTTAATAACATTACTCTACTTTACTGACTTAAACACAATTTAGACACATTGACTGATATTTATATCACAATCAAAGAATAAAAGTGAATTTAAATGAGTATTACAACATTTAGAAGCTGATTTTTCTGAATTTATGATTAATGATCAGACTAATAATTAAAATATGCTTCACCAACTTAATTTTGACTGACTAGTCACTACAAAATTATAACAATAACCTAAATCAAGATTTAAGCGCAATATTAATTTATAATAGTACAAAATGTTAATTCATAATAGTACAAAGAATTAAAAGGAGTCCAGTTACACATAAATAATACCTAAATACAATACACGAATAAATACCCATAAAATAAAGATTTTCAGATTAAAATTGGCGTTTATATGGCGTTATTAATCTGGTAAAATATAAATTCGACTCACCTATTTAATTAAGGGTTACTTTTCTCGATAAACTTACTCGTGACACCCAGGTGGTAGACGGGTAAATCAATCTCTTCGTTGCTAATTGCAGGTAACTCACCACAACTCACCGTCTGAACGGTTTTAAACTTCCAAATCTACCTACTGTTTGTTTCCTGATCTATCTACATTTCGACCGAAATAAAACAAGAAATTAGGATTGAACAAACCACATGAATAAAAGGTGTGTGACTTACCACAGAAGAACCAACAAATCCGACACGCGGTTTCCAATTCTCGTCCAAAAATAACCACAAAATTTAACTCAACAACGATTCAATTGGAAAATGGGGTTTAGTTTCAAAAAATCCAATATTACTTGTTACGGATTCACCGCGATTTAAAACTTAACCCAAGGAACCTTCTGGATAGTATTCCACAACTTCCTTCTTCAAAAGCAGGTAACGAAAGAAAGACAAATTCCTACATCACTTCCGTTCGCAATCATTTGACGCACGTCGAAATAAGATATGGCCTCTACTATAGGAACAAACCGTAGCTTATTCAGCCAACCCTTTACGAACGAACCGGGATCATATTTATATAGGCGACAACAACAAACAAACAGTAACTAATTTCCTCATTTATTTTCGGTTTTATTTTTAAACATTATATAATATAAAGAAGACTGGCTATCGAAACTCAATAACGGGATTATCATCAAACGGAAAGAAGATGTAACAAATGAACTAATGACTGATGACAGAACAATAAACCTAAAAATAGCTTATAACCTACAAAATAAATTACTTACAGAAATTTAACAACATTGGGAAATATATGGCCAGAATATATTTATAAATTGATAACTAACTATAAACGAACTTAAATCAACCGATTTCTTACTTGAATAAACACTACAATGATAACAAATTAAGGTAAGCAATTTATTTATTTTACTATAGTGAGTTTTGACCCGTGACAAGACTCTTGTGGACGCCTTGACCATTGCCCTGGAGTTTGAGGCGGCGACGGAGGCCTCACGTGGAGTTGCTCGACTAAGGGAAGTCACCGGTAACTATGACCATGCTGTTCATTCCGTTAGCGACGTCGAAGCGGTAGTAGAGAGGTTAATGAAGTTATCTCCAAAAAGAAGGCGCCCAGTGAGATGCTGGAACTGCGGAGAACTAGGCCATATAAGAAATACTTGCCTCCAAAAAGAAAAATCTTCTGCTGAAGTACCCCAGCAGCAGGAAAACTAGAACGGGTCGACTCCTGGAGGGCGACATCGACCCCAAACATTCCCGAAGCCCCTCACACCATTAAATTGGCAACTCTGCGATATCACGTGGACAGCTTATATGTAGATGGCCTCATTGATGGGAAGAACTTTAGCATGCTGGTAGACACTGGAGCTACAAAAACTATCGTTCGACCATCCATCATTATGCGAAAGATGATGTGGCCTACCAGTTGGAGACTGCGTACCGTTACCGGAGATTCTGCTAGAGTCTACGGTGAGATACAGGTGACGCTACAGTTTGGTTCAACCTCTCTTGTTCACTCAGTGCTGGTGGCTGACGTTGATGAAGATGTTGTTCTGGGCATGGATGTTATGCTCCACTGTGGTTTTCATTTGGATCTTCGCCAACGTATCCTTCGTACTGGTAATGAAAAAATATTCCTGCACCGAAAACAAGTTGACAATGCCTCGATTAAGTTAATCGATGATATCGAACTTCCGGCAAGCTGCGAATGTGTCGTCACAGCGCGGTTGGATGGACTGGAGCCAGATGGTGCCCCAGCCATGATAGAGCCGAAGAACCATGACCATGAATTGGGAAAAGGACTCCTTGTGGGTAAGACTCTTGTTAGATCAGCCAAAGAGGTACCCATCCGAGTTATCAACTTGAACGATCATCCAGTTCTTCTCCGAAAGGACACGGAAATGGGAAGTTTAGAACCGGTAATGGCCATAATTCACAAGATAAATGTTACGGAAACAGATGAGACCAACGAAATTGAACAATTAATGACAAAATTAGACCCCTCTTTGTCAAAATTAGAAAAGAAACAGGTAAGAGATCTACTTTACCAGTATAAACCTGTATTTGGTTCTAAAAGTAAACTGGGAAGAACTGATGTTGTACAACATAGAATTGACACTGGTGATGCACGTCCGATTCGACAGGTACCCCGAAGGATGCCTCAAGTTAAAAAGGAAGAAGCAGACCGAGCCCTTAAAGAAATGATTCAAAATGGCATAGTCGAACCATCCAGTAGTCCGTGGGCTTCTCCTGTGGTATTAGTGAGAAATAAAGACGGATCAATGCGGTTTTGTGTCGACTATCGAAAGCTAAATGATGTCACTAAGAAGGACAGTTATCCTCTGCCAAGGATTGATGATGCCCTCGACGCTTTGGCGGGTTCTACTCTGTTTTCTACCTTGGACCTTAAAAGCGGATACTGGCAAGTTAAAATGAATCCTGCAGACAAAGAAAAGACTGCCTTTACCAGTGGATCAGGGTTATGGCAATTCACGGTCCTTCCATTTGGCCTCTGTAATGCTCCTGCGACGTTTGAACGACTAATGGAGAACATCCTGCGGGGTTTGTCATGGGAAACTTGTCTAGTTTATCTAGACGACATCATCATAATGGGTAAGACCTTTAAGGAACATTTATCTAACCTGGAAGAAGTTTTTAAAAGATTACAGAACGCTAATCTAACATTGAATGTTAAGAAATGCCACTTGTTCCAGAGACAGGTCAACTATTTAGGACATAACGTAAGCAAGGATGGCGTTGCTGTTGACCCCGCTAAGATACAAGCCGTTCAGGAATGGCCAATCCCTATCGACAAACATCAGCTCCGGAGTTTCTTGGGTCTTTGTTCCTATTACCGACGATATGTCAAGAATTTTGGAGACATCGCCAAACCCTTGACACGTTTGACAGAACAAGATAAGTCCTTCTGTTGGGATCAGGAATGTCAAAAGGCGTTTGAAATATTGAAGAAACAGCTTACGTCAGCACCTGTTCTTGCTTATCCACTTCCTGATGGTAAGCTTATTCTGGACACCGACGCCAGCAATGTGGAAATTGGAGCCGTCTTGTCACAGCTACAAGACGGTAAGGAAAGAGTGGTTGGTTACTTCAGCAAAACTTTATCGAAAGCTGAAAAGAACTACTGTGTAACTCGGAGGGAACTGTTAGCAGTTGTAAAATCCGTCGAACACTTTTATAAATATCTGTATGGCAGAAAATTCCTGATCAGAACAGACCATGCTAGTTTAAAGTGGCTACTTAGCTTTAGGAACCCAGAAGGACAGATAGCAAGATGGCTCGAAAAACTGCAGGAATATGATTTTGAAATCGAGCACAGACCTGGAACCAGACATCGTAATGCTGATGCACTTTCCAGAAGACCATGTCGACCTGATTGCCCCCATTGTACCCGTATGGAGCAGAACGAGGAAAAACTTGCCTTAGTTAAGGTTGTGCCAGAAGCTCTATGCTGGAGGAGCAACAAGAAAACGATCCCGTTCTGAGAAAGATTAGGGAGTGGAAGAGAATGGACCGTCGTCCGTTGTGGAGAGAGATATCCTCATCCTCTCCTGCTTTAAAAGCATACTGGTCCCAATGGAACTCTTTAATTTTGGACGGAGGGCTCGTTAAAAGACTTGTAGAAAATTCCGAGGACACAGAAACAAGGAAACAGATAGTGGTCCCAAGAAATGCTGTACCGGAAATTTTAAAACAGATGCATAATGATAGTTCTGGAGGACATCTGGGTATTCAAAAGATCCGAGATAGATTTTACTGGGTAAATTGCACTAATGATGTTAAAGATTGGTGTCGTAAATGCACTACATGTGCTGCCAGTAACGGTCCGCACCGAAAACCGAAGGCGGAAATGCAGCAATACCTGGTTGGAAGTCCTTTTGAAAGAATCGCAGTAGACGTATTGGGGCCACTTCCACAGACCGATGTAGGAAACAAGTACATCTTTGTTGTAATGGACTACTTTACTAAATGGGTTGAAGCATATGCAGTTCCCAATCAGGAAGCTACCACTTTAGCAGATATATTGGTTGAAGAATTCGTAAGCCGATTTGGGGTACCATTAGAATGAATTACATTCAGACCAAGGAAGAAATTTTGAGAGCAAGCTGTTTCAAGAAGTTTGCCAAA
The DNA here is from genome assembly GCA_964028335.1 of Altica lythri. Lineage (NCBI taxonomy): Eukaryota > Metazoa > Arthropoda > Insecta > Coleoptera > Chrysomelidae > Altica > Altica lythri. The sequence continues at coordinate 99,038,504 of OZ034801.1, read as the reverse complement.
GATTAGGCATCCACAAAACGAGAACCACAGCGATGCACCCTCAGTCTGATGGAATGGTGGAACGAATGAACCGGACTATAACCAACTATCTGTCAAAAGTGGTGTCAGATTGTCAGAGGGATTGGGATCGACATATTCCACTATTTCTAATGGCAATTCGATCGGCCATCAACGAATCAACTGGCCAAACGCCTGCGAAGGTCCTGTTCGGTAGAGAAATGAGGCTACCATGTGACTTGGTGTTTGGTTGTAAACCTGGTGAAGAAATGGCACGTGAACAATATGTCGCCGACCTTCAGAATCGAATGGAAAATATACACAACCTGGTGCGTGGAAAACTACAATTATCTAGTGATCGGATGAAGAGGTACTATGACACACGGACAATGGAAAAGAGTTACCAAGTTGGAGATTTAGTCTGGCTCTATAACCCCCGACGGCGTCGAGGTATTTGTCGCAAATTACAAAAGAACTGGGAGGGTCCTTACACCATCAAGAAGAAGATTAACGATGTCATTTATCGGATCGTGAAAATTCCCAGAGGGAAACCCGTCGTGGTCCATCATGATCGTTTGGCGTCTTACCAGGGAAACCAGAGTGGAGATGCGCAGCAACTCCAAGAAGATGGTTTGGCTGGCTCAAGGAGTGTGCGGGATTCCGATGTAGGAAATAACATTCCAGGAGGAATGAATCTAAGGAGGGGGCAGTGTAATGGGATAACCGTAAAGGAAGGGACCTTAATTTAAAAGATTGTTGTTGACAGTTGATTTTTAGAAGTTTGTAAAAAAAAAATCAACTGACCATTTTAAATAATGTTTCTAGAAAATTCTAGAAACTTCTAAACACACTGACTAGATTAAATAATGTTGTATATAAGGGGATGCATGGGCAGTTAACGTCAGTTCGAGTCAAGTGTTCAGAAGAGTTCATTGTATTGTCAAGTAGTTAGACGTTATCCAGCAGAGTTCAGTGTATCTTAACAATTTTGTAAATAAATTGTGTAAAAAGCCCCCATAAGTGTTTCAATAGTATACTGTAACAAGGGTAAAATGAAAATTCGACACGAGTGGAAAATTCCGAACGCGAGCGTAGCGAGCCAGAGGACCACGAGTAAATCGAATTTTCATTCTAATCGTGTAACAGACTGTATTTTCTCCACGACCATGTAATCTTATGTTATTTATTGAAATCATACTACATTTTATTGATATTTATAGTGTTGGTGCATTTACTAAAATTAAAACCTGGTGCATTGGAAAGATATTCAGGAACATTTTTCAGAACAGACTGATTTGTAGAGGCAGACTTAACAGTAGTGTAGCAAGAAGAATTGGAGGTTGTAGGAATGTTTACCGACGAATTTGGTTCAGTAATTGAAGAGACTAATCGATTTGCTACATTTATTCGATTTTGCAAAGAATTTTCTATATATCCTTCTGCTACTTGAGACGACTTCCACCCTCCATGTCTTTTTAATGTTATAATATCTACACCTGCATTTACCAACGTAGTCGCTGAAGTGTTGGAATGTTCTAGATTTCGGATTTTGCCGCGTACAATTATTTTTTTGGAAATTAATAAATAAGTTATCACAAGGAACATCACAAGGTCTTTTTTTTAAAATATTGTAAAAATCTCCCTTGATTGTAAACTCTCTTGGTTTTTAGTTTTTGAATTAGGAATTGCAATTAGTATTGCTGATTCCAAATCTTTAATGTTTGAAATTTTGATGTTGCAACAAGCCCCCGAAATACCGATTAAAAATAAAAATAAGATTCTTATTTAAAGTGTAATTTTTATTACCTTTGTAGCTAAATATATCTCATCCGGAGCATTTTCTAAAAATTGTTTAACATTTTCTTCAGTAAAAACCTTCGATTTCCTGGCTTCATAGTGATGAGAAGAGCGTTTTAACAAAGATTTTAGTTTTCTGTACTTTGAAATATCGACGTCATGTTTAACGTTTATCGTAGCTTTTAGGATGGAATATACTTTCCAGAGAGTCGATGAGTTCCATTTTTTTAATAAATGCCAAAAAATGCAATTAAATCATTTTCAGAAAAGGAGCCAGTTTTTTTTCTTGTTGACAATCCCTAAACAGCGTATTAAACGTTTCATATTCATTTCTAGATCTTTGTGGCAGCAGGTTTTCGCTTATTCGTAATTTCAGGAGGAGTAGGTAGGTATTACCCAAATCCATACCCTATCTGATTTAATCGATTTTTCACTCATTTCTGTTTATTTAAATTGAAATTTGTAGCAAAACAATTAGAACGTCGCTCTGATAAACTGAGTGACAGTTTTGAAATTACAGAATATTTATTCAGTTACTAGTTATAGAATGGAAATAGGTACTAGCCAATTATATAAGAAGCAAGTGTTTCAGAATGAATATTCTATCTCAAGAGTGAGATTCTATTATTAAAAATTAAGTCGGAATTATTACATTCATTAATGGTCGTTAAGAAAATAAATTCGTATTCGATACGATAAGTTTTCTGTGTTCGCGTTATTCTAACTACTTATAGTAGTAGTCTACCAAGGTAAAAATGAGGAGCTCTTTGAAGACGGTTCAACTTATAATAAAATTTTGGAAATTAGCTCTACTTTCTACCTTCTACATCTAAATCTACCCTATGCCGATATGTGTTTATTGTTTTTAAGGGTGTAAACTACCACTTTTATTAAAAAAACCAATGAAATGGGAAATTAAATTTGTAGGTCTAGAATTAAAGTGTTTTTTCACTTTACTGTACCTAGGTACCTACTATTTATCAATTTTCAACCTTTTTTGACTTATTTCATCCCTTATAAAGCACTTTTTGTTAATACAAATTTGTTAAAAAATCATTGAATTTTATGATTTTATGACATTACTGAATTTTCATCTTTTATCGCATTTACCTCAAATTTTTCATAACCTTCTTCTTCTTTAACCCTTATTACGAAAAAATGGAAAAAATTGTTTACTGGCTTATTTATACAATTTAATACTTTATTTATATTAAGTCGATATGTTTTTATAACATTTAACTCAAATAGGTATTTTTCTATTTTTTTTCAATTCTATTCGCAAAAAAATAAATGAAAAAGTTTTACTTCACTTCCATGTATGGTCCCGTGACGGTAATTAATTTTTTTGTATGAAAACATTTATATCAGTTAGATATTTTAGTATTATTTATTTTACTCCTACTCTTGTGTTTTTTTACTAGCTACCTACTTTGTAATTGGGAAATTTTCCTGAGTTGTTAAATAAATAAATAAATAAATAAATAAATAAATAAATAAATAAATAAATAAATAAATAAATAAATAAATAAATAAATAAATAAATAAATAAATAAATAAATAAATAAATAAATAAATAAATAAATAAATAAATAAATAAATAAATAAATAAATAAATAAATAAATAAATAAATAAATAAATAAATAAATAAATAAATAAATAAATAAATAAATAAATAAATAAATAAATAAATAAATAAATAAATAAATAAATAAATAAATAAATAAATAAATAAATAAATAAATAAATAAATAAATAAATAAATAAATAAATAAATAAATAAATAAATAAATAAATAAATAAATAAATAAATAAATAAATAAATAAATAAATAAATAAATAAATAAATAGGTACTTAATATTAATTCAGACGCTTTTATTTTTATTAACTTGATCCATATCTCTCTATCTATCTAGGTATATATTCTTGCTGTTTTATTAATCTAGGTAGGTATCTATCCATCTATTTAATTTGTGTAACGGAATTATTCAACGTAATTTTAACCAACTTCTAAGCGTCTTAAGATTCTAAAATTTATACACGTTAGTACCTATAAAGTGTAGGTACTACTATTATACCGCAGAATATAGTGTTGTTTTTTTTGGAATTATTATTTTTAATGCAACTGTCAGTTAGAAACAAATGTCATTATTTCAAGTCTGTCAGAATGATTCTAAATGACAGTTGCATTGGTCTGAAATAGTCTTACTTCGACTGGCTACAGAGATCAAAACTCGCTGTTTCAATGCATGAGATATGAAAAATATAGTGTGTGGCACGGGATAAAACAAAGACGTTGTCGTCTTGTTTCACCCCTTGCCACACAATATACTATTTTGTTCAAAACTGCATGTGGTTAGATTTTGTTTATTTTTTTATAGAAACTGCATAAAATTCTTATTATTCTTTTAAAACCGCGTGCCAATGGCATTTTTATTATTTTATTAATTATTTGATAGGGCAAACTGAATGTACCGGTTTATTTCTATTCTACTGTATTGGTGAAAAGGTTCTTTGAAATCTGAAACTTTCCAGCTATTTCTTTTTTATTTTGTTTTGGTTTTTATTAGCGAAATACTACCTACTAATCAAGTCATCTATTATTTTATATTATAGTACCTGTAAAAAATGAATTCGATAAAATAATGTCTCAAATGGTATTTGAAAGCCTTTAAGGTTTTGCACGATTTTATTTCTATTAATAATAATAATAATAATAATCCTTTATTCTCATAAAGACAATTTACAAAATTGTATATGATTTGTCAAAAAAGAAATACAAAACATGTATATAGGTAATATCTATACAAAAAATAGATGTATATATAACAACAATACATCAATCAGTACAAAAAAAAACACACAGTTAGACATTCAAAAAATTCGTCAACACTATAAAAACATTTGTACAATAAAAATTGTTTCAATTTTCTTTTAAAAGAGTTAAAATTTGCGTTGTTTTTTAAATCGGGTGGTAGCTTATTAAAGACTTTTGGACCAATAAAATTAGGCGAGTTTTTAGTTACATTTAGTCTAGCGATAGGTATATGTAAATCTGCATTTTGCCTGGTATTAATTTTATGAATGTCATTATTTTTCTTAAAGTTTTTTTGATTTGAGTAGATATATATGCAAACCTAAAAAATATACAGTGAAGGGAGAGTTAACATGCCATATTCAACAAAAAGTGGCTTACAAGAGTGACGACTAGGCTTTCCTGCCATAATTCTGACAATCTTTTTTTGAGCCACAAACACATCCTTCCAATCAACAGAGTTACCCCACGTACAAATCCCATACCTTAGTCTACTCTCCACGTGAGCGTAATAGACACAAGAAAGGTATTTATTATGTTATACTTTTTTAATAGATCTAAAAAGATAAGCAATAGAACTAAATTTTTTAACTAAAAATTGACAACGTGATTTCCAATCAAGATGTTCATCTATGTAAATACCTAGAAATTTTACAGGATATTTAGTATTATTTATGGTTTTGTAACCCCTTTTTTTGATGTTAAAGGCTCACAAAGGCTTAGCCAAATGCGGACGGCACTCAGGGGGTAGGAGGAGAGCGAGTCGTGGGTCGAAGGAGCAATTGGGCGAGTATCTAGGAAAAAGGAAACATAGAAGATATTTACAAATCGGTAAAGGGCGCCACTTATTTTTTTTATAGTGAAATAGGAAAGAAAATAAGAAACCTATTGAGAAATAGTTTATTAAATCTGAAATGGTTAGGGAACACACTTTAATTGAGTTATATCCTTAAGTCAATAATTATTTTAAACTTACCTTATTGATTCTACAATTCCTTGAATCCTTTTGTCTTATTAAAACCTAAATCTTTATTAAACAAGAGGTTTGAATCAGAACAGTTACTGGGAAGGTATAAGAAATAAATACTCAACGATATCAATAAAAACAATAAAACAATGTATTAAAAAAATAAAACAAAAATCACCAGTATTAGTGAGAACGGTTATCACCAAAAAAACTAACACTTCTGTTTATACAGTGAAAGATATTAACCGGTATTTGACAATACGGTTATTAAAAAACTAATATTCCTGTACATATAATATTACAGATTTTATCTAAATTGCATAACCTATTTTCAATAAACGAAAGTATGTAGAGAACTCAATTAAAACAAAATATATACTGAAGGTATATTTTCTTTCTTTAAAACAAAATTCAGTTCTCTAAAGAGTGCACACTCTGAGTGTTCTAAATATCTACAAATTACCATATACATGAATACAAATATGAAATTTAGCAATACAAGTACCATAGAGGTGATAATCATGTAAGATTACGATTGAACACCAACACTTTGAAGAAAGTTAAAAAAGACAAAATTTAAAAACACTACATATTTATCATTCAATCATAGTTCCATAGATTTGAATAGTAACTAATGTTATTAACTGATTTAATACCGCTAAAAGCTTATAACAATTTAAATTTAAATAGAATCACTATAAAAAGTTTCCAAAAGCATATTCTTCCGAATAAGCACTAAAATTGTGACTGTTTCTTAGAATATTCGCAGTTCAACTAAGTATCGAACATAGAGAAATAACAGAAAGAATAGTCGAAAGTTTACCTTGTAATCCAGAACCAAAATTCATACTTCGTGACCGGAAAGTCACGCTTCTACGATAATAAAGCTTCTTTAAACATACCATAATTAACCAAAAACCATGTAGAATTAAACACCAGCACCTAGGAAATCATCTATAAAACCATCCATAAGGTTTTTAGATCACTAGGTATCCATTTACCTCGGTACCATATAATTTTATAAATATTTCAAAATGGAGTCTTCCAACAGACAGCACGTAGCACCATGAATTTATTGATACCATAAATCAAACAGATTGTACTTCCAATTTAGGCACATCTACATCCAAATTGAAATGCAGTATTTTTTATACACTTCCGATACGGAATAAACCAAGAACAAACGGTAATCTTAATACTGTGAATTAACCGGCAGCCATTAATTTTCACAAACGAGGAAATCAGCGTCCTTTCGCTTGTCACGTAAAATCGTAAGTAAGTTCAAAGCTTGTTCTCTTTCACCGGTCTGCTTCTCTCGGTTCTCTTCGAGTATTTTCGATATGTATCGGTCTTAGTAAAAATGTAAAGTTGGTTGCATACCGACAAAAGTGTAAACGAGAAGATAATATTATTTAAATGTAACTGTCTTCGGAATAGGTAAAGTTGGTTGCCTACCGACAAAAGTGTAAACGAGAATATAATATTATTTAAGGTGGTTTTTTTTGGAATGCTACACAGCCCCCTACGAAGAGAGGAAACTGGGGTCCATTGAAAACCACAGTTTTCGAGAAGAAACTACTAGGGTGGGAACCACAGTAGCATTATTCGAATGATCTTACCAATTACAAGGGTAAACTTTACCAGCTAAAGGAAAATGTCAAAAGGTGACTCAACAGAAACTAAATAAAAAAACATGCGGAGTTCAATAGGATTGTACCCTACAGTAATAATAACTACCTTGGTAGTCATTTGTCCACACAGACAAAACTAACAATAAACATATGTAATACAAGTTAAACTAAACGTTGTTCTGAAGGAACAAACGATAGGTATAAATGAATCCTAGTTATTCAAACTAGAGATTCTCGTGACCAGATTTCTATAAGCGGTACCGGCCAACCGAAAGATCACAGAGTGATCAGGGACGACCTACGCCGAAGTTTCTGTACGGAAACACACACCGGTGTACAGCTCGACCTAGATGGGTAGCCCTAAACGTTGGTTTAAATAACCATCATATTGTAAAGCAAAAAAAAATATTCGCCCAAAAGGCGTTTATACTGTCCCTTGATATAAAATATCAGGACCACATAACATTTACTCACACACTTAAGAAGAGAGAAAAAGAAGGCTATGTTCCTATAAAGTAAAATTTCGCACAGGCGGCACAACGCGTCATTCCATATTAGGAAACACCCATGAAGAAAGAAAGGTGAAGTTAAACCAAACTGTTAATAGTAATTTTGAAAAGCAAGAAAGAAACACGGTACGATAGATATAATTAGGAAGTTAATAAGTCTATTGACTCCATTAAATCCAACATTCACGGTAAATACGAGATACGTAAAGTCTAAATTAATAGCAGCTACTAGCACGATTTTAGATAGAACTCAAAGGTAGTAAGAATTGGAAATGACGTACACAATCATGGTTTTCAACTAGAAATAGGAAATATAAGAAAAGAAAAAAAATATTTTATGGTTGTCTGTGGTTTTGATAGCTGCGCGTATCATACGTCTAAAAATAATTTAGAGACAAAATCGGTAAGTCAACATCGGTATGAAGTAACCAATAGTATGGAACTCCAAAGTCATAGTAGGTATACTCTAACAAGACAACTATAATTAATAAAGAATCAAAAGGAGAATAGAGATAGGATTAATGGTTACTTGTCTTCCTTAAAAGCTCAACAGACCACTACCGGGAAGAATTCCCTACGGCTTCCCTAGGCTTATCTCTCGTGACAACTGATAAGGTCAAAGTAATCATAATCTGGGAGAAGAAAAGAAATAACATCTAGCTGAGAACGTGTTCATTAAAACTTACAGGTGGTGATTGAATTCATCAATATTCGCCAGACAAATCAAAATCGTAGACTAGCTATTAAACACTCTTAGGTCAAATAAAGCGAGGTTAAACACAACGGCTCTAAACAAATCCTCACATAACGATATACTAAATTCCACTTAAGGAAATAGTGCTAAAACTATCTAGTACTGATCATACTAAACCAAACTGTGTAAAAATACACCATACAGAAATACAACATCTAATAATGTCGTCGAAAAACAAGCAGTGATTAAACACTTCAAGATACGGTAAATATAACGAGAGAATAATTCTTCTGAACGTTATCGGTAGGGTAATGAATGTCTTCTTCATTAAACGGTACGGTAGAATTAAGTGACTATTTTCACTAAACGGTAAGATAAGGACAAAATTAACAGGAAATAATTTCCAATTATACAAAGACGGTAAGGTAGGTACTTTAAGTGATACATTCACTTAAAGGTAAAGTTCTCAAAAGAAATCGTATCACTAAACTGAAAGCAAAGAATAAGATCAGGGATGTGATAACGATGAAATGATTTTGGTGGGTTTCCACCTTATGGACGATAACAAAGCAAACAAAAAAATTCCCAGAAAGTACATGAAATACTCAAACAGAGGGGGGAAAGGTTTCATTTAGTCGCCTCTTACGACAAGCAGTTTAACACTTTGGGGGTTATTCTATTCCCGCCGCCCAAACGGGGTTAAAAACTAAAAACAGCAGAAAAAGAAACGGAAAATATACAAGGGTATGGTAGATTCATATCAAATGAGAACTACTCATGACAAGAATCATCTAGAGTTAAGTTACTATTTGAATCTTTAGCTAACAATTTTTTTTTAAATCTTACATGTCTCATCAATTTTCCTTCCAGTAATTGTTCCTCTTATTTTCAATTCATGGTTAACTTCTTCAGTAGTTAGAAAGTTTACTTCAAAATTAGACATGTTTAAAAGGATTCAAGTTTTTTAATTTACTAACAACAAAAAAAGTTTTAAAGTGTGTTTAGAAGTAACGATAGACAAATTGGGGTGAATAATTAAAACTAAAAGTTTATTAAGATTTAATGACATAAAAGTTTCTAAAGAAAAGATACTCAGGCCCCACACGCTGGGCGCTATTTTTGTGTAACCCCTTTTTTTGATGTTAAAGGCTCACAAAGGGTTAGCCAAATGCGGACGGCACTCAGGGGGTAGGAGGAGAGCGAGTCGTGGGTCGAAGGAGCAATTGGGCGAGTATCTAGGAAAAAGGAAACATAGAAGATATTTACAAATCGGTAAAGGGCGCCACTTATTTTTTTTTATAGTGAAATAGGAAAGAAAATAAGAAACCTATTGAGAAATAGTTTATTAAATCTGAAATGGTTAGGGAACACACTTTAATTGAGTTATATCCTTAAGTCAATAATTATTTTAAACTTACCTTATTGATTCTACAATTCCTTGAATCCTTTTGTCTTATTAAAACCTAAATCTTTATTAAACAAGAGGTTTGAATCAGAACAGTTACTGGGAAGGTATAAGAAATAAATACTCAACGATATCAATAAAAACAATAAAACAATGTATTAAAAAAATAAAACAAAAATCACCAGTATTAGTGAGAACGGTTATCACCAAAAAAACTAACACTTCTGTTTATACAGTGAAAGATATTAACCGGTATTTGACAATACGGTTATTAAAAAACTAATATTCCTGTACATATAATATTACAGATTTTATCTAAATTGCATAACCTATTTTCAATAAACGAAAGTATGTAGAGAACTCAATTAAAACAAAATATATACTGAAGGTATATTTTCTTTCTTTAAAACAAAATTCAGTTCTCTAAAGAGTGCACACTCTGAGTGTTCTAAATATCTAAAAATTACCATATACATGAATACAAATATGAAATTTAGCAATACAAGTACCATAGAGGTGATAATCATGTAAGATTACGATTGAACACCAACACTTTGAAGAAAGTTAAAAAAGACAAAATTTAAAAACACTACATATTTATCATTCAATCATAGTTCCATAGATTTGAATAGTAACTAATGTTATTAACTGATTTAATACCGCTAAAAGCTTATAACAATTTAAATTTAAATAGAATCACTATAAAAAGTTTCCAAAAGCATATTCTTCCGAATAAGCACTAAAATTGTGACTGTTTCTTAGAATATTCGCAGTTCAACTAAGTATCGAACATAGAGAAATAACAGAAAGAATAGTCGAAAGTTTACCTTGTAATCCAGAACCAAAATTCATACTTCGTGACCGGAAAGTCACGCTTCTACGATAATAAAGCTTCTTTAAACATACCATAATTAACCAAAAACCATGTAGAATTAAACACCAGCACCTAGGAAATCATCTATAAAACCATCCATAAGGTTTTTAGATCACTAGGTATCCATTTACCTCGGTACCATATAATTTTATAAATATTTCAAAATGGAGTCTTCCAACAGACAGCACGTAGCACCATGAATTTATTGATACCATAAATCAAACAGATTGTACTTCCAATTTAAGCACATCTACATCCAAATTGAAATGCAGTATTTTTTATACACTTCCGATACGGAATAAACCAAGAACAAACGGTAATCTTAATACTGTGAATTAACCGGCAGCCATTAATTTTCACAAACGAGGAAATCAGCGTCCTTTCGCTTGTCACGTAAAATCGTAAGTAAGTTCAAAGCTTGTTCTCTTTCACCGGTCTGCTTCTCTCGGTTCTCTTCGAGTATTTTCGATATGTATCGGTCTTAGTAAAAATGTAAAGTTGGTTGCATACCGACAAAAGTGTAAACGAGAAGATAATATTATTTAAATGTAACTGTCTTCGGAATAGGTAAAGTTGGTTGCCTACCGACAAAAGTGTAAACGAGAATATAATATTATTTAAGGTGGTTTTTTTTGGAATGCTACAGTTTTATTATTGCACATAACTAAAAATGTGTTACATTTTACACTCTGATAAGAATGAAACAAAAGTATATTAGTTTTTTCATTGTTAAAAAATAAATTATTACTACTAAAATAATTCGAAACTTTACCCAAACATGTTGAAATATGTCAGTATGAAAGTCATGATTCAAAACATTCAACATTTAACATATTTTAACATAATTATAGCCCATTACCGTTTCAATTCATTAGCTTTCAATTTATTGGAGTAAGGGTTAGTTTTTACCCCCTAAAAATAAAAAACATACTTTGCGACCAAGTCAGATTTGAAAAGAAGAATAAAATGAACTTGATTCCAAATTTTCAAGAAGATCGATGAAGGTCCTTAGAATTGCGAGGTTTAGATCCATTTTAGGCTTGAATGACTACACTAATCTCAATTGTGGCATAAAAGGTTTGGACATATCGAACACACTGGATGGAAGCAACTTGCCACAATGTTTCCAGAAATAAAAATAAGTAGCAACGAACTTCCCAGGATTTGCAAATATTCCATTGAAGGTAAACAATCTCATAATCCACATACATCTTTGCGTATCAGAACAACTCGTCCATTAGAAGTTATTCATAGCGATGTTATGGGACCATTTAAGCCAGTTTCTTTTGATGGAAAGAAATATCTTCTTACCATAATTGATGATTTTACCCATTTTGTCTTGTGCTATCCTTTAAGAGCAAAATCAGATGTTCTACACTACTGTTGGATTCGCGAATTTTAAATTCTCACTGCAGCCGTGCTTTAGTGCGTACTTTGTACCGAGAATTAATACCTAAGTAATCACCTTTTGGCTGACCAACCGTTTCCCAGGTAACAACGAAAATATATGTGTAATTTTGAGAGTTAAAGGTAATTTACGTTGTCAAAAAGATACAGTCCATTTTTCTTAATTTTAAGTAGTTTATAATTAATATTGGTTTAGTTCTAAGGCTTTTAAATAAAGCTGAGTTGTTATAAACTACCGGAGTTTTATTGAGCTTATTGGGGCTCAACAAATACTTTAAAAAGTATATAGCCATGACAGTTACTCAATTTAATTTTAAGGTAAGCCGTTTAAGGTGTGACGATGGTGGAGAATTTAGTTCCAATCTTTTTAAAGAGTTTTCAGCGAAGGAGGTATTCAAATTAAATACACAATTACCCACACACTACAACAGAATGGAGTAGCAGAACGCATGAATCGCACTATATTAGAAAAGACAAGATGCATGATTGCGCATTCCAAAGTTTCAAAAATGTTATGGTCAGCAGGTGTCCAAACGGCTGCTTATTTGATAAATAGGAGTCCTACCAAAGCTTTAAACAATATTTTACCAGCTTAAGCTTGGTATCGTAAAAAACCTGATATAAATAAACTAAAAACGTTTGGATGTATTGCCTACGTTCGAGTTTCTGATGTATGTATTATAAATAAATTGAATTTTAGGCCCATCGAATGCATTATGCTGGGTTATTGCCCAAATGGTTACTGTTTATTTCACCCTGCAGAAAAGAAAATAATCAGGGCTTGTGATGTAATTTTTGATGAAGACAGCTTCCTAAACGACATACCAAATCAGCCTTACTCATCTTCAGGCGGAGATAGTAATGAAGATCAAATTAATCAGCAACAAACGCAAGAAAACTCTGAAGATGAAGAAGTTAAAGTAGAGGAGTTTAAAATTCAGTCAGATGCAAATGAAGTTTTAGACGAAACAAGTATTCATCGTAGCACAAGGAATCGGACAATTCCTTCTTACCTGAATGATTATATCCACGAATGTTCTGGCGCATTTGCTCTTGCTGCAGAAGGATTTGTTGAAAATGTTCCAAAAGATTATGATGGATATACGTAGACGTGAAGATGAGAAGGAATGGTATGATGCAGTTCAAGAAGAACTACGTTATAAAAATAATACATTAACTGAATTACCTCCAGGACGTAAAGCAATAAGTTGTAAATGGGTAATTAAGAAAAAGTATGATGTAAATCAGGGATGCAGACCGCGGCCCGCCGGTCAAATACTGGAGGCCCGCCGACGGCAAAAATAATACTCTCGTATATTCGAAAAATATTGAATTCTATTTCAGAATAAAACCAAAAAAATATGTTCGAAAAGTAATTTGAATCTCGTGCGCGCGCTATTTGAATTTAGCGCCCAAAAATGCTAAGTCAAGTAACATCTCTTGCCGCCTTTGTATAAAGTTCAAATTAGTAGAGAAATCAAGAATTTTCCAGCGCGATGTGAGCAAGCGAGATAGCAATAGTCCCGAATTCCCGATTGCTCGCGTAGATACACGAAGCTTCCAGAGTCGTATGCGCGGTATAAAAGCTACGCTAACTGCAGCGACCGATAGTTCGGTTTTAATTTGAGTGAAGTCTCAACAGAAAGAAATAAGCGCGAAAATACAAAGCGAAGTAATAAGTGATTAAGAATAAGTGCAGTTTAATAGTGTTTTTGGAAGGCTATAGCACTCGACGGATCTACTGATATTAGTTCCACAGCTCAACTTCTCATATTCATACGAGGTGTTACTTAAGGTTTGGAAGTCTTAGAAGAGTTATTAGGAATGTGTTCATTGAAAGGTCAAACCAAAGAAGTTGATATACTTAATGTATTTTTGGATGAGTGTTCAAAAACTGATTTTGACTTATCAAAATTACCGGGAGTTGTGACTGACGGTGCTCCTTCGATGATTGTTGTCAATTCCGGGCTGGTTACTTTGCCGTAATAGCATCTGCAAGAAAAAAACATAAACGCTGAAGATCTCATGCAGTTTCACTGCATTATACACCAAGAAGGCCTCTGTTCTAAAAAAAAATTGAATTTCAAAATGTCATGAAAGTGGTAGTTTCGACTGTAAATTTTATAAAATCACAAGAACTCAATCACAGGCAATTCAAACAATTCCTTGATGACATCGAAAGCGAATATGGAGATTTACTGTATTATACAGAAGTAAGGTGGCTAAGTCGTGGATTGACACTGGAACGATTTCTAAATTTAATAGTTCAAGTGTAGACGCACGTACATGTGCTCTTCGAATAAAGTGAAAATTCTGTGCATTGAAACCCACTTATAATATAGTGTTTGGTACCAAAAGAGAGCTAAGGATTTGTACAGCATCAAGTGCATTTAAATTTAACAAAACGGGCTTATATCATCGAAAATTTGATGAAATTCAATAAACTCAAACGTAAACAATAATAAAGTTTCAAGTTTTTATAACAACAAAAGTGGAAGCAGGGACGCGCCGTCTACATGGGCAAGGTCGTGTGGCGCACGACGGCGCAAAGATGTTAAAGGCGCCCTTTGATCCAGCAAAGTTATCCAATTCAAAACCAAATATTTTTTGAAGCTTTACAATAAACAACATAAAAAAAATTTTTTACTAATACCGATTGTGAAATTTTATTACTCACCAATACTGACCGGTGGTGAAATTAATGCTATTTTAACTAACTACCAGCAAGAGATTTTTTGTTTAAAGTTGAAAAAATGTTTTTGGAAAGGCGAATTTCTGATTTGCACAGTACGGTAATTGTAAAGTGAAAAATAATTAAAAACAACGTAAATTTGCGACGGAAAGGTTTCATCTGAAGTAGAAACACTTATTACAATGCAAAAAATAAGTTACCCACTCATTCCCAAACATTACTATTGCCTTACGTATATTATTAACTATACCGATTTCTGTAGCTTCAGCTGAGAGATCATTTTCTAAACTAAATCTAAGAATTACTTAAGATCTAGAATGGGTCAGGAACGGATAGAAAAAAAATTATTTATATAGAATCTGAGTTTTTAAAGGACCTGAATATTGAAAATATAATTAATGAATTTGCCAAAGCTAACGCAAGAAAAGTTCAATTTCTATAAGAAATTTCCGTTGATTTTCATTATAATAAGTCGTAATCTAAATATGTTTTATTTAATTTTAAGTTTTTTAATAACTTTAACAATTTTTGTTCTGTTCTGTTTTATTGTGAATTATAGTGTAGGTAATGAGTACTTATTGATTCCTTCAAAAAAAAAAAAAAAAAATAGGTATATGTAGAAAAAATTTGGTTTTCCATGTTAAAATGTGAAGGAGTGAATAATTATAATATTTCTACCCTGGTAATTTTGATAAAGGCGCTTATCAATATATCGCACGACGGCGCCGAAGTTACTTGGCGCGTTCCTGAGTAGAAGCAAGGTAATTAGGAACCTATAGTCCAGTCCCTAACGACTAAAAATGGGAATATATAATTGTGATAAATGTAACAAACCAGTTCAAGAGGAAGATTCTATGATAGTTTGTGATGGCTGTGCAAAAGTATTGCATGAAGCATGTGGTGAAATTACTTCTTCAGAAGGAAGGGTGATGCAATTAAAAAAACGTACTATGTTTTTCTTTTGCTGTGATTGCAAAACCGCTTTCAAAGAAATTCCAAAGTTAATTAAACTACTAAATGAAGCATTAGAAGAAACCAAAAGCATGCGTGAAGAAAACAAGATAATTCAAGAGGAGTTAAAAGATATGAAAAAAGAGAATGAGAAATTAATTAAAAAACTTGAAGAAAAGGAAAAAGAAACGAGTACTGACTTTACAATAGTTCAAGAAATTGAGGAGAGAATGTCTAGGTCATCTAACTTAATTGTTACTAATATACAAGAGTCTAAAGCAAACAACCACAATGACAGAGCTAAAGAGGATACAGAAAACATTAAAAGTATTTTACAACCTATAATACCAAATTTAAATATAAAGAGAGCATTTAGGCTTGGTAAATTTAATAACAATAAGAACAGACTACTAAAAGTTGTATTAAATGACAAATAAAATGAAACAACAAGTGAATGAAATGCTGGCACAAGGTAAAAATAAAACAATTCAGTACATTGGTGGTATACCTACGATTGTGGATGCTCAACCATCAAAAAACTAAGTGATAAAAACCCTAACTTGTTATACAACTGTGATGTAATTTATGCCAATATCCAAAGTCTGTTCGCTAATAAAGACCAACTAGTTCATGATTTGATCCCATATAAACCCAGAACAATATTACTTAGTGAAGCTAGGACAACTAGTGATATAAATAACTCTGAACTCCAACTTGATGGATATCAACTTGCAAGATGTGATTCTTCGAGCAGGCATACAGGTGGCGTTGTTATATATGTTCGTAATGACTGTAATTTTAAAATAATCAAAAGGATCCAAAAAGATGGTGTATATTGGTTTATGTTAATTAAGATTAAAATAGGTAACGAAACATGTTTATTGGGTTGTCTCTACAGGTCGCTGAGTTCTAGTTTTAATAGTTTTTTTGATGAATTAGAAGAATGGGCTGAGCAATATTTTAACGAGGAATGTAAATGTACCATAATCGGTGATTTCAATATTGATTACCTAAAGAGTTCTGACAGATATGTAAATAGATTTAAATCTTTTATTCCAACCATAGGTGTTGATCAACTTATCGATGAGCCTACGCGAATAACAAAAGACAGCAAAACATTAGTTGATTTTGTCATTTCTAATAGGGAAAACACCATAAGTTCTGTTCATCATACTCCAAAAATAACAGATCATAGCATAATTTCTGTCTTGCTTTGTAATAGAAATGTATCTAATAATGAAAAAATAGTCAAGCACTACCGAAGTTTTAATTCAGAAACATTAGAAAAATTAAATGATAATTTACTGAAATATAATTGGAACCTAGATACTGTTAACATTGATACAATTTCTTTAGAAATAATGAATAGTTTGGAAAATGAGGTTGACAAAGTGGCACCCTTAAAAACATACAATGTTGCAAATAATATGCTTCCTTGGTATGATTATGAAGTTAAAGAACTGGCTAAACAAAGAGATAATCACTACAAATTTAGTTGACATTACAAATCATTTGAATGTCTTGAACACACGGTTTCAAGGCAAAAATCAACTGATATCCCAGCTCTACGCTCATGTATCATCCTTTCAATGCAAGCTGACACTTTTCAGATCGCAATTGAATTCTGGAAATTACAATCATTTTCAGAATCATGGAGACTATACAAGGAGTACGCACTCGACCGGGGGCATTGCCAAAATCTGTCCACGGTGCCACGGTATCGTACATATTAGGTTATTAGCGTCGCTAGTTTTCCTTTTGTACCGGTATGAATATAGACAATTAAATAATCGTAAATTATTAAATTGGTTTTTATTATTTATATCAAGATCGAACTATTTTTTCATTGTGTAAATAAATTAATAATGAAATAATTATCCTCATTGGTCGCCATTTTGGTACAAATGGAACACCAGCGCCCCCTTATTTTGGTAGCCCTATTTGCATACATGGAGTTCGTACTCCTTGTCTAGTCTCCATGTTCAGAATTATAAGAAAATGGCTGAAAAATTCAACAAAACTGCGATTAATTAGAAAAGCTAGATATTTTGATTCAATCTTTTCAAGAGAGATTTTCGGAGTTTAAAAAAGTGAAACCTCTCTTGAACTTATTCAGCAATCCTTTCACGATTTCAATTGAAAATGCGCCAGAGTCAATGCAGTTAGAAATTATCGAAATTCAAAACGACCAAGATTTACGCAACAAATTCAACGAAGGAGGCTTGCTGAACTTTTACCGCTGCATTGATAAAAATATGTACGCATAAACGCTCTGAAATGTGCCAACTTATTTGGTTCTACCTATATATAGTCCGGCAGCTAGGGGGGTTTCCGTGGCCCATTCTCCTCCTGTTGATCAAGAATGTTTTTTTTATGTATTTTTTCTCGCTGAATCCGAATATCGAACCTGTTTTTTCGAAAAATGGTCGAGTTAATTGTTATTAACAATTTAATTGTTTAAACAATTATAACTAGAAAACTAAAAGAGATACAAAATTTTTTTCAAATACTTTTTTGATCCTTGAGAAAAAACAAAAAAAATAAGCTTTAAAAAATTAAAATCCGTTTGTTAGAACCCGAGATATTGCAAATATAGTTACAGAATATTGCAAAATATCACTCCTAATGGTTTTGATCGCAGATTTTTTATCATAACTCGGGTTCTAATAAAGCTATCATATTTCACGACATCTTATTTTGAAGGCAACATTATAAGCTTTAAATTAAAATAATATAAATGTTCCTAACAATGTTTTTAACAAAGTTATACCTACTTAAAAGCCAAATTTTTACATAAAAATCGCTAAGTAATTTGTTTATAGCAACTTTTCATTAGGTCAGGTATAAAAAGTCTCAAAAAATTTTTTAGTAATGTATTCTACGATTAAAGAAGAACATTCTACGCTTGGTTTAATATATCTAAGTTATTTCTTTCCTGAGATATAGCACTTTTAAATAACATAGATATATATGTTCGCTAGCAAAGCACGGCGCGAGCGCTTTTGTTCGAGTTGTGAGCTGCTAAGCTCCTCTTTTTTTAAAGGTATTATAAACATACAAATAAAAAAATATACAGCTTATTCACAAATATATAAATAAAGATATAATGAATACAAATTCATTATGTATAAATACACTATAGACAGCATACAATGGATACGAAATATAAACTTATATTTGCGTCTTATATTTATATATACATTAACATTTTAAACATTTTTAACATAAATTATTAATATTTTTACATGTATTATGTTTGTGACAAACACAAAACATACAACAAGGGATGTTTGAGGAGGCACAAATACACCAATGTGGTACATTCTTTACATGTACATGAAGGTAAAACAAGTTCTTTTGAAAGTGGTAATAAAGTGGAATTTTTTGTTGGTAAAAGTAAATTTTCATGTTTTACCCATCCAAAATTGTCCGGATTAATAAGATTTAAATTTATCTGAAAAAATTAGTGTGACAGTAAACTATATAGATGGTTCTCAGACTATGCCAATGGATGGAAGCAGAAGTAGGTGGTAACTCTTCTATTAAACTTTTATTTGAATGGAAATATGAATGAAAGCGCAGTTCATCAAATGTTTTACAGCCAGATTTACTACTTATTACTTTAACAAAAAAATCTTCAGCTCGCTTCAAGTCTTTGTCAACTAATTCTTGTAAAACTTCATGTTGACGAATTTTTGCAGCTTCTCTTATTTTATTTCTCCCATTAGATGTGCTAGTAACAGCTACTTTTTTAACAGGCTTTTGACATATAATGCCTTGATCACGATTTAATTTATTTATTTTTATTACGTTTACGTTTTTTATAATTATTCTATTATTCTACAAATAAATTATACAATTTAACTTTTATAGAACTTACTGATTTGATGTTTTTCGCGATGCACCATACGATATAATAACGCTATTAATATTATAAACGCTCACCTTGTCAAAAACAAGTTGAAGCATGAATTAAATGGGTAGCACATCCTACGCCAACAAATTCAAATTTCAATAATAAGCGCACGAAGAATGATTTTTATCAAATTAGGTAATTAATAAAATAATTATTTAAAAAAATCATAATATATAATATAAGTATGGATAATACATAAAAAATATACAAAAATTGTAACGTACAAATCCAATTTTGTACGCTAACTTACCCTTGCTAGCTCCAGGGATCGTGGCTTCTTTCTGGTTTTTTTCTAACTCCCCCCACACAAATAAATAAGGGCGCCAAAATACAAACAAGCAAATAAAAGTAGATAAATCAGTTTTAAATTGTTTATATTTCAGTAATCGGTATGATAAAAAATGTTATTATGTTATTTATAGTGATAACTAATTTCGTATCTTTTATTTTTTCTTTCTTCTGTTGTCGTAGAAGACGGAAATTCCTGGTTGTCTCGGGTTGACGATTACTGATGGCAAGATGTTTTCTAAACAATGGATTTGAATAATTTCCCCTGGCTACAGGCCTTGGTGACGGACTCAAAAAAAGGAAATATGGCGGCACGTGAAAAATTCTATTAACCATTACTTCTTTCCAAAAAATGGTTCGAATTTCAATAGTCCTATCCTTGGACCCTTCAAAATTTGGCAATGGCCCTATGAATAAAAATTCAGACCGTCAGAATTCCATCTCAATAAACCTTAATTTCGATTACAATCATCCAAGTTTCTCCAAGTTCGAGAAAAGAAAAAAGTTAATCACTTTATCTGTTTACATATTTTTATCACAATAAAAACTGATTTAAACAATGATTGTAATCGAAATAAATTAAAAGTTAGAATACTAAAATTATTATAATCAACAAATTACATTCACCAAGTTTTTGACTATTACTAAAAAAATTTTAAACAATTTAATTTTTACTCACCAAATGAAGGGAGAAGAAATAAGAGTAGAACTGTAGGCTTTGAAGCACAAATAGTAAAGGAATTGAAAATACCGACAATTCTTACCGAGTGAACCAAAAGATCCCCGCTTATACGGAAATCAGGACTGCGTCGACTCCACAGAATCGTCGCGAAATCGAAAAAGTCAAACCGACGTAGGCCAGGCCAAAAATATCGTAGTAAAATAGACGAGAAATTAATGAAATAAAATATTCTTAGGCCAGGCCAAACAAATAACGATGTAATCGTTACAATACATTAATATAGAAATATTTATATTGTGTTATGTACTTACTTTAAATATAAATTGCTAAATCAGCATAAATAATAAATCATTTAAGGTTCTAGCTTGATTAAAATAATAATACTGAAACACTTATGGGGGCTTTTTACACAATTTATTTACAAAATTGTTAAGATACACTGAACTCTGCTGGATAACGTCTAACTACTTGACAATACAATGAACTCTTGTGAACACTTGACTTGAACTGACGTTAACTGCCCATGCATCCCCTTATATACAACATTATTTAATCTAGTCAGTGTGTTTAGAAGTTTCTAGAATTTTCTAGAAACATTATTTAAAATGGTCAGTTGATTTTTTTACAAACTTCTAAAAATCAACTGTCAACAACAATCTTTCAAATTAAGGTCCCTTCCTTTACGGTTATCCCGTTACACTGCCCCCTCCTTAGATTCATTCCTCCTGGAATGTTATTTCCTACATCGGAATCCCGCACACTCCCTGAGCCAGCCAAACCATCTTCTTGGAGTTGCTGCGCATCTCCAGTGTGGTTTCCCTGGTAAGGCGCCAAACGATCATGATGGACCACTACGGGTTTCCCTCTGGGAATTTTCACGATCCGATAAATGACATCATTAATCTTCTTCTTGATGGTGTAAGGACCTTCCCAGTTCTTTTGTAATTTGGGACAAATACCTCGACGCCATCGGGGGTTATAGAGCCAGACTAAATCTCCAACTTGGTAACTCTTTTCCATTGTCCGTGTGTCATAGTACCTCTTCATCCGATCACTAGATAATTGTAGTTTTCCACGCACCAGGTTGTGTATATTTTCCATTCGATTCTGAAGGTCGGCGACATATTGTTCACGTGCCATTTCTTCACCAGGTTTACAACCAAACACCAAGTCACATG
This sequence comes from Altica lythri, assembly GCA_964028335.1. Taxonomy (NCBI): domain Eukaryota; kingdom Metazoa; phylum Arthropoda; class Insecta; order Coleoptera; family Chrysomelidae; genus Altica; species Altica lythri. The sequence goes on along the minus strand of OZ034801.1, from coordinate 99,016,702 downwards.
GTAGCCTCATTTCTCTACCGAACAGGACCTTCGCAGGCGTTTGGCCAGTTGATTCGTTGATGGCCGATCGAATTGCCATTAGAAATAGTGGAATATGTCGATCCCAATCCCTCTGACAATCTGACACCACTTTTGACAGATAGTTGGTTATAGTCCGATTCATTCGTTTCACCATTCCATCAGACTGAGGGTGCATCGCTGTGGTTCTCGTTTTGTGGATGCCTAATCTTTGGCAAACTTCTTGAAACAGCTTGCTCTCAAAATTTCTTCCTTGGTCTGAATGTAATTCTAATGGTACCCCAAATCGGCTTACGAATTCTTCAACCAATATATCTGCTAAAGTGGTAGCTTCCTGATTGGGAACTGCATATGCTTCAACCCATTTAGTGAAGTAGTCCATTACAACAAAGATGTATTTGTTTCCTTCATCGGTCTGTGGAAGTGGCCCCAATACATCTACCGCGATTCTTTCAAAAGGACTTCCAACCAGGTATTGCTGCATTTCCGCCTTCGGTTTTCGGTGCGGACCGTTACTGGCAGCACAGGTAGTGCATTTACGACACCAGTCTTTAACATCATCAGTGCAATTTACCCAGTAAAATCTATCTCGGATCTTTTGCAGCGTTTTCGTGATACCCAGATGTCCTCCAGAACTATCATTATGCATCTGTTTTAAAATTTCTGGTACAGCATTTCTTGGGACCACCATTTGTTTCCTTGTTTCTGTGCCGTCGGAATTTTCTACAAGTCTTTTAACGAGCCCTCCGTCCAAACTTAAAGAGTTCCATTGGGACCAGTATGCTTTTAAAGCAGGAGAGGATGAGGATATCTCTCTCCACAACGGACGACGGTCCATTCTCTTCCACTCCCTAATCTTTCTCAGAACGGGATCGTTTTCTTGTTGCTCCTCCAGCATAGAGCTCTCGTCTTCTGGCACAACCTTAACTAAGGCAAGTTTTTCCTCGTTCTGCTCCATACGGGTACAATGGGGGCAATCAGGTCGACATGGTCTTCTGGAAAGTGCATCAGCATTACGATGTCTGGTTCCAGGTCTGTGCTCGATTTCAACATCATATTCCTGCAGTTTTTCGAGCCATCTTGCTATCTGTCCTTCTGGGTTCCTAAAGCTAAGTAGCCACTTTAAACTAGCATGGTCTGTTCTGATCAGGAATTTTCTGCCATACAGATATTTATAAAAGTGTTCGACGGATTTTACAACTGCTAACAGTTCCCTCCGAGTTACACAGTAGTTCTTTTCAGCTTTCGATAAAGTTTTGCTGAAGTAACCAACCACTCTTTCCTTACCGTCTTGTAGCTGTGACAAGACGGCTCCAATTCCCACATTGCTGGCGTCGGTGTCCAGAATAAGCTTACCATCAGGAAGTGGATAAGCAAGAACAGGTGCTGACGTAAGCTGTTTCTTCAATATTTCAAACGCCTTTTGACATTCCTGATCCCAACAGAAGGACTTATCTTGTTCTGTCAAACGTGTCAAGGGTTTGGCGATGTCTCCAAAATTCTTGACATATCGTCGGTAATAGGAACAAAGACCCAAGAAACTCCGGAACTGATGTTTGTCGATAGGGATTGGCCATTCCTGAACGGCTTGTATCTTAGCGGGGTCAACAGCAACGCCATCCTTGCTTACGTTATGTCCTAAATAGTTGACCTGTCTCTGGAACAAGTGGCATTTCTTAACATTCAATGTTAGATTAGCGTTCTGTAATCTTTTAAAAACTTCTTCCAGGTTAGATAAATGTTCCTTAAAGGTCTTACCCATTATGATGATGTCGTCTAGATAAACTAGACAAGTTTCCCATGACAAACCCCGCAGGATGTTCTCCATTAGTCGTTCAAACGTCGCAGGAGCATTACAGAGGCCAAATGGAAGTACCGTGAATTGCCATAATCCTGATCCACTGGTAAAGGCAGTCTTTTCTTTGTCTGCAGGATTCATTTTAACTTGCCAGTATCCGCTTTTCAGGTCCAAGGTAGAAAACAGAGTAGAACCCGCCAAAGCGTCGAGGGCATCATCAATCCTTGGCAGAGGATAACTGTCCTTCTTAGTGACATCATTTAGCTTTCGATAGTCGACACAAAACCGCATTGATCCGTCTTTCTTTCTCACTAATACCACAGGAGAAGCCCACGGACTACTGGATGGTTCGACTATACCATTTTGAATCATTTCTTTAAGGGCTCTGTCTGCTTCTTCCTTTTTAACTTGAGGCATCCTTCGGGGTACCTGTCGAATCGGACGTGCATCACCAGTGTCAATTCTATGTTGTACAACATCAGTTCTTCCCAGTTTACTTTTAGAACCAAATACAGGTTTATACCGGTAAAGTAGATCTCTTACCTGTTTCTTTTCTAATTTTGACAAAGAGGGGTCTAATTTTGTCATTAATTGTTCAATTTCGTTGGTCTCATCTGTTTCCGTAACATTTATCTTGTGAATTTTGGCCATTACTGGTTCTAAACTTCCCATTTCCGTGTCCTTTCGGAGAAGAACTGGATGATCGTTCAAGTTGATAACTCGGATGGGTACCTCTTTGGCGGATCTAACAAGAGTCTTACCCACAAGGAGTCCTTTTCCCAATTCATGGTCATGGTTCTTCGGCTCTATCATGGCTGGGGCACCATCTAGCTCCAGTCCATCCAACCGCGCTGTGACGACACATTCGCAGCTTGCCGGAAGTTCGATATCATCGATTAGCTTAATCGAGGCATTGTCGACTTGTTTTCGGTGCAGGAATATTTCTTCATTACCAGTACGAAGGATACGTTGGCGAAGATCCAAATGAAAACCACAGTGGAGCATAACATCCATGCCCAGAACAACATCTTCATCAACGTCAGCCACCAGCACTGAGTGAACAAGAGAGGTTGAACCAAACTGTAGCGTCACCTGTATCTCACCGTAGACTCTAGCAGAATCTCCGGTAGCGGTACGCAGTCTCCAACTGGTAGGCAACATCTTATTTCGCATAATGATGGTTGGTCGGACAATAGTTTTTGTAGCTCCAAGAAATAAAATGCATAGTCTACTGAGATTGAAATAAGAAGTGAATGAATCAGTTAATACGCCGTTAAAAAATTCGATAAAATTGTATAAAAATCAATAAAGAAACAAACTTACTACTAACAGAAAAAAGAACATACACATTTAGTATGTAAACTAACTTAAAAACTCACCCATTAAACCACTCCAAACATTTGGGGCCCCCGAATTAATATTAAGAGTATTTGTTGTTACTGTAGAAGCGGATGAATTCGAATCCGAATTTTCCGTATCTTTTCTATGACGAAATTTTTGCCGTTTATTATCATTTTTGATACTTTGACTTGTTTCTTCTCGTTCCTCACCTATACTATTATTCACTAATCCTATTATATTATCATTCATCTTTATATTAACATTCTATTTCAAGAATTATTGATATATTATTATTATTATTATTATTATTATGTGGGTAGCCTTTAAAATATAATTTTGTAATTAATATTTCAGCTACTTACATTTTTGGTCTGTACCTTAAAACCAGACTTATTAATTTTCTCATTTTAAATAATTAATTTCTTTCTTGATTACATTTTGTAGCTCCGGTTTTTGGCTCCGGAGCAGAGACAATATAATATTATCTCTGCTCCGGAGCTATTTGATTGATATAAATAAATAACTACTATTTATACTAGATTATGAGGCTTTCCAATGACCTGTCAAAAATTATTCAATATGGCGGCTGTGGGCAAACAATAGTATTGTTTTGTATTGTTGTCATAGTGTTTTTTGAGTGTTTTGTTAAATTAAGTTGGTGTAGAAGTTTTTATTGTTGTGAGAATATAGATTTTGTGACTTTATATAACAGTTTTTATATATTTTTTGGACTTGTTAACTTATAAGTTGAAAAAATGCCTTGTGGTTGGTTGTGGAAGTCGATCAAACAGGGATGATGTAAAATTCTTCAGTGTGCCTGCGGTTTTGAGCCACAAATTTCTTACAGATAAGAACGAATTGTCTAAAAGGCGAAGGGCTCTGTGGATACTAGCAATCAAGAGGGACGACCTCACACACACACAAAACTAACAAATCAGAGAGTGTGCAGTAAACATTTTATTACTGGTAAGTTATTTTAAAAATAGGTGACCAAATTTTGTTATGACTTTAGTCATAGCCCTCATACGTACATTGAAAGTATTTTACATGTCTTGATTAATTTTAGGCAAACCTGCTGCTTTAGAGGACGAAAATCATCCTGATGGGGTTCCATCACAGGAAATGGAACACATCTAAAAAAGTGCATAGACAACAGGATGATGTTGAAAGAGTGGAAAGATTGGAAAAAAAGAAGGAAATTAAGGGTGAGTAAATGCAAGAAACACATTTATCTTATGCTTTTTAAGGGTGAAACAATTTTAAAAGCAGATTAGACTCCTCTTTTCTGCAAAGTAACAGGTCTTTCATTTAAAAAATTAAAATATTATTTCGACTTTTTACTAAAAAATATTCCCAGCTGCAGTGCAGTGATGCTAGATTGTCTCCTTATTTGCCTTAAATACTAAACCACCAGCTCATATGCCAGTTCAGAACTTACAGTATTGTATGATTTTGACTGTTCGAAGCACTGTCACTCAATTTGTATTTATATGAGGTATTGTAATTTGATTAATTTTTTTTGTAGGCTGGACAAGTAAATGAAGAAGTTGAAGTAGGCATGGAGGACCATGATATCATATTAGAGACTGGAGTGGAATCTCAGACTGATATCACGATAGAATAATTAAAGAGAAATATTGAAAATTTAAGAGACTGACTATGTTCTTTTTTTGTTGTGATTTTCTTTAAACTTTTTAGTAGGTATTTCATTTTTTATGTCTTTTGTGTGTTTTAAATTGTAATTTTGTGTTTTTAAAAAAAGTACAGAATAAATATATTGCTAAGAAAAAAATGTCTTTTTATTTCCTTTACAATTTATATCTTTTTTTTACTTAAATGTTTTTACACTTCAGTAAAATACAATATTATTTAATAACATATGCAATTTATATTAATATTTCGATTTTTGTTTACAAAGCTAAATACTTTTGGAGTAACTTTTAGTAAATATATTTTTTTTCCTTTTCAATGATGCACCAAACATCTGAAGGCTTTTCATTTGCTTTTTGTGAATGCTTGACCTGAAAAAAAAGTTGTTGATTATCACTATTGTGAAAGTTGATAAGTGATATTCCGAAATCTCAAATCAATGTCCCTTATAACAAACAAAAGTGACAGTACAAACAGTAATCCTGTTTGAAATGAAAAATGCACGGTGTTGACTTAAGATTCAAGGTTTTCTACAGTTAGAAAAATGCAGCTGTTTAGGAAATGACTTACCTGTCCAACTAAAATATATTTATCATTCTGAATCTTCGTTCCCACCTTCATAACAAATCCAGATTCAAAATATTTATATGCTTCCAGACTTTTAATTGCCTTCATCTGCATTTGGGAATAGAAACTATGGGTTAAAACCAAATAGGATATAATATCCATGTTGGTAACAGAAGGAACACCATCAATAGAACAATTCAGTTCAGAAATAGTCAGATTAAAAGGATCTAAATCACCGATCAACCTCAACTTAATTTAATACCTGTAACATATAAAATGCATTGATAAATGTAAACAAAAGATGAGGATGCATTTTCAAGCTTACCGTTCACCAACGTCTCTGTTTGTTAACAAAAGTCTCTTAAGGTATTCACTATACATCTCAATATCATTAGTTAGTAACACTAAATAACAGAAAATTGTCAAAAATACACTTTTACTACCGAACAACCAAACAGACAATGACGTTCTTATGGCGATTGTCGTTTTGTGTGCCCACAACCGCCATATTGGGTCACGTGTCACGTGATTTGGATTGCCTAATTGACAATAATATGACATTTTTGACAGTGAGTGGTAATTGAAAATAGAAATCTGTAATTTAACTTAATTTATTTACAAATATGCGAAACTTTAACAATTTTATTGGTTATTATTAAATAATAATATTTAAATTTATTAAAATTGCAATTTTCATAGAAAGAATAAGTAAATTATTGTTTAAAAAAAATATAATGATAATTCTAGCTATTTATCTGCAAAGTAACAGGCCACATATTAAATTTGTGGTATCTGACTTTGAAAAATTTCAAATATTTTATTTATAAACCACTAAGTATAAAGTAAAATATTGGCTAAAACAAAAAGAATGTTATATTTTATAAAATTCGTAAAAACAATGCTATTTTCAAAATTTTTATTTGTAATCAAGATAGTAAAAGGCCACTTTAGTAAATTTGACAAGCTTGAGCAGTAAATACTTTGAATATAAATGTTTTATATTCTAAGAGTAAATAGTATTTAGTCCACGAAGACTACTTTGTGAGTTAGTCCTTCCTAAATTTTTAATAATTTTATTGTTTCTAACCGTTTTTAATTGAAAATTTCTAATAATCGAAAATCTGTTCATTCGATTTTTTTAACGATTTTTAATTTTTCTAGTTAAATCGTATTATTAGTATACGTATCACAAATATACCTATTTACGTATACAGTGTACATGTCACACATAGCAGTAGTATACTAGTAGTGCAGAAGACCTGAAGTGAGATAAGATTATCAAAAATGAAAAAATTTATGGCAAATAAATTTGTAAATTTGTAAGTATTCCATTCAAACAATGAGTAGTAAGATTAATAAATGTTTGGTTATTTTATAGGTAACGTCATAAGTCATTAAGTTTTGTCCTTTGTTGTTTGAGTTGAGTTAATTGTAGTTTCGTTTGAGTTTAAAAGAGTGCACTGTCTAACGAAGCAATACCGATCAAAAACCAATTGTTTGTTTAATTTCTTTTTGGTAAGTAAATAATTATTCTCCACGACCATTAATGAATGTAATAATTCCGACTTCATTTTTAATAATAGAAAGTGTTCATTCTCACTCTTGAGATAGAATATTCATTCTGAAACACTTGCTTCTTATGTGTTTTGCATGTATTTCCATTCTATAACTAGTGACGGAATAACATTCTGTAATTGCTCAACAAAAAACATAGATTGCCCTGCGAATTTCAAAACTGTCACTCAGTTTGTCAGTGCGACGTTCTAATTGTTTTGCTACATATTTCAATTTAAATAAACAGAATTATTACATGGTCGTGGAGAAAATACAGTCTGTTACACGGTTAGAATGAAAATTCGATAACTCGTGGTTCCTCTCGCTCGCTATGCTCGCGTTCGGAATTCTCCACTCGTATCGAATTTTCATTCTAACCTTGTTACAGAATATACTATTCCATATACCGAAAAATTAGTTCAAGTACTGTATATAAAATGGATGTAGAAAACAACCCGTGTGAGTGTACTTTGTACGCACGTAAAAAGTTATACTTCTTTGGCATAAAACAATAAAAATCTTTCTTATAATAAATAATCTCAACTAATCTCAAATTCTAAAAACGTACCCAACAGCTACTTTTATTACTTATAATCACTATACGATATATTATTGGAAAAAAATTATTTATATTAATAAAAAGCATAAAAACATTTTATTATCATCATTTCTTTACTATTGAAATTTATGGCATTTTAACTGTTGTATCTATTCAGCGGCGAAACTGTCATTTAGAGTAAAATCATTGACATTATAATACGTTGATGGACGCGGGAGTATTCCGATTTACTTTACTTCTTGTGATCACTGCTTACGAGAGAGAGGTTGGAGAGAGAAATGGAGCTAAATTAAGCAACTTATATTAAGAAAAGTGTTAGTAGCATACAAACCGCGCCAATATTTTTAATAAAATGAGTAAAATTTTCGTAATAAACATATTTTATTTGAATATAAATCAGTGTATACAATATAAAAACATTTATAAGGTTTTTGGTGCATAAAAATTGTATTATGAAAAAAAAAATACAAATAAATTATATTTCAAACGATAAGAAATATTTTAATATGTACTATTAATAAATAGAAATAAAAAGGAAACAACGTATACTGCTTAAAAATTTGTGATAAAATAAAAAAAATAATTTTTAAAAAGTTATATACTTATGTCTGACCCTTGTTTCTGATTCATTATATTAATTGAATTAACGTGATGAGTTCTTATAGAAAAATAGTTTTTTTTAAATCAAACGAATAAGTTGAATATTACGCGTTATCAACGCATCTTCATATAAAATATGGTCAGATAATGAAGAAACAAACTGAAGATATATTTAATTTGCGTAGATCGCGATTTATCAAATTATCCAACAGATTTCTGTTTGAGGAATTAGAAAACTCTTTGAATGTACTTTCACCAATATTACAAATTTTGATGACATGTGCGGATGGCTTAAAAAGTTTTCCTCGATTTTTCCTATTTAATAGTGATGACATTCAACCAGTTGATGTTAATGTTTTCGAACACACATCACAATTTATAATATTAGTGACCTTTTTTGCAACAAAACCTGCGATATATTCAATAATATCAGCAGTATATGTACAAAAACCTAAATTAAAAGAAATTCTTTCTTCAATTTCTTCCTCATTATATAACATATCGATCATTTCGGATTTGTTGTTATCCGAAGATACGTGTAAAATGCTTGTGCTATCCTGAGCTAAACAGTTTGCAGATTCGGATGGTTTTACTAGCTGAAAAAAATATTTCCAAATGATCTTGGCTGAGTTTATATGTTAAAAGAAATTGTAATCTACCAGTTTTAATTAAATCATAAAATAGATTTCCTATGCTAATAAGGCAAGTAATCAAACCAATAAAACCGGTCTTATGACTAGAAGATATTATTAATTCACCATCACTTAGCTTGAGAGTTGATAAGTACAAAATAGAGTTTTTGATAAAGTCTTTAATGAAAGACTCATTTTTTAAACAAAGAAGCATTTTGTGCTTCACTTTACCCAGAAAATTTCGGGAATTTAAGACATCAAAAGTGTTATTAATGTTTCGGCAAAAAGTTGCTGTAGTTTCACTTATGGTCAAATTCGCAGTAATTTAAAGCGTCAGCCACAGTGGTACTAAAAGTTTAAACTGCAAGTTTGACTTTCATTTTTTCTTTGAAACAACGTATATGCCTCGCGTGTAATTTTGTAGCTGCATGTAAACCTGCTTCCTCCTGTAGTTGCACTATTTTTTTAAAATAATCCCGCCTGACAGGTTTATTATTATTATTATAGAGAATGCTTTTGTCACCTAACGTATTACGGCATTATTTTATCATGTGACACGCATCCAGCATTATATGTATTTTTTCTTTGGTAAGAGGATGTAAAAAATAGGGACATATATCTGGCCAGGTCAGACTAGTGCCTAATAACCTAGCAATCGACATATTGGTTGCGCAACCATCGAAAGTTACAGTTTTGATAGTTACTCCAGTGCGGCTAATGACATCTAAACATCCTTTTACTAAATTTGCCTTCTCTTCTCCATTCTATCAAAAAATAAGCAATTGGTACTTTCCATTTAGAATTAAGTCCAACAAGCATAAGAACCAATACATTTTTTGCTCGTGGAAGATCGTCACTGCTATGATCGCGAGTTCCAAAATCCACATATCCTACCTGCCTTTTCACATCAAAATCTACATGTTCCCGAATTGCCATTTTATCCATCATTAAACTGCAAATAAGATCTTTTCCTTTTTGGTTTTAACTTTAATAGAAACAGCTCGTAACGCTTCGGCTGTAGGTATAGCTAGGTAAACCGTCAACTGAGCTGTACCACTTTGCTAAAGTTCGAAGATGTGGCAAGCTTTTACCGAAAAAACTACGGAAATACTGATATGCAAAAGAATTTTTTCCCTCCTCCTTTCATTTGTCTTAAAATAAGTTGTTTCTGCGCTTCTGGCATGAGCTCCTATAAATAAAATATAATTGTAAAGAACCAAAATTGAAAAACATAATGGCCAGTTCGACCTGTTAGTAAAACAATTGATATTCTACTTAAAAGTATGAAATTTGTTAACAATTTAAAGTCTATAATAAATGTATAAACTAACCAAATTAACTATAATAATTGAATTCTAATTAAAATAAAAGTTTTCAGAAAATGCCTTCAAATAAAGACATGCAGTTGATGTAAGTTTGTTTTTTGCTTGTGAGTTATCCAATAGAGAATTAAGGTCAATATTTTTTCTATTTTGTCGCCCAATTTTTACTCGTAACGCTTTATTGCTTCTTTTGTATTGATCTAAAGTTTGCTGTGGTAAGACAAAATACCTATGCCGTTTATTTGGTGACTGCAGACTGCAGATCTTTTTCGGTCAAATCTTCCAAACGAAATGGATTTTTCTGATTTCTGAAAACGAATAAACAATTACACATTTTAAAATATTATTAATTTGCAAAAATAAAAACAATATACTTTACTCCTAGAGAGAACGACTTGTACTATTGATAGACTTTTATCTAGTGCATATATGTCGAAGCTATTTCACATGCTGCAGATGTCGAGGCTATTTCATCTATTGCAGATATCGAAGGTCTTTTGTTAATTAAAACTGGCTGTTCTTGTCCTCTTCTAATGGAGTTAAAGTATCTCTGTTTAAAAGTCTTCTACTTTTTGTTTTAGTACAGCAATGTGAGGGGAAATTGAAAACAGACGGAACGGCAACTTTTTTTAGAATACTACGCCCACGCACATTTTTCTCGTAGTCTTCTACGCGAAATTGTTTGCTGCATATTACAGCCTTATTACCTCCTTGGCTTATAATTCTTTCTTCGAACTGCGTTCACCCACAATTTTCGAAGCGCAATATCTTTTGGAAATTTTAAATTACAATGTATTATCAACTTCTCTAGCTGTTTCTAAATTTTATCTAATATTTCAACATGTAAAAATAACTTAACCAAAAACATATATAAACTTTATAAACTTTACTTATGAAATTTAACATTTTCGCCTGTCTTATGTCTTGCTACACAACCATACGCTGCACACGAAGTAACCATTGTATTAAAACGCTACAACAATTATAAAAAAAATAAACTACAAATCACAAAAAACATCCAAAAACAAAAGTTTTACACCAAACATAGCATTGCAATGACCAATGTTTTGACTAATTTAGCTCCATCTCTCTCGTCTTATTCTGACAACACTACCTCTCTTTCTACGCCGCGTCCAACTACGTATTATGTCAAAGAGTAAAATAGTAATAAAAAAGTAGGTATATAAATATACAATTTTTATCAATTAAATTTTAAAATATTTACTTCTTTAATCGGGGAACTTTTGCCACTAAAATTAAAGTAATAAATTAATAAATCAATATTTTAAAAATTACCCTTGCTTATTTATCTTGATAGATATGTCAAGTTTGTCAAGGGTCCTTTTCAAAACTGAAAATGTCTTACAAAAATTAAAATAATTTTCTTTTCTAAGCTTTCGACAACCACATCGGTTGTCGTTTTCAAAGATATTTTTTTTTTTAAATTCATCTAATTTTAAAACCAAAAGCAATAAGAAGTATTTCTTAAAAAGCAGGGGTAGTTTTCAAAATGTTGATTTATTATTTTATTATTTTGATTTTAGTGGCAAAAGTTAAAGAAGTAAATATATAAAACTAGCGGCCGCCCGCGACTTTATCCGCGTGAACTTCAGTTTTTTGCCACCGTATTTCATACAAATTTTCAACCCCTATTTTAAATCCTCAGGAGTGAAACTTAAAAAATTCATTTCTTGGTACACCACTACGTAATAAAAAGAATTATTCTCGAATTTTCAAGACTCTACGCGTCTATCGACAGTGTCATGTCGGCCAGCAGCAGCGTGCTACCGCCTCACCGCTCCACACACCCCGCACATTAAAGTGCGAGTGGTATTAGACTATTATTATTTTAAAAATATAAAAACTTGCATGCTATATACATGCAAAATCTCAGCCCGGTCGGTTTAAAATTCACAAAGTTTCATACAAACTTTCGTCCCCTATTTTATCGCTTCGGGTTGGAATTTATCAAAATCCTTACTTAAGGGATGTCTACGTCATAGTAGCTATATGCATGCAAAATCTCAGTCCGATCGGTCTAAAATTGACAAAGTTTCATACAAACTTTCATCCTCTATTTTATTCCCTTAGGGGTGGAAATAATCAAAATCCTTTCTTAGGGGATGTCTGCGCCATAGTAGCTATATGCATGCAAAATCTCAGCCTGATCGGTTTAAAATTGACAAACTTTTATACAAACTTTCATCGCCTTTTGTATCCCCTTAGGGGTGGAATTAATCAAAATCCTTTCTTAGGGGATGCCTACGTTATAGAAGCTATATGCACGCTAAATCTCAGCTTGATCGGTTTAAAATTGACAAAGTTTTATACAAACTTTTATCCCCTATTTTATCTCCTTGGGTGGAATTAATCAAAATCCTTTCTCAGCGGATGCCTACGTTATAACATCTACCTGCATGCAAAATTTCAGCCCCATCCGTCCAGCGGTTTCGGCTGTGCGTTGATAGATCACTATGTCAGTCAGTCATCTTTGAGTTACATATATATATATATATATTGAAATGGATCCTCCTTCCGGAACACCCACTTTCAATAAAATTCTCGGTCGTGGATTCAAAATTTTTAAATTGATTGTCCTAAAAATACAATAATTATAAATAAAAATATAAATATAAAAATTCCTTTTCTTCCTATTCTTTCTACTCTACTTCCTTTTTCTGTTCTTCAACCCTTTCTGTATACCTTCAAACTTCTGATTTCTTCCTATTTGCTGCTTCTTTCTGCTCCAATACTTTCTATTTCTTGCCTTTTATCTCCTCCTACCAATTTCCAGCCCTGACCTCACTGCTTTTCTGTACCTGCTATCTTCTCTGGTTTATATCCAAGAATTTTATTTTTTACTTATTTATAAATTCTTCTGGCTATATTTTTCTTCAACTCTTTTTTATTTCTATTTAAATCTCAATATTTCTTACTAATTTAATCAAATTCTATGTATTTTTTAACTTTTTATTTTCAATGACTTTTAAATTCCAAATCTTTTGACAATCTAATCAATAACAATCCTAACAACATACCTAACAATCTATAAACTAAACAAAAACAATCCAAACACAAAAAAAATACTTAATCAAGACAACCGATTTAAAAATCATGACCACGTTCCAACACTTTACTGAAAGAACATGCACCACGAAGAAAAATCCATATCAATTTATATATATATATATATATATATATATATATATATATATATATATATATATATATATGAAAGGGGGAAAATTAATGGGCATGTACGCAAAAAGGATCATAGGGTCACGAATAGGGAATGGTAACCGCAGACATGCATGTTTCTGGCTCGTTAGCTCTCATCAGTGCGGCATAACCAAGTAAGGTATTGCACTTGGCCAGCAAAAGTGTTGAGTACTTGGGAGCAAAGGATGGTAGGGAAACATGTATTAAAAACCTTTGCTCCCAAGTACTCAACACTTTTGCTGGCCAAGTGCAATACCTTACTTGGTTATGCCGCACTGATGACGGCTAACGAGCCAGAAACATGCATGTCTGCGGTTACCATTCCGTATTCGTGACCCTATGATCCTTTTCGCGTACATGCCCATTAATTTTCCCCCTTTCGTTTGTTATAGGTACGCATACTTGGATGCAGCCAAAATTAGGTATTTTTGAAAGATTCTATTTTTACAAATACCAAGCTTTCGAATTTATTTCAAATTCTTTTTCAAGGCAATAAATAAAGAAATTGGTTATAAATTGCTAAAACTTAAAAATGTAAAGATGTACTTACAAGTAAAGTGAATCAGTATAAAATTGTTTGTAATGTAAATAGATATAGTTGAGTTGTTACACACATTTTTAAAAAAAATATAAACACAAAACTTAAATCTAACCAAACACCCATCCAGTTTAAAACTGGATTTATTATTGACAGCACGGCACTAGATACGTTTTGTATCATCTCTTACATCTTGTTATATAAAGCTGTCACAAACGCTCTGTCATCCTAGCCACAAAGAAGTTATAGACAATATTTAAATATAAATATTAAAATGTTAGTATAAAAAATAAGCAAAATTAATAAAACAATTGGAAATCTGATTCGAAAATTCAGTATCACAAATGCAAAAAAATTTAAATGTTGATTAGCTATAGTAAACGATTATGTATTTGATTATTCGAAGATTTTGAAATATTTAGAATGTATACAATTTAACGACCAAAAAGCGAATTGATGGCTAAGCATCATAGCTTAATTGTTATAGGGTTTGCGCGTAGAGCCAAAGGTTGTGGGTTCGAGTCCTGCTGGATGCGATGGTTTTTTTAATATCTTCTTGATGCCATTTAATATATTCTTGTTTGTATACTTTCTAAAAAAATTCAAAAATTTCATGGTGTGCGCGCATTGTAAAAATTTACTCTCATTTTTTTTCTTAACGCGCCAAAAGAAGTATAACTTCAAAAAACAAATTACTTTTCATAAACCAACAGTTAGAGTAACAGAGATGTCTATTAATTCTTTTTATTTTTTAGCATTTAAGCATGGCTTTTTTAATCCCGGATGGAGTTTTAGAAGAACTAACCTGTGACATTTGTGAGAGATTTTTATCAGTGTTACCTGTAAAAGTGTTTCCAAATCGACGTTCTGTTTGTGGTCGATGTACTGAGAAGAATCCCGATTGGGATGGAACTAATTCAGTTTTTAATATTTTAGGCGAAAAAAGCCTTTTTAAATGCGTTAATCGATTCGACGGATGTCGGGAATTACTTTGTTATTCCCAAGTTGCTGCACATGAAAATGTTTGTTTTGGAAGAAAATATTTATGTCCAATTTGTACGGAATCGAAAGAAATTCCAACATTTTTGCTCTTGAAACATTTTCAACGAAATCATGAAGATTCCATTTTGAAATATCCGTTGATAACGTGCAATTTAAATTCGTTTTCAGATCTTCGGAATGTTTTTATTTATAGATTTGAAGATTATTTATTTTTCTTTGATTTAATTGTAAATCGGTCCGAAAATTTGATAAAAATAAAAGTTGTTTTTATTGGAGACGAGAAATTAGCTTCAATAATTTCATACAAATTTGTTGTAAATTCTTATAAAAAACATTTTCAAAAATGTTCAAGTAGTTTAAAATGTAAAACTTTTGAAAACGATAATCAAGAATATTATAAAATAGATATTAAAGATTTTGATAATTATGTAAATATCGAAGTTAATTTGGATTTTAGTGAGGGAACATTTATGCAGATTTCGAAAATTGAAGAACCGAAAATTTTGCAAAATTCAACCAATTTAGTTGATAATGATGTCAAAGTAACACAAAAAAAGCCTTGTGTGATTGTTAATAATAATGTAAAAAAAGTTAATTATGTTGATATAGATAAAAATCTCAAATTTATTCCGTTAACTAAATATGTAACGTTGAGAAAATTATTTCTGAGTTCGGAATTTAAAGAAAAATTTCCAAAAATATCTCTAACAGAATGCGGTTTTGGTTTAGTTGAACAAAACAAAGTTATTTTTCCGGTTTGTATTATTTGTGATTCTAACAATTATCCTTTATATCATAACAAAAATCACACACTCTGTGAAGATTGTTTTGTATCATTTTTAAACCAAAATATAATTTTCCCAGGTTTTTACGTTATGTTAGATTTTATAAGTTATTTGCATTTACAATATTTCTGTAATTGTTGTAATTCTGACAAAACCTTTAAATATTTGGAGTGTTTGAAGCACGAATGGGAAATGAAAAAAGATAAAATTCAACAAAAATGTTTTAAATGCAATGAAATCCATACTTTGGGAAACATTTTTGAACATTTTAAATTTAAACATGGTTTTGATGTGAGTGTCGCATTTAATTCCACTGTGTCTTTGATTGAATCTGTAAACATATATTGTGTATTTTTAAATGATCAATTAATTGTTGTTGAAAAAATTGATCATTCTGATACATTTGATGTTCATTTGCATTTTAATGAAAACAAGCAACAACAAATTAAGGGATTATTATTCAAATATTTGCCCTCCTTTGTAATAAATGTATTTAAATTTGAAAATTTTGTTACCGTCAACAAATCAACTAATTTTAATTACTTAAAATTAATTTTCTAGTCAAATTTAAATGGTTAAATGGAGAAATAATCAATAACTTGCCGCTAAATTTTTTTTTTTTTTTTAAGTCGGGAAGTTATTGTTTTTACCGTTTTTCAAAAATCGAGTTTTCATCGGATCTCAACGTTTTGAGGTCTTTGGAACCTCCCCTGACTATTTTTGCGAGGGTGTCTGTTTGTCTGTATGTATGTGTAGATGTATGTAAACCTCTTATAACTTTTGAACGGCTTAACCGATCGAAATGAACTAAAGAGCGTTCCAAAGAGTTCCCTGTAAGTTTGGGCCGATTCGGACCGTTAGATTTCGAGAAATTAAAAAAAAATCTTTTTTTTTTTTGGAAAGATTATGTTTTTTGAGCATATCTTTTTGGCTATTACTTCGATCAATTTCATAACCTAATCAGCTCTAAAGCTTAAAAAAACACGTCGAATGCCGTTTTGCAAATTAAAATCGGTGTATTCGTTCGTGAGATATCGTTGTCGAAAAATTTCAAAAAATTGTTTTTTTTTTTGAAATTTTTTGACTAATTGATTTTGCACTTCGGATAACATTTTTCGGTCTCAACAAACTGCGTCGAATGCCGTCTTGAACATCAAAATCGAATAACGTGTTAAAAAGTTATGGCGTTTTAAACATTTCAAAAAAAAAGTCAAAAACGTCGAAATAAAACGTTACTGTAGCTTTGCGGTTAAAATTAGCGGAAAGTTGCAAGGATGGGTTTTATGGTCAACCTCTTTTCGATTTTTTTTTTATTTTTGAATTGAATTTTTTAACTTTCCGCTAAAAAAATTAAATTTTTTTTCGCGCGTTACGAACAGTTACGACTGACGCTAGGAGCTAGCCTAAAAAAATTCATACCAAAAGTTGTCACGACACTATGACACGATACACGCATGTTTCTCTCTCTCACAGACCAAAAAATAAATAACTCTCTCTCCCTCTCTCTCATAGATAGATATATTACAATTAAAAAGACACTATTTTAAATTAAAAGAAAATACTGTAGAAAAAATAATAATTAACTATAATAGTATTACATTTTATTTCATCCTGTTTTTTAAATTAATAAATTCATAAACATTTTAAAAATAGTTCGTAACTTGACTATTTAGGTACCTACGTCAAATTACCTTGACCTTAACTGTCAGTTACTGTCAAATATTTTAATTTTAAAATTTTGTATTGAATTGTTAATTCCTGTTTTAAATTATAAAAAGTAATTCTAAAAAGATGTGTTATCTAAAGCTCTGGTATTGTATAAATGGACACTTTTGTTAAAAGAAACGAACTCTTAGGTAAGTAGAGATTTTATACAGACAATAAATGCTTATGTATGTATAAACACTCTGTTGTGTTTACAAATTACTAATTCGTTCACTAATTAATCGAAAGGAACTTCGTTCCATCCGGGTGTCCCTTGACACCTCATACTTTTTTTATTTTTAAAATCGGAAGTTATTGGTTTTACCCCGTTTTTCGAAAATCGAGTTTTCATCGGATCTCAACGTTTTGAGGTATTTGGAACCTCCCCTGACTATTTTTACGAGGGTGTCTGTATGTATGTGTGTGTGTGTGTGTGTGTATGTGTGTGGATTTATGTAAACCTCTTATAACTTTTGAACGGCTTGACCGATCGGAATGAAATAACAAGTGTTCCAAAGAGTTCCATCTAACTTAGATTCCCTGTTAGTTTGAACCGATTCGAACCGGTAGATTTCGAGAAATTAAAAAAAAAAACGAAAAGAACAATTGGTAAAAATGGTGTTTTTTGGGCATATCTTTTTGGCTATTACATCGATCAATTTCATAACCTAATCAGCTCTTAAGCTTAAAAAACTACGTCGAATGCCGTTTTGCAATTAATGAGTTTGAGGGTCTTTTCACAAATGTCACTTACTGCCTTAAAAATTTTCTATTAAAAACATCTGTTTCTAACTTTTCATGATTATGGTCCATTACCGATTCTACCAATACATCTTCAGCTTTGACTTTTTACAAAAGCCTTACATGTTCGTTTCCTGTACGGCCACCCTTTCACTGTGATTTAACTAACATTTTATGAAAACTAAAACTATATCCGTCAATCACTAACATGGATATTCCTTTTTCAGTAATACAGAACATTACTTCCATTTTGACGGGTACTTGTCTTTTCACTTACAAATGTTTACTGAAGAAATGGTAGATGAAATAATAAATCCAAGCAGGTAAAATTGATACAATGCTTGAAATAATTAGAAACACAGTCAACCAGGGTATAATCTTCTTGTTGTGGATTACTAGATATAATAGTATCTTAATATCAGATTGTCCTGATAGATGAGTGTCATTAGGAAGAACCCATTTCTAATTTCATGGAATATTTGTTAAAGCATCATCAAAAGAAATTACAAATAACGAGGATATATATTTTTTTTTAGGGAACAAAAAATTCATAATATCAATTCCGAAAAAAAAATTGTTTGTGGAGTTTCCAAATTCACATTATTATGCTTGAAGTTTGGCAACAATTTCATTATTTACCACGATTTTACCCTATGAATAAAATTTAACTCGCGGATGCAATTTCGTTGTACCCCGGATGCATTTTATGTATGAAACTTTATACCTGCCTATTTTGGGATGCAATTTAAAAAAACCAACGTTACTATAGCTTTGCGGTTAAAACTAGCGGGAAGTTGGACGGATGGCCTTTAAGGTCAACCTCTTTTCGAATTTTTTTCTTAACTTTGCAATATTTTATAAATTTTAATTTAAAAATTTTTGTTTCTAATATATCTTAGTTTAATTTTTTTTTTATTTTACCAATATTTAAAATATTTTATGATTTTTTCTCCCTTTTCCACTTTTTCGTATTTTACAATTTTTTTTTTTTTTTCACTTTTAGCTTTAATTTTTTTTAACCGTTTTCTATTATTTTTCCATCTAACCATTATTAAGAATTGTATGTATTTTAGTATTCTGTGAAAATTTTCGCTTTTCTTTGTTTATTTAAAGTTGTAATTGTTTACATCAAATTTTTTAAACATTTTAAATTTTTATTATTTATCTGTGAATTGATTAGTGGATGTTTTGCTGTGTTTTTTTTTTTTTCGTTTACCGTATTATATGAAGGATGTCCCATTTGTATCGCAAAGCCTAATTTATCTGTTATCTTAAAAGTCACGACAAAAAGTAATTAACATATTTATACAGAAAGCATAGGTATGTCGTGGCAGTGTAAAGTAATATATTTTTTTTAAAACCGGCCAGAAATTAATACTTTCCGGTTTATTTTTAGGTCAGAAAATCTCATTTTGTCGGACAAGGCCAGAAAATAAAAATTCCGGTAAAAGCTTTTACCGGACTCATTTTTATTTACTTTTCGGCATATTTTTAATGTAAAAACAATAAAATAGTTAGTCTAAGGTAGCAGTTAATTGGTAACCGAGTTTTGTATATATTTAAAACTATAAAATAACTTGACATATTTTGACGTTTAGTTGAAAACGTGAAATTTATTATAAAATGGATATTTAAAATGATGCATTTGATTGTGAATTAATGGAAGATGAAATTATACCAAATGAAATTGTTAAGGCGGCCACCCAAGCAACGTTTGTTAAAAAAATGTTAAAATTAGTTAATAAAGAGTTCTTGTTATAAAAATGTAAACTGAATAATATGAAGTTTATGGTATAACAATGCCCGTTTAAAAAAAAATTGTACGTAATAGGTCCCAAAAGTGCTTTCACTGGACTCGCAGGCTTGCAGGGCTCGCCCTGCAATTTGCCCACTCGTCCAGTAAAAGACCACTTTCGGGACTTGTTACGTAAACTACTATTTTAAAAGGAACACACTGCAGATTTTTTAAATTTGGTTTTTGCTCGCTTTTGTAATTAATTGATTACCTAAATATAAATTTTTTCTAATTAAACTGGGTATTTTTACTTTTAAAACCATTTTTTAGTGAAAACCATGCTGAATTTAACACCCTATAGGGTACAATAAAAAAGTTATAATTATATTATAGTCTAATTTTATTATTGGATTTGTGATTGTGCCTAGTTTATGTACATTTTATACATTCTATTTATTAATACTCACTATAAAATAAATATCAGGATATTTAGAATTTTAAGCCATGAAAATAATATGGCGCTGTTTTGTCCCGTCGCTGTTTTGTCCGGCGCTGTTTCGGGTCGGCGCTATTTTGGGCCGACGCTGTTTCGGCGTCGCTCTTCTGGCCGCGCTGTTTTGTCCTATCCCGTAAATATATACTGTAAACCTATAAATACAGTTCCGCCTACGCTAGATAACGTGAGAAATATTAAAAAGTATTTTGTTGATGCAGCTACTTTAAGCAGTCCTGATCCAGATTCCTTAAGTTTATACCATCAAAATAAAAAACAATTACTGAAGGTGGCATTAATTTTTCTTTAGTTGGCATCACTGACATCGAAAGAGCACTCATCTCACCACCGCTCTTCCAGCCCCAAAAATTTCTCAAAAGAAAAAATTGTTTATATCTATTAAAAGAGCTTAATTTGCACCTTTCAAAAATGTATTTTTCATAATTTACACCCTCGTACTTTTTTTGATAAATTTGATTAAAAATTTGCTTTACAAACCACATTTAAAAATGCATTTCTCACTCCCTAAAGAGTTTTTCGATATCCGTCTTTTCCCAAAAATTTGCAATTTTAATTTTTTAATTTGCACCATCGTAAAATTTGCGAAAAACGGTAACAATTATTACAAAAGTTAATAAAATTAGTTTCGGACTGCTGTCAGTAATAAGTAACTGCGGGTAGTGAACGCATGCGCAGTTATTTATTTCTGAACGTACATCAGCCAGGAAATGATTTTATTAATTTTTATAATAATTGTTACCGTTTTTCGCAAATTTTACGATGGTGCAAATTAGAAAATTAAAATTGCAAATTTTTGGTAAAAGGTGCATATCGAAATACACTTTAGGGAGTGAGATATGAGCATTTGAATCTGGTTTAAGTAAAGCAAAATTTAAAAAAAAAAGTAGGAGGGTGCAAATTATGAAAAATACGTTTTTGAAAGGTGCAAATTAAGCTCTTTTATTAGGTATAAACAATTTTTTTTTTAAAGAAATTTTTGGGGCTGGAAGAGCGGTGGTACTCATCTCAATAAAATCTGAGACCATTGGTACTGATGGTATTGGAACTAAAATGCTTTGCTAGTGTTGTCCATATACATTGCCAATAGTTTAACACTTAGTGAACTCCTGTATTGAAACACATACGTTGACTGATCTATGGAAAAGTTCATTTCTACTACCGATGCCAGTAAGTATAAAATCCTAAAGAACCTTCGGCCCATAAGCATTCTACCAACTTTAGAGAGTGTTTTGGACTTTCAAATATGTAGTTCAGTTGAGTCCGTGGTTCTTTACCCGTGCGTCATCATTTAAAGCATACGAAGTAAGTCGGAAATTGCAACTTAATAACATGCGGTAGCTGTTTTGTCTTTAGTTTCATGCGTGGAAGACAATGACGCTAGATTAAAAGTATGTGTTTTATCTCGCCAGGTATTAGTGACGCACGGGTAAAGAACCACGGACTCAACTGTATTGTCATCCATACAATCAGGATTCCGACAAGAACATAGCTGTAGGTACTACTGCTCTTCTTACTTACGATTTTCTCCTAGCTGCTGATCGCGGTGAGATAACAACTGTGCTCGTCTTCTTGGATTACTACAAAGCATTTTATAAGCTTGAGTTAAATTTAGCCATTCTGCAATATTTGGTATTGTGTACTGATGCTTGTCTTATGATAAAGATTTATCAGGTGGGGCGGCTGAAGTCTGTAAAGTTCACTGGACAAGAATTCACTAAACTAAATATTCTTAAAGTAGTTTCACAAGAGTCAATCCTTGGATCTCTCCTTTTCTCCCTAAACACGTCCCAATTGTGTACTTATCCTAAATGCTTATCTGTATGCTGATAAATCACAAATTTATCTTCCGTTTTTGACCGAGAAAATCTTAGAAGCTAACAATAAGATGATGGATATCCAACTATTAATTAGTGCTTCTGAAAAAAACATTGTTTAAAGGTAAATCCAAAGAAATTTCAGGTTCTTTTATTCAGACGCACTTCTTCTAAGAAACAGGATTTAAATTATCCTAACATTCTAGTAAGTACCGAAAAAGTTGAACATTTCAATAAACTAATGGGGAATATATAAAACAATAGTACAATATAACAGTTAATCAAACAAAGGGCTTACCTTATCACCACTCGGGCACACATCACACTTTCGTACCGAAAATATTCTTAATAATCTCTTAAACTCAAATATACGCGAAGCAGCGTTTGTCGAGCCTCTACCAGTCTCGCTTTCGACCCGTCGGATCCCCAGTCCTCGTTCGTTGCCTATTTATTGCTAGTTTTTTGTTTATACAACGGACGTGGACTGAAGTATTAAATATTTAAAAACCCCACGGTGTATACCGTGTGTTCGGAAAAATTAACTTGAATATAAGTGTGTGACACTACGAACCTGAGGTTAGAACTGCCCATACATAGAACAATTGAATATTCTCGAATTTGCGAAAAACATGATCTAATCTAATCACTACACACTAGAAGAAGTGAGAATAGTCTGGAACACATAATGATTCGCCTGTGAGAATTGAAACAGTGTGCATGTGTGTTAACCGGTGTCTTTGACTACCAGTTCGAATATTGCTACCAGGCAACTCAAGTGAGACCATACGACAGAGTACATATTTGAAGAATTTGGCAATATTCTTCAAGATTGGTATATAACACTGTTTAAAGTAATTTGCGCAGTTACAGACAATAGCGCTAATATGGTTGCCGCTATTAAAAAACTCCTGATTTTGCACATACAATAAATTTGATAGTAGATTTATCAATCAATCAATGCTTTTACTTCAATAACTGGTATTATCAATAAAGTTGAGATATTGTTTAATGGGTTAAAAATAGTGTTATACAATCTAACAAACTGAAAAAATCCAGATTGATAGTGGAGTGACTGAAGGATCTACCAACAAATTTATTCTTAACATTAAGACACGCTGGAACTCGCTGTACCTACTATATGATTGATAGATTTTTAGATATGTCTAAAATCGCTACACAAATATTACTTGATGCTACAGACAATCTTGAATTGATGACTGGACAGGAAATTGAAATATTGAGACAATTGATACCGTTAACAACCTTTTGAATTTGCTACAAGAGAGTCTTCACGTGAGTATTACGTTACCTTATCAAAAATAATACCTATGATCAATTGTCTTACATCTCAGTTAACGAAATTTTCATCGGAAATAGAATGTGTTGATCAGTTATAAACACAGCTACTGGTTAAATGTAAAAAAAGAGATTTGGTCTAATTTAATTTAACACAACTTTAGACCCACGGTTAAAAAACTTCATTTCCAAGACGCAAATGCATGTGGAAGAAATATACAAAAAATAAAAAATATAATTAAAAACGATCGATGTGGCAATATCAACCAGTGGGTCTCAAGATGAAACCGAAATTAAAGACTTTGATTTTTGGTCTCATCACAAACCGCTTGCAGTTGGACAAAAGCGGAGGAGTGCCTCGTCAAAAGCCGACGAAGTGTCAATTTACTTGGCGAATCTAGCCTGCGCTTTGAAAGCCAATCCATTGGAGAAATGGGAGGATTTAACGCCGGTCTTCACAGTTTAATATAGACAAGCACGTATATATTTAAACGTTTTAATTACCTCAGTACCAAGCTGGTGCAATGATAACTGCATCACGAAACCGCCTAACTGGAAAACATTCAGAAAAGTTGATTATTGTTTTATGTTAGAATACTATTTCTACTATTAGTACTTTTCAATAAAGATTACCAATACTTGTTACGGTTTTCACTCAAAATTTTCCTAAAAAGTTACGATACTACTAAGTATCGATACTTTGCGATCGATTTTGAAGGCGATACAGTATCGAGTAAAAGCATCGATACGTCAATGTTATCGTTTCATCCCTATCTACGATTTAATTTGAAATAGAAAATTAAGTGGGTCAGAGATAATAAAAATGTTAAAAACTTATTTTTTATATAAAATTAGAACAGAACGTTCCAAGAATTTGTCATATATCTAATCCACTTCACAGTCAAAGTTGATTGCGAGAAAACGAATTTCTTCTTTTTTTAAAAAAATATTTCCAACAGTTTGAATGATTTTATAAGTTTTAAATAATTTTTCTTCATACCTCGGTCGAAAGTACGTTCTTTCGTCCCTAATTGCAAGGAAGAAAGTTTAACATTTACTCCCTGTTTACGGCGGGACGAAAGTTGAATTTTGTCGTCTTTAACATTTACTCCCTGTTTTGCTTTATAAATGTTATTATAATTAATATAATTTAAACTAATGAAAATAAATAAAACTTTGATAGAACGGAATTAATTTATTGTTAAAAAATATGACAAAACTTGACTCTTCGAATGTATTTGATGCCTGTCCCACGACCAGCTGCACTCGCTTCGCTCGTTCCGCAAGTACTTTCGACCGAGGTATGAAGAAAAATAGTATACACTACACGGGCCAAAAGTTGAAATCTCGGTCCTGCGCGTCATGATGCCCTCGGCTTCGCCACGGGCATCATGACGTGCAGGGCCGAAAATTCAACTTTCGTCCCTTGTAGCGTAATATACTATTAACGTGTTGTGCTATTTTACCATTTATTATTTTAAGTTTTGGTTTTGACAACATCGAAATCTACAATTGTGTTCTTTTACATGTAAAAACGAGGGAAACCTAAAACAAAATTTCTGTGTAAGTTTTTGTATTGTAGTATATAATGTTTATACTAACCAAGTTGGAATTTTCCTAGGCGCTGATAAAGGTCTAAAAAAGACCGAAATTTCTGCATGCTAGAAATAAAGTTTCGCTACATCGATCCGTACATGTTTTTTCTCTTCCCCAGATCGAAAGCCAACATTTGTAGATCTTCTGTCGTTAATTCATAAAAGCGATTTTCCATACATAAGAAGCTAATTCAGTTTCTTGAACCTTAGTTAAAACTTGTTCAAATCTACCAAGTTTTTCTCTGTAGCTTTATATATATTTTAAATCAACTTATATTTCGCCAACTTTCTTTTCAAAGTTGTTTTTAACACCAGAAATTGAAGAGAAGCCTTATTAAGCCCTATTTCTCCAGCAAACACTTTCTCAATCGAATTTTTTATTCCAAGAATTCCGATTGGATTTTCTTTTGTAATTATTAACCATCTAAAACAAACAAATTCAAATATAATAATAATAATAATAATAACCTTCATCAAACAGTTTCTTTCAATTTATATTGGTACCCTCATGATTGGATTGAAGGCAAACCGGTACCCCAGTCCGTTTAGCCTTTTATGCATAAATAACAACAACCAAAAGTTTTAGGGTTATCAATTCAGATATTGCCGCGATAGTTCATTTAAAGTTCAATAACATATTAGTTTGCATAAAGAGAACACGAGAACAGATTATTACATACCAAACCAAACCAAACCAAACTAAAATTAATTAATAAAACATAATGGTGGGCCGTTGTATACGCAAAAGAACTCAAATCAATATGTTTTTTTTTCAACTGTTTGTCTTGTGTGTTTGTTAACGCTAATCTTAGAAAAAGCTTAACTGATTTAGATGCAGTTTTCGGAAATATATTGTGATGGACTTCCCTTCACTTCATTTAGTACTTTTTTTTCATTTAAATAAATAAAGAAGTTATGTTAATTTATGTGAATCACGTAATATGTAGCAAGTCAAATAGATCAATTATATTAAATAGGGTTTAGCTTAGACTGAAAGTGCGTCAGTTGAACGCGACGCGGCCAGAGTGCAAGAGTGCAAGAACTGCTCGAGCAATTCGATGGGCCACGTTGTTCACTTATTGTTTAAGTCACTTTGTGTTTTTTGTGTTCAGCCGTCCTGAGGGTTGAGTAGACACATCCCAAGGGTGCCTTGTTTGTGCGTCTCTTCGTTATATTTTAAAAATGTACGCTTGCCTCTGTCAATATATATATAAATGTCACTTTACTCTTGTTCTTGTAATCTTGTAAGAAGTTGTAACGATTATACTATTAAGTTGTTTTGAGCTATTCAAGTTATTGAAGAAAAATAAAGAAGTTTTGTGAATAATTGAGTTTATTAAAATCTACAGTCTACATCGATAAGACGTATCGCATGTACGAATCTTTTATAAATGTAAAATTTAAATTTAGACGGGAACGGTGTCGCGGGTAAAAGTTGGTAATACCATAAAATATTTACCCTCTAATTATCTTTCTTATAATTTAAGTATCAAAAAAAGGTTAAAAAATCTTTGAAGTCACCCCTTACCTGAGCCCACCGGGTGGCCAATAATTGAGTCCTTTCTTTCGACAATAAAAGACTCTCACACCATGTGGCTGTATGCACTCACTATTTTACCATTTATTGTTTAAATTTAACAAATGTATGTGTTTAATTCTTTATAAATAAAACAAACGGGTGTGGCAGTCAGTGGGACTGCCGGCAGAAGTTAGGTATACTTCTATTCATAAATATTCATAAATTTGTATGCGAATGATTTAGCAGAATCATTATATGATATTCGTGTTCAGCGACCTCAAAAACCTCCTAGTACCGAGTGCACACTCATTTTGTATCGAATTTCCATAAAAATCCTGGAGAAGAGGTCCGTCTTAAGCACCAGGTGTTTCAGACATTATCATATTCGTATTCAGCGACCCAAAAAACCGCCGAGTTCCAAGTGTGTACTGATTTTGTACAGAATTTACATAAAACCCCAGGAGAAGAGGTAAATACCCTAGGCACTAAGTGCCGCGGTGACTTTCGACATCATAATATTCGTGTTCGCGACCCCAAAAACCCCGAGTACATAAATTGAACGCATTTGGAATACTTACAGTTACAGAGTTGTAATTTTTCTATCTATTGTCTGTTCGGAATACACTTTTCGACTATTCTTAAAAACTCTGTTTATGTAGCCAACAACCTCAAAAGCATAGTGCAGGATATAACGCAACCATGTGACGGTACTATGGACTACAATACAATACTGATTACTGAATATTAGTATTAATATAAAATAGTAAACTTTATATGTTTAGGTACTTACGGGACAGAATTATAAAATAATCTGTCAAACACAATGTAATGATATTCCAAAACATTAGCTCAGACTGTTTTTTTTCATCTATCTCTTTTCAATGTGCTGAATGTTTAAACGGTATTTAAAGGGCTTATAGTTATGACTAAACATGTGGAAAATATTTCATCTTTTTTTTACCGACCAATATAGGTACCTTATATGTGTTTCTGTCTCTCTCTTACTCACACCATTACATATGTAATGATTTTTCGCATTTAATCCCACACAAATCGAGTGCATGAATAGAAGTATAACTTCAAAAATACAAGAAACGTAAAGATAATTTTTTTCAACCATACATAATGCTTACGCAAAATTTTAAAAATTTACAGATATGACACTAAAATGTTCTAAACTACACTGAAAAAAAAAACAACACTCAATATAACATAAAATACCTCTAGCGCGTGTATGTAACAGGTCTTGTCATAAAATAATAATTCTATTAATAGTAATAAGTAATGGTTACATTGGTTACTATTAATATTACTGTTAGATATAAACGCTAGAAGTATTTTATGTTATATTGAGTGTTGTTCTTTTCTCAGTGTAATGTAGAATATTTTGGTGTCACATCTGTAAACTTCAAAATTTTTCGTATGAGGTTGAAATCAGAAAAAAAATATCTTTACATTTCTGGTATTTTTTTTTTAATTAAACACATATATTTGTTAAATTTAAACAGTAGATTGTAAAATCTTAAATGCATACAACCACATGCTGTGAGAGTCTGTTAGGGTCGGAAAAAAGATCTCATTTATTGGCCTCCTGCTGGGCCCAGAGGAAACCCCTTCAAAGACTTTTTAACCCAAAAAAAATATTCAAACTTTTTTATATAGATATACAGTGCATATAATGCCAAGTTATATGTGTCAATATAAACTAAGAATAGAAAACCTTTAATTTCACTGAAGTTGTGGTTCTAAGAAAATGTCTTAAAATAAAAATTAATTTAATATGTTTTTGACCAGTCTTTCGGCATTTCTATATAGACCGATGTAGTGAACAGTTTCCGATTGGATGGAATCAAAAATATAGCAAAAAAATAAGTATACTTGTGAGCCAACTCAACAATTGCTCATTTGAAAAAATAAGTTTATTAACTAAAATGATTACACAGGAAGTTTGTATAGACAATTATTAAATAAAGTATGTATTGTTTTTCTGAGAAAAACAATTTGAAGTATTAGATTATGAACGATAAAAAGTAGTATTGCATTAAAGCAATATTTACAATCAGCATATTTCTTGAAGAACACTTCTATTATTAAAAAGTTTTAAGATAACCCTTAAAATAAAAGTATAAAGTTATTTACTTATAAAGATTTATATCTTTGCTTTCTGAAATTATAGTGGCACTTCTAGCTAGATTTTTTTTCGTACATATGAAATATATCTTATCTTATATGTAAATTTAATTGATTGAAAGTATATAAAAGCGTTATAGCTTATTTAAACACTAAATCAAAATGTATACCATAACTATTTTCGTTTTAGCTGTTTTTTGCACTAGACATATATTTGGCCGATATAACATATGGTAAATAATCTTTCTTAGTATGTAATTGTTTAAATATTTTTTCATATCACATGCATTGAAACAGCTAGTTTTGATCTCTGTTTGCATGTCGAAATAAAATAATTTTAGATCAATGCAACTGTCAGTCATAAACAACGTTGTTTCTCCCCTAGGGCAGAAACAAATATCATTACTTCAAGTCTGTCAGAATGTTTCTGACTGACAGTTGCATTGGTCTGAAATAGACTTACTTCGACTGGCTACAGAGATCAAAATTCGCTGTTTCAATCCATGTGATATGAAAAATATTGTGTGTGGCACGGGATAAAACAAAAACGATTTCTGACCAGGGAGCATCGCTCGGGCAGTCAACTATCGCCCTCGTCAGAAATCGTCTTGTTTCACCCCTTGCCATACAATATACTATTTTATATTTTTTGTAACATTATATTAACCATGGTATAATGATATATAATTCATTTGGTAAACAATTAAAAATATTTTTCTATGATTATAATAGAATAGTGTTATCCTTAATTTCATTTTAAAAAGCATTGAATCGATGTAATTCTTGCATAAAATAGGTGTGGATAATAAGAACTAACTAAGGAAGACTTTAAATAAAATGAAAAGGAAGAATTTTAGTTTGCTTCGGCGGTCAGTAGGTAAAATTCGCTCACAATAGTATTATACGTTACAAGGTCGGTAGGTGACTTATTACAGTACGGGTGGTATTTAACAGGCTACCAAATTTTCCCAATCATTTTGTACAAACAAATATTTTTGTTTACCAAAAATACTAAATGCTCACCAAAATTAAGATAATACATAATCCAAAAATGACAGTCAAATATTTACATCATGCTATTCTCTTATATTATTTTTGTTCCTAAAAATAACTTTTCTTTGGTAAAAATGCTACATGTTCACCAAATTTGATTTCACATTTAATTCTAACGCGACACCCAGATATTTAATTTTTGTCATTGTTTTCTTTAGTTTAGCAGTTAAAAAATTCTGTTTGTCTAGCAAAAATACAGAATTTTTATTATATTTTATACCACATTAAATTTTTAAAGTGTACCCAGTTTTTTAATTCTTGTTAGCCTAAATGTCACTTATAAGAAAAATCTATCATGTTTTATTAGATCTCATTTATAAAAGGAGACATAGGAATAAGTGTGAAGAATTCTTGGAAATAAATCAATATAATTCTTGAACATCAAATTAAACACAACATTAACAAAACAAAACTGCAAATAATACTTATTAATTCTTACAAATTTTTGGAATACTTGCAAGAATGCATTTTGAATTCTTTTGGCTGCGTCGCATACCAAAACTTTACAAGTTAAATTGCAGGAATACAGTGAGAGGACTACATTCTTTAACATTTGAAACAAAAACACAAAATCACTTGTTTGTTCAGCGGTTGTAACAGCAAGACCAAAGGGGTGAAAATGTTTATTTCTATCCGTGGTTCCAGCTATGAGTACTGGAAACCCCTGCCAAATAAGTTTATAGGTCTCGTCAGCATCAATAATGTTGCTTTGACGCGATAGACGAATTAAATATTTGGTCGATAATAAAAATCTGAATCTTGGATTTGAGTCATCTTTAGAAACTTCGTATCCAGCAACAAAAACTTGATGATCATCAGATGGTATTTCTAAGTTGGTCCTTAACCAGGATTCTAATTGTCCTAAGCTGATTACTGCAGATCCGTGCTTTTTTTACGTAAAATTGTAGGATAATTGTTCAACTGTTTCATAGACGGTAGAGTCAATCCATGTATTTTGTTCAAATTGCCCATAATAGTTTTGGGCTTCAAACGTAATTCGAACAATTTGTCTATTTCTTTTTTTGGCTCATTGCTCAGCCCACATTTCGATTGAGACTCTAAATTTTGATGATCGTGATCTTTTTCAGTTCGAAATAATATTTCATCGCAAGATGCTTCAAACAATAAATAAAGTGCAGCTGAACATTGAATTGCCCGACTATTGGCTTTATTACAGCGATAATATCGCTTTACACCTTCTTCCGTACTATGGCATTTGTGAAAAGACCACAATTTTTCATTTCTAATAAATTCTTCGTCACTTTTAATGTTTAAAAATTTTCTTTCAAAACACCAAATTCTACCTTGCTTGCGCCGTCTTTTAGGATGTACCGTGTCAGCTTCTCCATCCGACTCCGAAGCAGAACGAAATAGTGGAACTTCGTGTCAAACACGACTTGGCCCCTGTAAACTATCGTCGGCCATTTTAGTTTAATTATCATATGGCAAATTGGCAATACACTGATTACACTCACTATAAAGGCACACGTACTGCAAGCTGGAACCTGCTAGAAGTTTATCTGGAAGCGAGAAGGAAACATGCGCGAACATATTTCATTTTTAAGTAACAGAATAAATTATTTGATGCGCATGTAATTTTTTTGAGAAAGACTACATGTAAATGGATATCGTGAATATTTATTATGTGCAGCACGGACACATAACTTAAGCGCTCTAAATTTGGTGAACATTTAGTAAAATCGGTAAACATAATAAATTTGAAATGTAAGAAATAATAAAACAATTCAACATAGCTATTTAAGTGGTGCTAATTATTTGGGTTTCATTAAAATCTTTTAATGTCTATTAAATTTTTTGGAGGACATTGTTAGGGATGTATAGTTTAATTTGATCTACATTATATTTGATCCCTTACAGTACGAGTTAGTTTACGTACGAGGCGACGTAGGAGCCAAGTCCGGAAATAAAAACGAGTACTGTAATAACACCTAACGACCATGTATCGTATTATATTTTATTTTATCCTGTTTTTAGAAAGTTTTTATATTTTCGCCGTGTTCTTTGTCTCTTTGTTATTCCGTGGAATTTTGTAATCGAATTTAAACCTATATCCCGACTACCTAGAGCTCTGAAATTTTCAGGATAGCTAAGAACTGGATGACAATGCATGTTTCAAGTGTGTTTAGGCATGTACATAGATTTTGAAATTTATACTGAATTGTTATTAAATATGAGTCCAGGTGACAGTTCTGTTATGTTATCATAATGGGATCGATTACGCGAGAGAGAAGTTTTTTTCTGCTTTTTTTTTGTTCTACATGTGAAACCACTAATTATTATTTTAACTGTTAATAAAATAAACTAATTTAGAAAATTTTTAGAAAGTTTTTTAGACTGTACTGTGGACTATGCCGTAATCTATCTCGGTAAAGCGCTATTTGCCAAGGGACAGATTGCAATTTTTAAAATAATTTAATAATAGTAATATGACTTCTAAATCACCAAAAAAACTTTCTACTATAAAAAGTTCTTTTTATAAATGATTATTATAAATTAATAAATTCATAAACATTTTAACAGTAGTTCGTAACTTGACTAAAAATAGTTTATAACTTGATTAGTTAGTAGGTAGTTAGGTCAAATTACCTTAAAAGCCATCTGTCACTGTCAAATATTTTTTTTTATTATTAGGATTTAATTGTTAATATAAAATTGAATAACATTGACTTCTTTTTAAATATGGCAGTAAAAGTAAGTTATTAATTATTTTATTTTATAGTCATTATAGTATCTATTTTTAAATGTCAAAAATTAAAATTAATTCTCTTCCCTTAAGCAATCAGAGCAGCGTTGCTAGGCAACACATTACAGTACATGATACCGTAATGTTTTACTTACCGGCGCCAAATTGATTATAGGGAAGTGTATTTACTGGACAGGATGAAATAAAGGTACTTACCGGATTAAAATAAAATTTTTGAACAAGAGTATTTACAATTTTAAATTTAAGACAATTTCATTTAATTTTTACAAAATGAAAAATATATTTTATATACTTAAAATTTCCAATTAAATTTCGATTTAAAAAACAAATCTGATGATTAATTTGTTTTATCTTTAACGGTAATTATTTCTTTGAGTATTAACACTATTTGTTTTTATATATGTTTCAGTTTACATACCGTTTAAAGTTTCTAAAATTGATAAATATTTGGATGGCGTATATAAAATGATTTATTAAATTTGGAATGAAAACCTTCACACCCATTTTTAGTTTTGTCTAAAGATGAGTTGCAATCTGCTCACAATGTATATTTTATATTTCATCTCCTCCTCATGACACGCGTGAGAATGTCAACTATACTCGGGCCGTTCAAAAGATAGAATGACCACTCTTTGAATATTAAAGCTGGATTTATAAACTTGACGTTGCCGTTACCGTTCAAAGTTAAAAACAAGGTATTTCTAACTCGTATTTATAAAGTCCGTAGTCGTTGACGTTCGCAAGTTGGATTCCGTTCCGCTGACGTTCGGTGTCGTTCGAAGATGACCAAGTTATATCTTTTGCTGTTGCCGTTGGGGTGCAGTTCGGCAATGGGCCAATCAAATCTCGTATTTTAAAAATAGACAACTGTCAACTACTTTAAATTCGTAGGAATGGCAGTGTTGGTATTTGTTACTTGTTACTTTTTTTAATCGTTGTTTGGGTTAGGTTTGTTTGCTGATTTGTTTATTTATAGTGTTTTACGTTATTATTATTATTATCATTATCATTACACTGTCAAATATATAAATGTCCAAATAACTTTAAAACTAACTAAATAAATGTCTGTAACAAATGTCCAATAACTTAAACAATATAACAAATAAAACCGAAAAGACGCTAAACCAAAAACAAACCCAAATAAGATAAACAAAACTGAGGGCCGGTTTCTTCACCGTTAGGTAAAGTCGTAGGTAACTACCCAAAAGATAAAATTTATCTATCAGTTATAACTTTTTGGGTTTTTTCAAACATTTGTTTCTGTTAGGTAGCTAACCAGAGGTTTTATGACAGGGCCCGATGTTTTTGTGAAGGTAGTAACCATCTGGTGGAGAAGATAAAGATAGAATTATGTGAACTAACTGTGTGTCTGAAAAGGACAGTAAAAATTGCAATATTTCTTAGTTTAGATTAAATTTTTACTCTGGATTTTTGTTCGAATTTGTGTTTTTGTGAAGTGTGGTTATAAAAAAAAATAAAAGATAGAAATTACTCGTAAACCTGAGACGTCTGTAAATTTTAGTAATTTATAATCACAGTGTCTTGTAAATTTAATTATAAAGCATCCTAATATTATTAAAAATAAAACTACGGATGCAGTTACATGGGAACAAAAAAAAAATTAATTCCATGACGGACGAATTTAACAGCCAAACTGGTACAAGTCGCACTACCAAAAATCTGAAGACAAAGTACGAGACAATAAAGAAGAATTTAAAGAAGAAAATAGCATTTGTAAAGTCAATTCTCAAGTCAAGCATTTTGACATTCGCATTAGACCACCGTTAGGTTTATAAATACACCAACTTGAACTGTGAACAGCAAACTGCAAATGTAACGTCAACGCCAACGTCAAGTTTATAAATCCAGCTTTACTCTCCCCAACCAACGTACAAGTCCGATTTACACCACTCAACAAAAAAGTACCCACCCTCGATGGGGAGAGTTTATAGGTATTATCTCTGGTATGAGTACAGTGTAAACTGTCCTTCGTTTAATTCAGTTTAGAAGGCGTGGCATCGTACGATTACGCCGGCTAGATGTAGGTATTCACTGATCACGCGTCCTTGAATTCTATCTTTTGAACGACTCGACTATAGCATCGTTTTTATTTTTGAATTTTATTTTTTATTTTTTAAGGTTGTGGTTGTGCTCTTTTAAATTTTTGTCATACATTTCTTTGGTGACCACAGATTGCCGATAATTAATGGCTTTTCTTCAGTTGGCGTTTTTCAATAGTTTTCGCCGGTGTTCACTTAAGCTATATAG
This sequence comes from Altica lythri, assembly GCA_964028335.1. Taxonomy (NCBI): domain Eukaryota; kingdom Metazoa; phylum Arthropoda; class Insecta; order Coleoptera; family Chrysomelidae; genus Altica; species Altica lythri. The sequence goes on along the minus strand of OZ034801.1, from coordinate 98,982,023 downwards.
TATATACTAGCTTTTACTCGCGGCTTTGTCCGCGTGAAATTGGAAAATTCACAAACGATTTAATGACTATTTATTTTACATAAAGAAAATTAATTTTAATCATTCTGTGGGTATATTCTTAATAAAATAAGTCTGGCCTAACTACTTTTATTTTTATTTTATTTTTTAATTAAAACTTCATGTTTGTCAGTCAATCACGCTGCAACCAGCGAACAGATTTTGATAATAATAAATAATACAACATCGATTATGACTATCTTATAATATTGATATATGACAGTTCTACATTGGACCTAATCATCTGTAGGATATAGTAGTTTGTGATTCATTTATTTTAATAACCTCATAGCGCCATCTAGTTTCGAATATCAAAACTAAATTATAGCTCGTATGTATGCATGTTGTGTATTATTTCAGTGGTATTTTTAAAAGTATCAATGAGATACTTTCATACAAAATCTGAAACCCCTCTATTGTCCCGTTAAAGGGATGGGAGGGAAAAATTTTTATACACCAAAAGTTAAGTTGTAAGAAGACAAATACACCTGTGAAAACCGCATTTGAATCAATCAGTAGTTGTCATGTGATGCGCGCACAAACATACAGACAGACAGACAAAAAAAATCTAACCGCATTTTTAGGTTCTAAATCGATGTACCCGCGACGTCGTTCGCGTGGGTGTGTTGATTGTTGTATAAAAAGTATCCGACCCCCTTTAATCCGTATGAAGGGGGTTGATTTCTAAAATTACAATATAAGTACAACTCCACAACCTCTAAAAAATTCAATATTCTAATCCCTTCTTTAAAAGCATAGGACTTTCACACAAATTTTCAACTCCCGTTTTACCCCCTTAGGGGTAGAGTTTCGTAAAATCCTTTCTTAGCGGACGTCTAGACCTTATAAGGAACCTACCTACCAAATTTCAAGTTTGTAGGTCTTATAGTTTCTGAGATATGGTGATGAGTGACCTTTCGCTTTTATATATATGTTACGCTCAAACTTCGAATTCGCCCAATGACCGAAATGTTTAACCACAACGCGACGCGGGTAGGCCATAATACCTACGACGTGTCGTGGGCATTTCGAAATGAAATGCCCACAACGCGTTGCGGGTAAACACGTTTTCTGAATGTTCGACTTAAACTTTAACTTCGGTCTATGTGCAAATATAAAATACCCATAATGCGTTTTGGGCAGAACAGTTTGTCCGCAAAAAAAATATTCAATTTAATTTAAAGTACCTATAACAAACAGTTATATGCATTTTCTAAAATAGATATACTTTTTCCTTTTTTTAATAAAAAAAACTAATCCAATATTCTATATATATTAATTTTGTTTTTCCCTTTTTTAGGAAATAAGAAAAAAAAACTTGGAAAATATTTATGGTCATGGAAAAAAAATTTGAACAAATGTATATAAAATCTATAACCTTGAATTCTGCCTGGAATTAAGAATATCTTCGTTTTATTAATGTGATCAGTACTTGTTTAATTTATATATTTTTTTTAATTATAGCATATTATCTTATAACATCTCAAATCCCCCAATTAAAATTTTTACATCATACATGTTATTTTTTGTTTGATTAAAAATTATAATTTCAATTTTAATTTAATAATTAAACCCTTGTCAAAAACCTTTGCCTCAACTTAATTTACTTGCACATAATGTACCAACCTACATTCAATTAAAACCATACTATTCTTATTTAATATTTACACCTAAAACTACTATTTACAAAAATTTGCTATAAATATCATCTACCCTTCTTCTGGTGTAAACTTATAAACATCTTTAATGTTGAAAATTTCCCTTAATCTCCCTGTATCAGGAAATACTAATCGATAGCTGTTTTGTGCATTTTCATTATCTACAACATATGGTCCCTCAAAAGGCATTAATACACACACACATACAAAACCTTTATTTACATTTTTAAAATTTCATTTACAATAAACACATTTAATAAGTACATTTTAACATAAAATATATACACGTAAAATATATACAGATATGTCCTTAACTTATTTAGTGTTAATTTTTTTCCTTTGTTTTGGAAAAACACTACCTCCTGTCCTTTTTAGGACTTATATAGTGATTATGGTTTGGTCAATTTGGCAGAATGTCTTTTTTCGATTTCTCGGCTCTGTGTACAATAATTTTTTGTCGGTTATACTGAGAAAAATTGTAAAAATAAAAAAGTAAAAAACATAAAAAACTCAGTGATTGTCGGTGTAGCATAACTTTAGTTATGTCGGTTGTCGTTTACTGATTAGTCGAGGGTGGTTCATCCCGGGCAGAGTTCCGAGAAACGTTCATTAATGAACGTTTCTCTCTCTCCGTCCAGAAAATGCTCCCTCCTCGTCTAATCAGCTGTCCCGTCTAGCTATTTTTGACTAGAAGTGAATGTTGTTTGTCTTGTCACGTTTTGTTTATACAAGTTATGTGTTCTGGTCTTGTATTGTTGTTGATGTTTGTTAGTCTTTCGTGAGTTATGTCTGTTTTAATTTGGATTTCTCCCCCCCGTGTTCTACGTCACCTGGTCTGTCGTGTCTGTATGTTATGTATCTATTTATTTTAAATTTGTCTTTTGTCTTAAAATGTGTTTCAGTTATGATTATAATGTCTATTTTATGTTTGCGAATGTGTTTCTTAATTGAATTTATTTTGTTAATTACGTCGTGTGCGTTATATAACCTTATTTTAGTCCTGATCTTTTTGTCCGTCATTGTCTTGTCCTTAAAAGTTGTATTTGTCAATATTTTGTACAAAATTATTGTACACAGTGAATTTTTCCATATTACTTACTGCGTTTATCAGTTTGTCTCTGAGGTCTCTAGCCGCTCGCGCCAATTCTGCCAAATTGACCATCCTGTTAACTTCCATTAGGATTGAGTTTATTTCCTGAAATTGTGATACATTATCTACAGCAATTTTGTTTTGATTAATTTTTTGTTGGCTTTCTTGATTTGTAATTTCATTATTTTTCTGTTGAAGGGGCGGGAATTCTTCTTTTTCTTTATTTTTTCTTATTTCCCAAGCATTTGTCTTTGGTGGGGGTGCTGGTATGTATGACTTGTTAAAATTTTGTTTTTGGTATTTTAGGTTTCCTAACAAAAGGCATTAATAATTTTGCACATAAATTTTCTCTTTTATCCGCAACTTGTAAGGCTCTCACTATGACAAGTTCCCCCTTTTCAAATTTAGTTTTCTTCTTTATTTTTTTGTCGTGTCTCTTGATATATCGTTCTGCATTTCTTTTTAAACTTTTATTAACTTTTTCTAATATTTCTTGCATTTCTTGACTTCTATTCAATTCCCAATTTCGTTCTGGTACTCTACCTTTAAATAAAAACTCTGGACATTCTTTCGTCACTCCATGAGGTGTTTCATTCACATATCTTTGCACTTTATCTAAATTGTTTTCCCATTGTTCATGTTCTTGATTACATAAAATTCTCAAATACTTTATGATTTCTTTTATATATCTTTCTGCCGGATTTGACGATGGATTTCTAATGCTAATGAAATTTACTTGTATATTGTATTGTTGGCATATTATCCTCTCTGGTTTTCCATTTGTTTGCACATAATTTTTAATACATTTCAATATTGTCTTGGTATTTGTTCTCTTACATGGGTACAATTGTACATATTTCGTGAATATGTCTACCATAACCAAAATATGTCTACTTCCTTGAATACTCTCCACTAAATTGCTTATAAAATCTATGGCAAGAATTTGTAAAGGTCTTTGTGTAACTATGGGTCTGTTTATGTTACTGTTGTGATAATTCTTTTCTTTCGCTAACTGACATATTGTGCATGCTTTGCAAACTTCCTTCGCCCTAGTTAAATCGTTTTTTGCATAGTAATTTTCCCTGAACAACATCCATAATTTTCTCACTCCAATATGTCCATATTCTTGATGTAGATTAAATAAAATTTCCTTGGCATAATTCGTTGTTATGACATATGTATCCCAATTTTCTAATTTTTTATATATAATATTGTTTTCCATAAATGTTCTTCTCTTTTCCACCTCCGTCAAATAACCCTGATCCTGAATAACCCTTTCCAAAGTATACCTCTTTATCTAATAATTTATTAATACCAATTTTGAATTTTTTATAGTCCCCTTGTTCTTCCATTTCTCTACTTAATGCATCTGCTATGATGTTACTTTTTCCAGGAATGTATTTTATTTCAAAGTCATATTCCTGCAATAATAATAACCATCTGTGTACCCTATTGTTTGCATATCTATTCTTCATCATCGCCGTTAAAGCATTATGGTCACTTTCTACTACAAACTGTGCTCCTAATAAATAAAACCTTAATTTGGTTATACAAAATACCACACTGGCCATCTCTAATTCTGTTACGGTGTATTTCTTTTCACAATTCTTCGTTACTCTTGATACAAAACTAATGGGCACTTCTTCTTCTTCATGGACTTGTATTAACACACCTGCTAATCTCTCTATAGGTGCATCCGTTCTGAGAATGAACAATTTATTATATTGTGGATGATACACTTTTAAATTATTAGTAAAAATAAATTTCAATTCTTGGAAAGCTTTTTCTCTCTCTGGTGTCCATTTCCATTTGACATCCTTCTTCAGTAGCTCTATCAAAGGAACTTCTTTGTTTGACAAATCTGGAATCAATCTCTTATGATAGTTTAAAATTCCAAGGAATCCTCTTAACGTCTTCAAATTTTTAGGTGTTTGATAATTCATAATAGCTTGTACTCTTTCTGGATCCATGCTTACCCCTGTCGTATTCAAAACATAGCCTAAATATTTAACTTCCTGTTGATAAAATTTACATTTTTCTACATTTAATTTGAGCCCTGCTTTTTCCAATTCTTTTAATGTAATTTCCAAATGTTTTTTATGTATGATTTCATTTTCCGAATAAACTAATATATCATCTATATAATGAAGAATAAAAGATTCATGTCTGTTTAAAATTGTATGTAAGGTTCTCACTAATGCTGCACACGAACTTTGCAACCCATATGGTACAACACAAAATTGATACACAATACCATCTACCATGAAAGCTGTGTATGGTCTACTATTTTTTTTCAAAAGAATTAACCAGAAACTGTGCTTAAGATCTAACTTAGAATATATTTTCGCATTTGTAATTCTTCCAAAAATTCCTTCAACATTCATGGGACTTTCATATTGTTTAACAGTATAACTATTTATATTTCTAGCATCTAGACATATTCTAATCTTTCCTGACTTCTTCCTTACACAGGTAATCGCATTTATATATGGAGAATCAGATTTCTCTATAATTCTATCTTTCATCATTTTATTTAATTCTTCATATACTTCATCTTTCACTCTATACGGTATCGGATAAGTTTTAATCTTGAAATCCTTAATATCCTTATTCATCTCCAACTTGTGAGTATAATTTGTTGCTATACATGTTTCTTCATTAAATAATCTATAATATTTCTTACATAACATTTCTACTTCTGTCCTATATAGTCCACAATTTTCTTCTAATTTGTCATAGTCTATACCTTCGATGTTGTTGTACAGCACTTTCTGATTAATCTCTAAACTTTCATTGTTTCCTAATATAAATGGTATTATTTGTTGTTCCCACTTTAAACATTCTTCCTCATAATCGATGATAACTTTGTGATTATTTAATTCATCAGAACCCAATATAATATCATAGTTCAAATTTTGGATCAATAACATCTGAATTTTATAATTTTTTACACCTATTAAAATTTCCCCCATAAGCATATTATTTGTTTCATATAATTTGTTATTATTCGCTCCCACTAATGATAATTTATTTGTTTTTATCATCATAATATCATCTTGTTTGATTTGTGAAACCACTCTTTGACTAATTAAAGTAACCTCTGAACCAGTATCAATCATAATTTTACATTTAATATTTTGAAAAACCCCCTCTATAAAAATTAACCTTCTTAGTTCATTGATTTTTATTTCGTCATCATTCACAATGAATTCCCTAGGATGTTCATACCTAGAAGAGTAGATGATATTATGCACGTGGAAGCGACTTACGCAAAATCCCCGAGTTACGTTTATGTAACAGCTTACGTAGTAATAATAATACTGTTTAGTTTGCATTTTGTATAAAATAATAAATATATGTAAAATTCAATTTAACATCAGAATATTGTTAGCTTTCGAGCAATAAACTTCTCAATTAATTTGTGGCTTGTTTTTAAAAAGTTATTTCTGCGTTACAAAAACTTAACTGGCGCAGTCAGTAGGATATTTCCGAAAATTGTGCGTATCGAACGAGCAGTTTTCGTTTTAACGATTAATCGGAAAAAACCTGCATATCGGTAAAGTAACAGTGAAATTCGAGTGAATATCGGTTTCGTGTTATATATATCGAACATTTTCAAGTGTAACGAAGAGAAAACTTAAAAGCCGCCTGGGAAAAGAACAAAATCGTCTGCTCCTGGAAAAATCTACAAGAAAAGAACAAAATCGTCTTCTCTTGGAAAAACCCACCGAAAAGGAACAGAATCGTCTATTCCTGGAGGATGATGAAAGTCTTCCTTTTACTAGAGTAAGCTCATTCCATTTATTATTATTTTTCTTTCCTTTTACCTATTTTCTAACGTTATTTATTAAGTGACTAGTAGTTATAAATCTACCATAATAATATTTAATGAGTGATACCTCCGATCAATCCGAAGTTGAAAATTTAAGTAATTTATTTGAAAATAGTCTCAAACTTAAAACTAAAGTAAAACCTAAGAAAAGCAGTAAATTAATAAAGCCAAAAATGACTACAGCGGTTAACTATCAACTATTAAAATTGTATTTAGATTCAATTCCTTCATTTGACGGAAATCCCCACACATTAACCATATTTATAGGAAACTGTGAAACATTGATTTCTGTTTTTGCTAGTAATTCAGACATTGCTCTCAATACGTTTTTATTAAAAGCGATTATTGGAAAACTTACGGGCAGAGCTCAAATATTGATTGGTTCTCGGATCGAATTAAAAACTTGGGCAGAAGTTAAAGATGCACTTAACTTAAGTTTTGGTGACCAACGAAGCGTTGATTGTTTAGTTCAGGACTTAATCAATTTAAAACCTCACAAAAACGAAGCACCTTACAATTTCGGCATGCGTTGCCAAGACGCTAGAAGTTTAATTATTTCCAAATTAAATTCTCTAAATTTAGGCAACAACGAACGATTACTACAATTAAAAAATTTTGACGATTTAGCCCTAAAAACCTTTATTAGAGGTCTACCTCTACCCATACAAACAAACGTTAGACTGAGAGTTCCGGATAGTTTAGAAAAAGCCATGAGTTTGGTGATAGAAGAAGAAAACTTCCTTTACTCAACACAACGTTCAAACAATCTAAATTCTAATGCATCTTATAAGCCTAATATTAGAATCACCCCTGCTAAAAATCCTAGTTATAATTATTTTCCAACTTTTACTCCAAATTTTAACAATTTTAGTTCTTATCAGAATCTTACTCAACCTCAACCACCTATTTTTGCTTCAAACCCAAACCCGCGTTCTTTTGTAACAAACCCACAACATATCAGACCACCTAACAATTCTTACAATTGGCGTCCTAATAACAATTTTCCTACTCAACGTCACCCATACTTTCAAAACCAGAATTATGCTTCAAGACCACCCCAGAATTTTGCACAATCGCATTTAAATCACGGCAACAATAACTATGCAAACCGGTCGAATAATTCACAAAATTTTAAACCAGAACCTATGGACACGACATCAGGTCACTCAAAATTCCAACCTAAACCTAAATTTACATCAACCGAACTCTTTAATCAAACGATTAACGATACCCATCAATTCAATAACCCATTTGAACTTGAAAATTATCATAATATGTATCAACCGGACAACGCTGAGTACATTGAACCAGACCCTTATTATCTTGACACTCAATACTATAATGATAATAACTATCACGGTACACATGTTAACTATAATCAAGACATTTACCCAGATACATTACATCAGACTGAAACTGACGACCTGACTCAGGATTTTCAGAAACCTCAAGATTCCCACAACGCGACATAATATTTATTAACGCTATCAAAGCAAATCTTCCTTATGTTGAAATTCCACAAATTAACGCAAAATTTTTAGTCGACACAGGATCCTCAAAATCATTAATTAATCCTGATTTGGCATATAAATTTTACCCAAATTATATTCATAAAGAAAAATTTAATATCCAAACCGCACACAATATATCATATCACGACGAAGTTGCTTATATTCCTTTGTTCCCTATTTTCAAATTGCAGGAATTTCATAAGTTTTATCTTTTTCAATTTAGTGATCGCTTTGACGGAATCATAGGCGTAGACCTTTTAAAACAATTAAACGCCTCAGTAAATGTGAACCAGAATAAAATTGTTACACCAAATACAGTAATCCCTTTGCTTTTTAATGCTAACAACGATAATAAAATCAGGAACTTTACAATAACCATTTCTCCTCGCTGCACACAAATAGTAAAATTGCCAGTGCAAGTAAAAAACGGTCTCGGTATCTTAGAATATCAAAACTTTTCAAACGGACTTGAAACCCCAAATGCTTTAGTGAACATCTTAAATAACTTTGCAATCACTACAATCACCAACACAAAAGAAAATCCAGTTGAATTAAATATTCATGAACCCTTAAATATCGAATCACTTAACATCCAAGAAATAAATTTTGTCGACAAAATTGACGTAGATAATTCCGAATTTTCTAAATCATACGACATGAAATTAAAAGAAAATTTAAAAAATATCAGATTAAACCATTGTAATAAAGAAGAGATAGAAACCCTTAAAAAACTGTGCTACGAGTATAGAGACATTTTCTATTGTGAAGACATACCTTTAAGTTTCACAAACCAAATTAAACACAAAATTAACCTTACAAATGACTCTCCTATATATACGAAGTCCTATCGGTTCCCCGAAGTACATCGAGAGGAAGTAAAGAGACAAGTTAATAAAATGCTAAATGATGGCATCATAGAACATTCTACTTCTAGTTTCTCTTCACCCCTCTGGGTTGTTCCTAAAAAGACCAACCCTATTACCGGACAAAAATCTTGGAGATGCGTAATAGACTACCGAAAACTAAACGAAAGGACAATCGATGACAAATACCCCTTACCTAATATTACGGAGATCCTTGACAGACTAGGTAGAGCCAACTACTTCACGACACTCGATCTCGCTAGTGGATTTCACCAAATAGAGGTAGATCCACAAGACATCCATAAAACAGCATTCAGTACCCCACAGGGACATTTCCAATTTAAAAGAATGCCATTCGGTCTGAAAAATGCTCCATCAACTTTTCAGAGAGTTATGGATAACGTACTGCGAGGGCTTGTTGATGAAACATGCATAGTTTATCTAGATGATATATTGATTTACAGCTCATCCCTTCAAGAACATCTACAACGCCTGAAAACTATTTTTGACAGACTACGACAAAACAACTTAAAAATTCAACTCGAAAAATCTAACTTCTTACACAAATCAGTTATGTACTTAGGACATGTAATAACTGCTAACGGAGTGAAACCTAATCCGGAAAAAATATCAGCTATAAAAAATTTTCCTATCCCCAAAACACAAACTGATATAAAAAGCTTTCTGGGACTTTTAGGATACTATCGACGATTCATACGTGACTTTGCAAAAATAACGAAACCTTTAACACGTTGCTTGAAAAAAGGAGCAAAAATAGTACATGACAAGACATTTACAGAGTGTTTCCAAACATGTAAAGAGATATTAACAAACGACCCCATACTCCAATACCCAGATTTTACTAAACCATTTGTTCTAACCACGGACGCTAGTAACTTTGCAATTGGTGCAGTCTTATCTCAAGGAAATGTGCCGAACGACAAACCTATCGCATTTGCATCCCGAACATTAAACGATTCAGAGACGAACTACTCAACTATCGAAAAGGAGTTACTCGCAATAGTATGGGCATGTAAACATTTTCGACCTTATTTATACGGGAGAAAATTTTATATTTACACAGATCATAAGCCCTTGTCATGGCTCTTTAGTCTAAAGGAGCCAAATTCTAAACTAATTAGATGGCGTTTGAAGTTAGAGGAGTATGATTACAAAATCATTTACAAGAAGGGTAAATCTAACACCAATGCTGATTGTTTATCTCGCATTTCAATAAACGCTTTGGAAAATGACTCTGTTATTAACAATCCTGGTGACTCAAACTTTGATGTTGTAGAATTTTTAAGAGAAATAGCAGAAAATCCAGTCCAAAAACAACCTTCAACTTCAGTACACGAACCTCCTAAAATACAAATCATCTCTGACGTGAAAATACGATCAGGCAACGAAACCGGTACTGATACTCAACATTCGACCAATGACGAAACGACAAACAACGGTATACCCATACTAGACGAAATTATAAATAACAAGACCCATCAAATATTAGTTTACCCTAATTTATATACAAAAATCGACATCTCCCATGAAATTTACGAAAATCATAAAATTATAAAGACCAAAATTCCTGAAACCGACAATGATAAAATTATCTTTAAATTTATTGCCGAATATACGGATCTTAATAGTACATTCTATATTTATTTTCATAATGATGCACTATATCGTGATTTTAACAAGGTATACCTTAAACATTTCTCGCACCATGGACCCAAATTAATTAAATGCACAAAATTGGTCAATACAGTTTCAGACAAGGAAGAACAAATTTTGCTTTTAAAAAATTATCATGAAGGAAAAACAACACATAGAGGGATTAATGAAACCCTCGAAAAATTAAAAACCAATTATTATTGGAAGAATATGAAAGCGTCTATTACTGATTACATCAACGCATGTGCTATATGTCAAAAAAATAAATACTCTAGACAAACTTCTAATGTACCATTAATGGTTACTGAAACAGCTACTAAACCCTTCCAAATTATTCATATGGACCTCTTTACTTACGATGGTAAAAACTACTTAACTATGATCGATGCCTTCACTAAATTTGCACAAGCATATATGGTAGCCGGTAAAACAGCAATTTGTGCCACAAAAGCTCTTATTAAATTTTTCACGTCTTTTGGTATCCCTAAATTAATAATATCTGATAAAGGAAAAGAATTTAACAATGAAACCGTTAAGCATATCCTAACATTACATAAAATTAGAGTCCATTTTACAACTTCAGGTCACCATGAGTCAAACTCTGTTGTAGAACGCTTACATTCTTCCCTAATCGAACACCTTCGACTTTTAGCCGAAATCCACCCTAATGAAAATGACCTTATGGATTACGCAATAATAGGATATAATAATTCCATACATAGTTCAACAAATTTCACCCCATTCGAATTGACTTTCGGGCACACCGACTCTAGGAACCCAAACGAAATATTTTCCACGCAAGAGTTTTATTCCGACTACGTAAATAGTCACAAAGAAAAATTAGATCACGTTTATAAAAAATTGCATGCGGAACTTCAAGACAAAAAAACAAAGTTAATTAATCAAATAAATATCAATAATAATGCTAATAACGAATTTAAAATCGGACAAACTGTATACAAAGAAAACCCTAAAAAACGAAATAAAAAGAGCAAACGCTTTCTTGGTCCTTTTAAGATCACTCAAATTCTAGACAGAAACCGTGTCGAAATTTCAATGACAACCGTAGTAAAAAATAAACCATTAGATCATAAAGAAATTATTCATATTAAGGAACTAAGGAAACCTCCCGTTGCAGGCTCCTCTTCTGGATCACCGACTCAAGATCAGACACTCCCCAATTCCATAACCTAAATTCAAATCCCGGACTCCTGCCCCTCCATATAGGAACGGCTCAGGTTAAAACTTCGTATTGGTCATTTATACATATTTATGACCTAACAAATATAACGAACAACTTTTTGTCCCTAATAGATCAATATAACGAAATTAAAGAATCCATTTCAAAAACTCCAGACCACTTCAGGTTTAATGAAGAATTTAAAAATTCCTATCAATTAATTCAAACCCTAGAGAAGAAAATTACTTTACAGTTGAATCAGCTAAATCCCTTTAGAAACAGAAAACCAAAAAGATCCCTTTTTGATGGATTAGGATCAGCAATAAAATTCTTTACCGGAAATTTAGACCAAAATGATGCAAAAAGATATGATGAAGCTATTTTAACTTTATCCAATAACCAGAAAAACATTAAGCAAATAGTTGATCACCAAATCTCATTGTTACACTCTTCAATTGAAAATTTTAAAATTAATTCTAAAATATTAGCCCAGAATCAAATAATATTAAAAAACCGAATTGAAGAAATCCAAAACTTAATAAAAAACATAAGTATAGAAAAAATAGAAACTTATCACTACTTTGCTATAGAAAAACTTATTTCGCAATTTTATATGAGTTTTCAAATAATCTATGATTTGCTAGGAAAAATCGAAACAGCAGTTAGTTTTGCCAAACTTAACACATTTCATAATGCCATCGTCGATCCTAATGAACTATTTTCTGAAATATTAGCAATCAATAAAAATCTTTATAATAATAATAAATTCCCTTTTGGAGTAGATTATGAAAATATTCTTTTATTTGAAAAGATATTGAATATTAAATGTTACAGTAAACTTAACAGCATTGTGTTTGTATTAGAAATGCCAATAGTAAAAGGGAACGATTATAACTACTATCATTTATACTCTTTACCCATACATTCTAAAAATTCCTTTAAAACCATTATACCTCATTCCAAATTCCTTTTAATCAATGAGCAAGAATACGGACTCACAAACGAACAGTGCGAAGAAATCACTCCAGAAAACTTTATTTGTCAAGAAATTCAGCTACTCCAAGTTTCTTCGAATGCACCATGCGAAGTCCAACTATTAAAATTCTCACAATTCACTAATGTCTGTGAACAAATTCCTATCCAGGTCAACGACGTCAAAATTCAAAAATTGGAAAAAAACATGTGGCTCGTATTTACACCTAGAGGTTTAGTTTCCCTTCAAAGATGTGGTAAAAAGAGTGACAATGTGCCATTAAACGGTAGTTACTTGATTGAATTAAATAACTGGTGTGAAGTGTTAATAGGAAATAGTGTATTAAAAACATTAGAATCTAGAAACCCTAATTACAAAAATGTCGAACTCCCAAATTCAAAACTGCTATTAGATTTGGACTTTAAAATAAATTCATCGAATATTACTCCGGTAAAAATAGACTCAATCAAATTCGACGACCTAAATTTCATTCAAGGAGTTCTACAGAAGGAAAAGACAAATCTCGAAAAAATGGACTTGTCTGTAATACATTTTGGAAAAGTTAGCTTCTATACTGTCTTATTGTACATTTTAATTATAATAAGTATATTGGTTGTATGCTATAGGTTTTTCATGAAAGGGAAGAGAGTTTTGATGGAACACGAAGAAATGGAACCACAAGTGGACCTCAAGAATTTTCCCAACATTTCGGCCTCTGGTGTTGCCCCATAGCCCTTCACTTCGTCGGGAGGAGTTACGTTTATGTAACAGCTTACGTAGTAATAATAATACTGTTTAGTTTGCATTTTGTATAAAATAATAAATATATGTAAAATTCAATTTAACATCAGAATATTGTTAGCTTTCGAGCAATAAACTTCTCAATTAATTTGTGGCTTGTTTTTAAAAAGTTATTTCTGCGTTACAAAAACTTAACTCCCGTGCTGCTCCTGACCTTGACCAGTCACATCACCCTGACTTGCATTCACAACATTCACCTGTCTACTATTTTCACCTCTATTTCTCAATTCATTATTAGCGTGGTCAAAGTACACATATAGCTTCACAAAAAAGACAAACCTCTTGAAATTTCACATTTGAGTATTTAAAAGGGTTGTTCTTAATATGCAAAATTCTTTACGAAAATAGGTATGCAATTTTCCGGAAAATTGTCGGGAGAAAAATTTTGTTTTTGTTTTTTTACTCTAATTGTTTAAATAATAAATATACGGAAAAAAGTTTCAATTAAAATTTGTAGCTGATGCAATTATCTACAAAATTTGTCTGAAAAGTTTTTCTGTAAATTGAAAAGTGTACGAGATATAATTATTTCAGCGGAAGTCGATTCGTGGGTGCGCGCGAACGTCCCGTGAGCCGAATTTATTGAAGGCTTGATTTAAAAGTTAATAATTTAAAGGTTGTGATGCACTGAAAAAACAGACAAAGTAATGTAAAATGTAGAGAAAGACCTCAACTTTTAAAAAAAATTACTTTCAAGTTTAAAAAAGTAAATTTTCTAACTGTAAAATCCATTTATTTATAAAAAAACGAGCAGAAAAACGTCAATAAACAATTATATTCCCTATTTAATTAATTATTGTCGCAGCGAAAATTCCTTTTAAATTTAAGATTTCAAATGATCATTGAACATTATTATCACAAAAACAAAGCGAAAAATGTTTAAATTTTTAAACAAATGCTTTTTAAAAATCTCTGTTTTTTACATGCCTAATTTCACTCGTTTTTTTCAAACTTTATTTAATTATATCTTTTTTCCAAATTAACATATTTCAATGAAACTTTATCTGTAAATACTTTGAAGTATATACTTTCAAAACTATTATACAGTTTTTCTTTTAATATCAAATTTTTTAAATAATAGACAATTATTTATGATAAGTGCTAAAATCAGACGTCTTTTAGAAAATCTAGCATAACTTTTTTCAGTGCTTATAAGATTATTCAGATTTTTGCCAGCTTGATAATAATTGTATAGAGAAGCGATCGCGATACATATTAACACACCTATGCGTCAGGTACGAAAGAGAAGGGAGTACGAATGAAGGTGAAAAAACTGAAAAATCAGGTGAAAAAGCCGATGGCAGCTGCTTCTCCGCGCCGTCGCACTGTGAGCCAGCGCGCATGCTCTTACTCTGTAGAAGCAGACGAGTTGACGTAGTAGCGTCCCGGTTGTTTACGTAACATTTATTTTGATCATATTTTGAGGATAACTACAGTGAAGATGAACATGATATTGAGTTATATTTAAGCTCGGAAGAAGAATGATAATGATTGATTTCTTATGATTAATCAATAAAAACTCTAACATTCAAAATTCACTTCATTTTTTTTTACCCACACCTAGTGAATTATTAATAAAAAAAATTTAAAAATGTTTATAATTAAAATAATAATAACAATAATAATAATAATAATAATAATATTAATAGTAATAATGACAATTGGATCAAGTGAAATTAAAAAAAAAATAATAATGTAAAAAAATAAGCTGTTATTAATAAAAATATAGTAGAAATAAATTGGGGTTTAAAACAAGTTGACGAGGAAATTTGCTTGAGATTCCTTTTAATTTTTAATTATTATTAACAAATTAAATTTTTTATTAAACAGTAATAGTGGATATATATATAAACTGCGTGGTAAAATCAATAATTATTAACACTGAAATTCTGAATCTGAAGTATAAAACTGCCAAAAGGGTATGAGCAGTAACGCTTGCTTTTAGGAAAATTCTGTGTTACCTTAAAAGAAAATGTCAAAAGTAAAAAATTTCTAAACATTTTTTTCATTTATATCATGGTCCTTAGTTCTTATCTCATGCAATAATTTTATTATTAATTTTTATAATTTTTTGATTCAAAAAATTGCAAGAATATATAATAGTCAAAGAAGGTTTACGTGGAAAATCGCTAGAATTTTCATGAAAAACCAATCCTACTAATATTATATAGGCGAAAGTTTGTTTGGATGGATGTATGGATGTTTGTTCCTCTTTCACGCAAAAACTACTAAACGGATTTTAATGAAACTTTACAGTAATGTAGCTTATAGATCAGAATAACATATAGGCTATAATTTATAAAGATATTGTGTGAATTGTCCAAAATATAACGATAAATGTCATTTAAGTCTGAAAAAATTACTGTATTTCTTATGTTGACAATATTGTTACGTTATTACAGTGCGAATGTAACATCTCAATATTGTCAGACTGTTATATTTTTCAAATACGACCCAAAAATTATGTATGTTATAATTTTAATGTCATAATGTTAGTTCTTTTCACGCTAATATAAGCTACTCGAAATACTAATACTGCGCACACGAAGTCGCGGGCACCAGTTATTGATACATAAAGACCTTGCTTTTATTCGAATTACACGCAGACGAAGTCGCGGGCAAAAGCTAGTTTAATAATAAAAAAAGCACGGGATATTCTGAACATATTGATCAACAACAATACCTTATAAATGAAAAATATTCGTCGTCATAAATACTAATTAAAATTATAAATGAAACTTCGAGAATTTGCTTATTTCAACGGTAGCATTTGGAAAATCGTATGTATCTTTATGGAAAATCTAGTTACAAAAAAAAATTTCAAATAATTTTTTTAGATTAAACCATCATCTTTCAAGTACACAATGTTTAATAATTAAATTGTTTAATTTCTCAATGTTTAGTAGAGAGTATTAGTTAAAAAAACGACTTTTTAGGAGAGTTTTATGTGGAAAATCGGTGATAATTCATTAAAAAATTATTACAAAAATTTTTTTTTTTGTATAATTGTAGATACCTTCATTTATAGCAAATTTTATATAAAATAATTTTTTCTACGGGTCATTGTTTATTTGCTATCTTAAAATTAAAAACTTGAAAATTGATGATGTTTAAAAATACTATTAGAAAAATTTGGAATATTTCAAAAACTAATGAAAATATCAGAAAACTTTTTAGACAAATTTTGTAGGTAAATGCATTAGCTACAATTTTTGATTTGAACATTTTTCTGTATTTTTATTATTTAAACAATTAGATTGAAAAAACAAATAAAAAAATTTTCGACCAATGTTTTTCCGGAAAATTGCTCACCTAAATTAGTAAACATTTTCTCATATTAAGCACAATCCTCTTAAATACCTAAATTTGAATTTCCAAAAGGTTTGTACTTTTTTCAGCATTTTACGAATATTTTGTGTACTTTGACCACGCTATATCCCGATTTGCTACATTACGATTATCATAATTTCTACCACTATTATTATTATTTCTGTTCCACCTATCACCTGGTCCTATATTCCTATCATAATTATTATTATTTGAAAATTCCCTATTTCTCCTATCCAAATTTTTATTCTCCCAATTCCTATTATTCCTATTATCATTTCTATATACATTTCCCCTCGTATCATTCCTATTAAAATTACTATATCCCCTATTAAATTCTCTATTCCTATTATTAAATCTATCATTGTCATTATTTCTATTTTCATCCCTATTTCTATCATTAAATCTATTAACCCCATTATTTCTATTTTCATATCGATTCCTTTCATTACCTCTTTCATTCCCATTATTTCTGTTCTCACTCATCAAACTTCTTTCTAATCTCTGTAGATAATTGGACAAATTTTCCATGGTTTTAATATTATGTAGAGCTATTGTTTCTGTAACCTCATAATTGTATTGTCTAGCCACATACAAGACTATTTCTTCTTCCCTCATCTTCGGTTCCAGGTATTGAGCATTGTTGTATAATTGCATCGCATAATTGTTATAATTTCTTCCCTTACTATAATCATATTTCCCGAAATATAATTTTTCCCTAAATGTAGCTTGTTGAATCTCCCCCCAAAAATATTTACAAAATTGTTCCTCAAAATCACTTATTGAAAAAATCTGGTTTTCCTTATTACAAAACCATAGTAATGGATGTCCAGTTAACATGTTCCTAATCAATAATTTTTGTTCAGTGAAGTCATTTGTATATTTGATTTTACTTTTGATAATATTTACAAATACCTTTGGATGTATATGATTTATATTACCATCAAATTTAATTCCAGAATTATTGTAATTCGACATAATATTAGGAAGAACTCCCAATGTATTTCCTCTTATATTAGTATCTAATACCTCTTGCAACTTCTTTTGCATCTCCTCCATTTCTTTACTTAATTTCTCACCTGTTAATTCATAATTTTTACTACAAACTCCTTTTTGCTTCTCAACTTCTCCTTCTAATTTTTCGAATTCTTTTCCTAAATTTACTTTCAAATTGTCCATTACTTCTTCATTAATTTGTTCCTGTAACCGTATTTTTCCTATTTCTTTTTTCATAACTTCAGTATGTTTATTGACTTCACGTTCAATTTCCTCCGGTAAGTTTTCTTTAATTGACTTTTCTACTTCTTTTATTTTAATTTTCACACCTTTTTCAATTTCCCCCCTAATTTTTACTCCTGTATCCTGTATTTCCGTCCTTAATTTTATGCTTTGCTGTTCGATCTTCTTGTCACATTCCTTTTTTATAACTTTAACTTCTTCTCTTATCTTCAAATTATCTTCTTTAATACTACTAATTTCTTTTTTAAATATATCATTATCTTCTTTAATTTCATCCAACTTTTTATTGTTCTCTTTTATATCTTTTTTAATATCGTCCCTCATCTTCACATTGTCTTTTTTTATCTCTTCCCTCATTTTCACATTGTCTTCTTTTTGTTGATCAAATCTCATCATAATAATTTGTAAAAACCTGTCCATATCAGATTGACTTTCTTCTCTTGGTCTTTCTTGTACCACTTGTTCTTCTTCTTTGTTTACACCATCAGATGTTTCATTTCCCTTCTCTATTATTGTTTGATCCTGCTCTTCTCCTATTTCTACCAAATTATCATCTTCTTCGGTCTCTGCTCCTTCCTGTTGTCCAGTTTGAATCAACTCCTCAGCTCTATAATCTCCTGCACCTAACATTCTCTCTGCATGTACTTGTACATCTACTCTCTCAACCTCAATCTTTCCACCATCACTACTCTCACTACCCTCTCCTACTACTTTACCATCCCTCAATATCATTTTTTTTCCATGATCAAAGTTTAAATTTCCCAGAAAAATATAAATACTGTTCAATTTGTTAAAACAATTCCTTTATAAAAATAAATATTTGTCAAGCAAATACCTTTGTTTATTTTGTTGATTATAAATAAACGGAACTAGGCAAACAAATAATAAACAAAATTATCAAACACATTGTTGTTGACCTGTGTTTTGTTAAAAAAAAAATTTTTAAATATTATTAAACAAAAAATAAACAAAATGGCTCTAATTTCACTTGTTTAGAGCCCCACGTTGGGCGCCAAATTTTATAACATATATAACTTGCTATTATATTTATTATAAGTTAATATGCCATAAATAAACCTTGCCTTTAACTTTATAAATTTTTATGAAAATATTAAAATTTTATTAAAAGTTTTATATAGTCAAATTGTTTTAAATTTTTAAGTATTGTAAATTAATATTATATTTCCCGACAATGACTCTATCTTCATGGGCAGAATTCAACATTTAACTTAGATTATTATATAATTTTGTTTGTAAAATATAAAATTTTTATGCAAATGAACTAACTGACGTTATGCTGATGAGATTTCGGGAAAGAAGAATTATATTAACCTATAATATACTTAGAATGTTGGACAGATAACTGTTTTCAAAACTTAACTTATTCAATTTGAATGAGAATGGAAAGTATCATAACTATTATCAATAAAAACAAGTAAAATAATTTTATAAACTAAGGAAATAGTGCACAGTGAAACAGTGAAAATAAATGTTCATTAAATATATAAAAATCAAACACAGAAAAGTTCTTTATTGTTAAAATGAAATTTGGATACCATTAATCTTGAAGATATGCTCCACTCCCAGGATTGTATCCACTTCAGGACCATAAAACCATAAAAACCATAGAACTCGTTCAAAACTCTGGATCATCTGCTAATTATTGGAACAGCTAGGCAGGTACATAAATTCTGATACTTATAAAACTTTTATCATTACTATTTGCTTTCAAATTCAATCAAATATCTCCTCGTACAATGTACTACTTCACTTTAGCCTCTTCTTAGATTCTATTTTCTAATTATAAATGAATTTCTCTGCTTACCAGGGTATTCAATCACTTCTCCTTTACTTTAGTATCGATTTTTTATTAATTAAACTCTTTTATCTTACTAATTTCAATAAAAAAACTCAAATTTTAACAGGAACCAAATTTAATACATGTCGCTTCTTTAACGAACAAAAAACAAGAGACTTCTTCCAAAATCAACAAAAACTAACAATTGCCTTCTATAACAAAGCTTCAACTACTATCTATCTATTATACCCTACTTGATAAATTGTCACAAAATTACAAATTGTAACACTTGATTTAGATTTATACAATTATTTTTACATTCAAAATTCTGTTACATTTAATTTCAAACAAAAATCTAATATTTATATAATTCTAACCTAAAATACTTTTAAAATTTCACAATTTCTTATTTCATCAAAATTTAAATCTATTACAAACAATATCCTCGCTTGAATCTCAAATATTAATTATTATAAACGTGAGTAGTTTTTAATTTAATCTATGATATAAATTATACTTTTTGAAATGATATATCATTTAGTATTTATACTTTATATGAAACCTTTTTTTTAACATTTAACTTTCTTATATAAAAAAAATATTCAATTTAATTTAAAGTATAACAAACAGTTATATGCATTTTCTAAAATAGATATACTTTTTCCTTTTTTTAATAAAAAAAAACTAATCCAATATTCTATATATATTAATTTTGTTTTTCCCTTTTTTAGGAAATAAGAAAAAAAAACTTGGAAAATATTTATGGTCATGGAAAAAAAATTTGAACAAATGTATATAAAATCTATAACCTTGAATTCTGCCTGGAATTAAGAATATCTTCGTTTTATTAATGTGATCAGTACTTATTTAATTTATATATTTTTTTAATTATAGCATATTATCTTATAACATCTTAATATATATATATATAGATATATATATATATAAACAAAGTGACAAGAAAACGCGTATTAATATAAACAAAAGGGGAAAATTATTGGCCCTATTGATCCTTTTTGCGTACATGCCCAATAATTTTCCCCTTTTGTATATACATACATATATATTATAACATATATAAGAGTGTATAAGAATAATAATTTGTTTTGATTATATCAATTACTATGTTATAAAATATTCCTTACCATGAATTAATTTTGAATTTAAATATAAATATTGAATAGGTAAGAATTAACTTAATTAAATTATGTTCCAATATGATTATTTAAATATGCTACCGGCTATTCCCTTATATCAGGGTCAGAGTTCCAAATATTCAACAAAATTAGATTCAAAATCAGTTAATATAAAAATTTTCAATAAAATGACTGTAAAACCACACTATCCTAGACCAATGATGTTTTCTAGGCATGAATTGTATATAAATTTCTAACCTTACTAATTCAAAATGTGACAAACTTCAATAAACCGTTGTTAAACCCAAATATGCATCAAATATATGAAATGAAGTATTCTGATTTGTGTTAATAAACAATTCAAATTAAACTTATCAAATAGTGAATAGTAATTTAGTTAAATACATAAAACAGTGAAATAAAAATGTTCATCAAAATTACAAAAATCAAACACATAAAACTCTTTATTGTACCAAGTGAAAAGTGGTTACCATTTGGATGAAACTTCTCTCCTCTTCTGGAAAACCAGGATTCAGGATTCACTTCTCTGGACAATCTACTTTCTTCCCCGGAACAGCAAAGATTTCAGGACACTTTATAGAGATCGAACAATCAATTCTTCTTCAATCAAAAAACAAACTGCTACTACTTCACTGGTAAGTGTAATTATGACTTTCTTTCTTGTTAAATATTAGTTTAATCTTCATTAACTTAATTAAAATGCAGTTATACCATATACTGCTCAACCCCCAATTTAAGTATCTATTTCTTCATAAAATAATGTAATTTTCTCTTACCAATTGCTTTCTCTGGTTACCTTGTGATAATATTAATACTTTAAACTGATTTAAAACTTTCTTTTATCAATATTTTCAAAAAAAACTCAAAATTTCTACGGAGCAATTTTTTAATACAACTTACATCTCAAGAATCGGAAAAACAAGAGAGATTCTATCAAATCAACAAAAAAACAACTGAAAAATTCAACAAACCTAAATCTATACATCCTTACTACCTAATCGCCTACTAATTCCTTATTTAAATAAAATTACTAACAAAATCTAAATCTTGATTCATTATTACAATTTAAAACAATGATTATTCTTTTTATTTTTATAAAATTTACTAGCACTATAAACTAATAATTTTCTCTTTTTCAGAATATTTCATTTGGCATTTGAACTATTAACAAATTAGAATATGGTTGATAAATTTGTATATTTTAAAAGTAAGTAAAAGTTTTAATATTTATTTTAACTATTTGTGATATTTTTATAATTTAATTTTCTTATTTAATTATACCCTTAATTCATTTAAATATTAATGTTTAATTACTAACGTATTGACAATTTTATAAGCTTTTAATTATTTACTTTTCCCATTTATCAATTTCATAATTATTCAAACTTTATATAATGTAGATTAAACCATTTTGAATCTTTAAATAAAATCTTTGAAATGAATTTGTATTTTCTCCTTTTTTTTAATTCTATTTTCTTTTTTCTTTTTTAGGAATTATGAAGAAGATGATGATAATTAATCCTACTGTTACTGCATTTGTGCTCTGACCCGAAATAAGAAAATTTTCCTTTCTCTATTTTCCATAAGATTTTCATTTTACATTCTTATTTAATATAACATAGTAACTCATATCATCTCAAATCCCCCAATTAAAATTTTTTATAATCAATCATATGTCCATATTTGATTAAAAAAAATTATAATTTCTATTCCCACTTTAATAATTTTATTGCTGTCAAATAACTTTGCTTGATACATTATATCTTTAATATTTTATTTTATTTTGTCAAGAAAATTTAACTTTATTTTAATAAAATAATACAAATTTCTTTGTTCTATATTTCATTTTATAAAATGTTCATTTGATGTAATTGCTTGTAACTGATTATTTATATTCTAAAACTATAAATCAATAAAAATTTAATTTATCTCATATTCCCTTCCTTTTCCTTTCTCTATTTTCCATAAGATTTTCATTTTACATTCTTATTTAATATAACATAGTAACTCATATCATCTCAATATATATATATATATATATATATATATATATATATAAATGTCTCTATTATAAAAAATATTTACAATTCAGTCAAGCAATTTTTTATTATTCGTGCTACAAAACCGCTCCTCACAAATTATTGAAACTATAATTACAGGAACAAATGAGTGACGTGGAAAGTTTGAAGAACTGTATAAAATTCTTAGCTAACTACGAGTTTGTCATTGAGCGGAATAGAATATTTAAAGTTATATTTTTGATACTTAGATCTCATAACCCTACAGGGCTTATTGTGAGGGAATATGACAGCTGATGGTTTTCATGCCTCAGATAAACAGAACAAAGTTTATGGATAAAAAAATAAGAACATGAAAAAAATTTAACAGATTAGGAATTTAAATCGATAGATGATAGAAAAAGTAAAATGACTCGTGTGAAATAGACATTTTCTGCAACTCATACCTGCTTTAGGTTCATATGAAAAACTTTTTCATTTACGTGGAATATGTATTAAATATATTATTAATGTTGTATTTTTAACCTATTAATTAGAGAATACTTTTTATGAGTATATTTAATAAATTTCTCATTTTTAGAACCAGTGCATAAAGAGTTAAAGATTGGAAAAAAACTATATACTATACACACAGAAAATGGTGTAAGTTTAGTAATTCTTTAATTTAAACATTTATTCATTTAAAACTGATTTTAGCAAAATTTTTTAGAAGCGTATCGTTATTGCAAAAGCACTGGAAAAGATCTAGCCTCCATAGATAGTTTGGAAGAAAATGAAGATCTATATAATACGTTGAATAATATGTGTAAGTGGCATAAAATTATTAAAATACTCACTGTTACTCTATATAACCATTATTTTGTACATATCTCATTTTTTTTTTTAGTTCAGACCAATTCATATATATTCTGGACATCAGCAAGCCGAACCACTGCAATTAGTGATGACTGGACATGGCTCTCCAGTGGAGAACTCATTAAAGAGTTTTTTTGGATCAACGGACAACCCGCTAAACAAACTGGAGATTTGGGTATCACCCTATATTTCGGACCTTATTCTCCAAGAGCATGGTGGCAAGCTACTGATATTTCTTTACATTATTATACCATTTGCCAAAGTATTTAGAAAGATTATTATATATTCGTTTAAGTTGCTACTATATAATTAAATATTATTATAAATGTACTTGTTTTTTTAAACAATTAATTACGCTGCATTATGATGTTATTAGTTCCAGTAAATACTAGTTACAAATTTAAATTAATAGCAAGTTCTTTAATATATAAATTAAACAAGAAACCAGTATAGTTCTTGAATCAATTATAATTATCCCAATAATTAAAAAAAATCGACTGCTCGTTTATTAACGGAAAATGTAGTTAAATGGTAATTAAAAATCTAAAGTAAAAAAAGAGTGTGCGTGTAACCTTTACGCGCGATTGAAGTAAAACTTATTTGACGTACGTATCATCGCAAAATAAATTCAAATTCAAAATATGTTTATTAACAAGTAGCTACAGTAAGTTAACAGAAATTAGATGCTTATATAAATTATAATATTCAGTATGAACAATTTTTTTTTCTAAAACCAACACACCAAGAGATTACAATTCAATTATATTTATTGTCTATATACTTTACAAAAAATGATAGGTATAATGTTATATTTTATAAAGTTTTTATATTTTCTCCATGTTCTTCCTTGTTTCGGCAACAAGTAATCCTGGTAAATTTATAGCAGAATCTAAATTCTGCGTTTGGTGTAATCTTGTCACTCCATGTAAATTTGGAACCGCAGACTCTGCACCTAAAATGACAGAAAGTAAAATGAAATTATTCTTAAATTATTTCAACCGATAATAAAAAGTAAATTAATATTAAAAATATATACTTGTAGCTGCAGTATTATCAGTATTACGTTTTGTGTAAACTGGAATAGTACCATCAACAATAAAATCCATAATATTTTCACCAATTCGATCTTCTCTATCAATCTCAACTTCATTTTCATAAATGTTATGGTTATCTTCGGTAGGATCTTCATCATAATGGTCACGCAATAGTTGAATATTGGCATCAACATGGGCTTCATTTAGGGTAGTGTCTGGTATTGTCTCCAATAAATCTGATACTTCGTAAAAATGTGTGAAATGTTGATCAGGAAGATGAAGATGAATCCAGTTTGTGTATCATTCGCTTTAAAATGACAATAGATAGTGTCTTGATTCTTTGTAATTATGTTGTAAAAACAATAATGTACACAAACATTTTGATTGTACATTTTTAAAAATAAATACAAACAATCCAAATCTCCATAATCATTAGTGCTTGATAGAATGTTATATGCTTCTTGCAGATTGTGGCAGGAGTTTAAATGGGGTGAACCGCGTAACTGATTTGTCAAGTCACAAGTCTTAATTTGAAAATGCAAAACACTTATGAGCGAGTGGAATAGACAATTACCATCGCCAGGAATTGCTGTGTTCCTGTGTAGAATAACTTCGGGAGTAATGCATTCATTACGCTGTTTATAAATTTGAAGTTGTTGACTGTGAAATTGATTTTCTTGTAGCGTTACATTTTCTATATTTTCAACAGCCACGACATTCTTTTCATTACTGTCCAATTTTCGTGTTTTCCTTTGAAAAAAATGAGGAATCGTAAAGTTAAATAATATTGAGGCATATATTACAATTTGTTTTTAAATATTATTAAATGAAATTACATATCCACGTAAGATTTTTCTTCATTACGTTGACGAAATTTCCTTTGACGTTCAGCATTTGCCTTCAAATCTTTCTGGCGCTGATAATATGCCCTTTGAAGTGCACATGTCCTTTTTCTTTTTAGCTCTTTAAGTCTATAAAACGAGAATAGCTAGGTATAAATAATTAGGTATTAATAGTGTAATTACACACCAAAAATAAAATGTACCTATGTATATAGATTACTCACACATTTTCATTTTTTTCATTTTCATTTTTCTTCAAATTTTTCTGGAACTGATAATATGTCCTTTGACGTTCACAATTTCTTTTTCTTTTTAGCTCTTTAAGTCTATAAAACGAAAATAGCTAGGTATAAATAATTAAGTATAAATAGTGTAATTATACACCAAAAATAAAATGTATGCATATAGAGTACTCACTCATTTTCAATCAATATTTTTTCATCACTTTCTTCATTCATAAATCCACTTTGTTTAATCATATTTAAAACAAACACTTCGTAAAAATATTCAATAACAATGTATTTTGGTTGACAAGCTGTCAATTTGACAGGTCAGCAAAATATGTACCTATATTATGTTACCTAATAATATACAATTACAGATTTAACTTTTATTTAATATAGTAGGCGGAATCGTGTTAGGTATTTTGTATCAGGTTTTGTTTCCGTTACATTAGAATGACGTCACGTCCGTTAAAATTACTGAGTTACCCCTAGTCGCGCCTAAAGAAGTTTTACTTCAAAAAAATACGGACAATTAACGTATATCATAGCATATTAATTCTTCTAAAATTTTCAAAGAATCAAAGAGGTTGTCTATAAAAACTAGTATTAATAATAAATAAAACTTTTTCCAAAAAAAATTGAATAGCATTCAAAGACGAAAATTTACTGATAATAAAAAAATTGTAGGCCACACCGGATTTCCTTGAAGTTGACGCCAATCGCGTACTACTCACCAACTTAACCTTAGCCAATAAATATGGATTTCAAAAATCAGTTAATTAAATATTTCATCCAATTAACTGACTATTACATCTAAGTTTATATATTTTTGAAATCTTTAACTAATTTAGATTCGAATTATAGATTTAGTAGCTAAGATGAAGTTGGCGAGTAGGTTTCGATTGGCGCAGACTTCAACTAAATCGAGATCAGGTGCCTATAGGCCAGTAAATAAACAAGAAATTCGGCGATATCGTTTAATTTTTTGGGTCACCATCGATTGTATAAAAATCTGGATTTAGGTTCTACTTACCCTTCAGTTCACTTTTGAAGTTAGTTGCTTTTTATTTTTTAGGGGTAAAAACTACTTCTATTGGAAACATTTAATTTTGAGTTCAAAAAATTTTAAAATATTGAATTATAAAGTTGCATTAAATTTAGATTTCTTTACTTTTTTAATTTTTTACCGCATAATTTCTACATTTATAAATACCACCCCTTGCGAAGAAATTCGAATAATTGTAGTAATTTTTTTTTTATTAAAACTATAATTTTTAATAATAATTATAATAATAATTTATAATAATTTTTTAATCAAAATGTTATGAATTTATTTTATTTCAACTTAAAAACCAACCCACTTTTTTTGAAAATTTTGAAAATTTTAGAAAGTATCCAAACAAGAATATATTAAATGACATTAAGGAGAAATTGAAAAAATGTCGCACCCAGAGAGACTCGAACTCGAAACCTTCAGCTCTACGCGCTGATGCTCTAACAACTAAGATATAGGTTCTTAGCCATCAAATTGCCAAACGGTCGTTAAATTCAACTCATGCCACATGTGACATTTACTCACTTTATCCTTAAGCACATATATAATAAATAACACAGCCCCACAAAAAAAAAGTGTCGGGTCCGAAAGACCAGACCATTTTATCTTATGGTTTTTGGGGTCGCTGATTATGAATCCGTGGTCGGTTTGCCCCCATCAGGTCACAGTCAAGGGCATTTGAAGGTCAAATCTTCAAACTCAGCTGTAACCCAATTTCAAGTATGCAGTCTTACGTTTTTGAGGTCGCTGATTACGAATACGTGGTCGGTTTGGCCTTATCAGGTCACAGTCAAGGGCATTTCAAGGTCAAATCCACAAATTCAGTCGTAACATAATTTTAAGTGTGCAGTCTTACGTTTTTGAGGACGCTGATTACGAATCCATGGTCAGTTTGACCCCAAATGTCAAGGGCATTTAAAGGTCAAATCCACAAAATCAGTCGTAACCTTATTTTGAGTGTGCAGTCTTACGTTTTTGAGGTCGCTGATTACGATTCCTTAGTCAGTTTGAACCCATCAGGTCATGGTCAAGGGCTTTTGAAGGTCAAATCTGCAATTTCACCTTTTGAAAACCTCGACGAAACAGAAGAGGATTCTAGTAATCTCATTAAGATAGCTTTTAATATTGCTAATTGCAAATAAAATAAATAAATACTTTACCTTAATAAATTGTTTTAATGCTGCATAAATTGCCCTGCACACTTTGGATACAAATTTTGAAATAGTAGGTTCTAGCACACGGTATAAATGACTGAGGCTCCGGTAAGACATTCCAGCAGCTAAATAACTCAATCTTACTTCAAGTTTTATTTTTGCCGGTAATGCCTCTCTCATCACGGTATATTGAGACTGAATAGAACTTTCTGTAAGAGAAAGTAGTTGGTCAAAATTTTCTGACGAAAGTCGTAACGCCCACCTGTACTCAGTGGGATCCTCTGCTCGTAGTTGTTGCAAAAACAAAGACGAAGCTCCTGTTATAGATCTATCGCTGATCCATTTTCTTATCCACAATTGTTTTTTCTTTACCACTTCTTCTTCCAACATATTAATCAGCTCTTCTCTTAATAGATCACACATTTTCTTAACACATTTACTTTTCAACAACTGCTTATGCTTTAACTCCATTTTTGCAAAATTACACACTGACAATCAACAAACGACTGACTTCACCAAGTAGGAACTAGCGTGCCAATAAGACTGTCGCCAGCTACTGGATACGTGTAAACGTACCAGTCCAGCGCTGTCCTAATCAAGCACTGTCATGCAAGTGAGACTGGCGCCAGTTACTGGCATCATGTAAACACGCCTTAATCTCAAAAATAATAGTTTACTATAGATCAAGGTTATTGACACTATTTACGTTACCGGTAGAGATAAAAGGTATAAATGAGTATGAAAGAACGGAATTTTTTTATACAAAACCTCTATTAACAAACAATATAGTCCAGGAGGAATCGGCGCATGAGTACCGAAAACTATTCCACCTTAATTTTTTATGCGATTCTCTTCAAATTGCCCTACTAATGATATAAATGCATGTTGCCATGGGGCAATCCCGGGCCATATTATTTATACCGAAATTGTTTAAACAATTGGAATTGGAAATAGTGGTGTTGTATCTGTTTCTAGCGTTTATATCATCCTGATTTGTTTTTTCTGATGGATTTTGTATAAATAATTTGTGTGACTTGATCTTAGATTTTCGAGCTACATCGCAATCTTTATTAAACCATGGTTCTGTTTGGCTTTTAAGTGTTTGGTAAAGTGAGGAATGTAAGCTTCCATGGCACACTGAATGATTTCAGTTATACTGTTGCAAACTGCCGATGGATCTTTGTCAATAAAGCAGACTGGATTCCAGGGAAAAGTTGCAAAGTATTCTTGAAGGCCTTCCCAATATGCTTTTTTTAAGTTCCATACAGTTCTCTTGGGTGGTACCTCGAATGGGTGAGGTTCGATTGGACATTTTACTTCTACTACAGCATGATCAAAGTAACCTGGTTGAGACAGAACATTTACATTAGGTATATTGCTCAGGGTAAGTAGTCAGAAAAAGATCCAGAGTATTAGAACTGTGATTGGCAGCTCTGGGAAAGTAAGTGGGCTTGTCGATTAGTTGGGACAGCCCATGGCTAATTGCAAACTCTTCAGTTAGCCTGCCTTCTGTGTCCGTTTTGTTGGACTTAAGAAACTTTTCGTGGTAAACATTAAAGTCCCCAAGTACAATTATCTCTGCAGAAGGGTAGGTACTCACTATTAAGGTAGTCGATCTTTTGTGATAGATAGTCTAGTAGTTCGTCGCAATTATACTCTGATGTCCGATAAATACAACATATAAATTTGCTAGGAGCTTTTAGTGTTAATTTTAGCCAGACCTTGTTGTCTCTGTTGTTTTCTACTGAAGGTAGTCTAGAGCAGGAAAGACGCTTCTTACGTAAAGACATACACCATGGTGCCGTTTAAAGTTGTGGTAAAGTTCGTAACCTTTAAATTTAAGATGATTCAGTCTATTTTTCCCAGAAACCTGTGTTTCGGTAGGAACCAGAACATGAGGTTTCACAAACTGTAAATAGTGATGGGTTGCATTAATGTTAGCATTCAACCCGCAGATGTTTGTGAATGTTAATAAGCGGTCTGTTTTGTGTTTTGGCTTCTGGGTAAATTTGGCCGAACTAGTGGTTGGTCTACTAGTAGACTGATCGATGGCTATGTTATTTCCATCATGACTTCCCCGAGAGGTTCGAAAAATTTTAAATTTGGATACTTTCGACCCATGAAAAATACTTATATTAAAAACAAAATAACATATAAATGATATTTTTTTTTTAAATTCTTTATACAATAGTTAATATTATTAAAAGACATTTTAAAAAATTTAATGTTTTATACCTGTTTTTTTAATTGTTAATTTCGCGCACTCACAAGTACGCGCAGTGTTGTTAAAAATACTTTTAAAAATGTATTTAAATATAAATACAAATACTTTTCAAAAAATGTATTTAAATATTTATTTAAATATTTTCTTGAACAATGTAGTTAAATACAAATACAAATACTTCTTCTTTTTATTTAAAAGTATTTAAATACTTTAAATACTTTGCAACATTTTTTTAAGTAAACAGTGTTCGTATACTGTTTAGGCATTCTACTTCTGGATTACTTAAAAAAAAGTAACAATAGATTTTTAATTAGTTTATTTTTATTTAAGAACACACTGGTACATACTGTATCTACTTACTACTACTACTTACAAATAAGTTTTAAAAACTAAGCTTCTTAAAAGTAATAAATTTTCAAAATGCTCATCGGACAGCTTATTTCTTTGGGGAGTTAATATTTGTCCACCTTCACTAAACATCCTCTCAACAGGAGCCGAGGATGACAAAATTACATTGTACTTATGAAACATTTTTAGGATAGTTGGATACATTTTTAGGGTACAAATGTCTTTTATGGGCGACTTTAAATAAGCTAATATTTCGATAAGAGCAGAATTTTGCGATACATCAGT
The DNA here is from genome assembly GCA_964028335.1 of Altica lythri. Lineage (NCBI taxonomy): Eukaryota > Metazoa > Arthropoda > Insecta > Coleoptera > Chrysomelidae > Altica > Altica lythri. The sequence continues at coordinate 98,950,825 of OZ034801.1, read as the reverse complement.
ATCGTTACGTTTTTCCATAAAATCAAATAAAATAGTGTCTTGGTGTAAAGGAGACTGTTTTGACTCGTTAATCTCGTTATTGTTATTGCCGACAAATAATTTGTTTACTTCAGTGATTAGCAAATCTTTAATAAACGAAAATTTGTCTTCTTCTTTATCTTTACTAACCCAGTTTAATTTAAGTAATGGTAATGAACATGTACTAAATATATACGGTCTAGCTACTTCCTCTTTAAAATCTAAAATTTTATTAAATCTAGTTTTCACACTTGTAATTATGGAATCTCTTAAAACAGAACAATACTTTAAATTGACTAACTTTTCCTCATTATGTAAAACTTGAAAAATTGTTGGTAAAACGAAGCCCAAATATGATTGTTTTTCTTTTTGCAAAAAATCAATAGCTATGGCTAATGGTTTTAAAACTAAAGAATATTCACTTAAAAATTCTAGTTCGACTGTTTTTAAAGTAGGTTTACTTAGCGCAGCGCAAATTTGATCGAGGTATACTTTAACTGAAAGTATATTTGAAACAGAATCAAATAATGAATTCCAACGTGTTGGACATGGCACTTTTAATTTAATTTGGCAAATATTTTCCACCTCATCTGATGCTTTAGTAGATCTACTAACTGCATTCCAAATTGCTGTTAGTTTACCAAAAACGCTGTAATATAATTTTTTTATAAAAGGAGTAGTGCAGTGGTCTAAATAGTTTTTTGAATGTCTGTTGTAGCAATTAAACTAAGTGTATGGGAACAACACCTAAATTGAGTTGGTAAAGATATTATGTCATCAAATTCAGTTTCAAGAAATGTTATCTCAGAAAAATTTATATCAACAATCTCCACATCATCCGTATCATTTTCCAACTGGGAGTGAAATCCGGTATCATTTACTTTGTCCATACCTTGGTCCATACATGCAAAAACCTTAAATGCTTTACTGAAATTAGACGCATTATCTGTCACCGTACCTGCTATTTTATCAACTGCGATATTATAAGAATTATGTATATCATTTAAAATTCTACCGATTTCCAAATGGGTATGTGAAAATTTTATTCGTTTACATGCAAGAAAAAAAGATTCTCTGCAAAGAGTTTCGTTATTTAAAATGTGAGCTGTTACACCAAAAAAACTTTTGTTATTTTTTGACCAAATATCAGCAGTGGTACACACAAATTGCGCATTTGCTAATATGCTTGAAACTCTAATTTTAGGTTGTAAACTGCGATTTTCCACTTGTTTCGCTAATGTCTGACGACATACTGGCAAAAATGCACCGCCTGATATGCCTTCTACCATATTCCGAAAGGCTGGTTTGTCGACCGTTGATAGGGGTCGCATTTCTTTAACGATGTAAATTAACACCAATTCGTTACACTAAAAAAACATACAAAAGAGAATAATAGTAATCTTAAATTTAAAACATAAATAAATAGCAATTATACCTTTTGTTTAGAAATAATTTTTCTGCATTATCGACACGATTGAAACATGTGCTATTGGTGTCAACTTCAGAGCGTTGGAGTCAGCTGTCATGCGCCCAATCCTCTGTAAAATCGAATCCGGTTGTCTGTATAATAAACTAACTCTGTAGTCATTGCAAAGACTGTTATAAACAATAATAATAAATAAATCTTAATGCAACAAAATGACTCACCAGATTAGACACCCCTACACTTGGACTTACCAAAACGGAAATCCTAACTTGAAATCAGTCTTAGAACTTAAATGTTATAAAAAATGTTTTTTTTTTAGGTTGTAGTTAACATCAATATTTGGTAATAGGAATAGGATATTTGCTCATCTTAGTCAATTGTCCAGCAAAGACCACGTGGAGGTGTGAGCAACCTTTGCCTGGAGAGGATAGGTAAGTAGGAAGAATAGGAATGGGTAGTAAGAAGAATTAATACAGTTACATTTTTGTGTATGTAAATGAATTAAATATTTTAAAACAACATGTAAGTAAATCTGGACATGTTAAAAGTTGATAGGAATGATACAATATAATTTTTATTGGTATCTTTTTGTTGACCCATTAGGCATCTTTTGGTGACCTTTATCGGTATCTTGTATTGGCCATATAGGGTATCTTTTATTGAGCTTATAAGATATCGTTTGTTGACCCATCAGGCATCTTTTGGTGACCTTTATCGGTATCTTTTATTGGCCATATAGGGTATCTTTTATTGAGCTTATAAGATATCTTTTGGTGACCCGTCAGGTATCTTTTGGTGACCTTTATCGGTATCTTTTGTTGACCATATAGGGTGTCACGGGTCAAAATTTACTATAGTAACTAACGAAATTGCTTACCTTAATTTGTTATCATTGTAGTGTTTATTCAAGTAAGAAATCGGTTGATTTAAGTTGTTTATAGTTAGTTATCAATTTATAAATATATTCAGTAGTTGCTAAAATCGATTTTATTTGTTATTATGGTTTGAATTATTGACATTTCATTTACATCTGTCTTGTAAGCGCAACTTCGTTCTTTTGTCAATAGTCCGACGGTAGTGTATTGCAGCCAATGATCAGTCGCATTTTTAACTTTATTGTTAGTATCAAAAATAAATAGGGAAACTAAGTAATGTTGGGTTATTTATTGTTAGTTAATTAAAATAATAAGATTAAATGTATCAGATAACCTCTGTTTGTTCATGAGTGGCTGGCTGAATTAACCATGGTTATTGTCAGTATCGTAGTAGAGGCCATCATGTTTCGTACTGAAGTGTGTCAAATCTAAGTGAAGTTTGATAATCGAAGTCCCTCTTTCTTTTTGACTCCTGTCTCTCGTAGTGAACGCGTGTTAATCAGAAAATTTTTGGGAACTTGATTGCATCCCTGTACATCGGGGGCGACGTAGGTTGGATTTGTGTAATTAAGTTCCATCTGTCTCCATCGAAAACTGTGTAGAAGGTATTTTGCTGGATTTTGGTGAATTTGTTGGAGATTTCGGCTTGTCCGGATTTTTATTGAGATTTTCTATTGGTAAGTAAGTCATGCTTCAGTATTCATGTGATTATTTGATCTTTATGTTCCTTTTTGTCCCTTATGAAACAGACAGTAGCGGGGTCTGGTATTTTTGGAACCTTTCCTTTTTTTTGGATAACCATCGTGGTTGGAGCTTGTACGACATTGCATTTAGCAGCGAGGAAATTGTTTTCTTTTGTCCTAAAACTTACCCAACTATCAACTGGGATATCGTCTCACGAAAAAAGAACCCTATTTTGTTTTAAATAGGTAAGTTATATAATTACGTTTTAATAATTTAATGACGCCATATAATCAATTTTTGGTTAAAATTCCTATTTTATATGAATATTTCTTTTGTATCGTCCACAGGGTTTTATTTTGTTTAACTAGACTCCTTTTAGTTTTTTTTTACTATCGAAATTGATTTTTGTACTATTACGAATTAATTTTATGTGAACTTTGATTTAAAGTTATAGTTATAATTTTGTAAGGACTAGCCAGTAAAAATTAAGTTTGTTAAGCACATTTTGATTATTAGTTTTGATCATTAATTATAAATTCAGTAAAATCCGCTTCTAAATGTTGTAAAACTCATTTAAATTCACTTTTGTTCTTTCATTGTTATACAAGTTCAGTCAATATGTCTAAATTGTATTTAAGTCAGTAAAGTAGAGTAATGTTATTAAATCAGATTAATTCAAGGAGTCATTCAAATCTTTTTAACCTAATGTTAATGCTTAATTACGATTTTAGGGTTTTTAGTTACCGGCTACATTTTTGGTTACGGGCATAAGTCCTTGAGTTAGGCGGAATTCTGGTGGCTGACCTAATACTTGGTACGAGCTTGGATTATTGTGTTTGGAGCAAGCCTTTTGGTTTTGGATAAGGCTTAAATTTTGGAACTGACCCAAGTATTGGTGAAGCCCAGGACTGCGGCAAACCATTAAATTTACAGATAAGCCATTAGTTTTAAGGCGGGCATAGTTTTAGTTATAGCTATTTTTCCTTGTCTTTTTTTTTTTTGTTGCGTGTGATCACACCTTTTTGATAAATTTACCTTTTTTTTTATAATTGTTCATATAATTTATTATATAAATATCAATTGTGTGTCAGGCACGAGGCTTGACAGTCTGTATTCTAGATCTTATTTTGTTCATTAAAGAAGAGTCTAGTGGATATTTTAGTTTTATTTAGTTCACTTATCGTTATTTTCAGTTATAGTGCAATTCGAATAGTACCGTTTAAAATTTTGAATTTACTTAATTATCTCCAGTGGGTGAAGTGGTGCCTGGAACATCAGGGGTTTCCGATTTTAACCGTACTAAATCGGTGGCGCACTCACTTTATTTTGGCACTTACCCTCTACGGCTGAGCTGGGCACAATTTGCCAGTAGAGAAACCACCACCGAACTCAGCTGGAGTTGTATTTCGTTTAGTCAAATCTCCTTATTTTTCCAAATTCGATTTTTGTTTTAAATTCATTAAAATACGTGGCAAGGGTTTCTTTTATTGATCTTATAAGATATTTTTTTTTTTAGTATTTTAGCTATATGTACTAATTTTATAGTAAATTAATAAAAGTAATAAGCATACACCTACATAATTAGTCAGTTCTTAACTTTTTATATCCAAAAGGTTCAGACGTATAATCGTCAAAAAATTTTCGTTTAGTAGAATTTGGTCTATAAATTTTCTTAACGTTAACAGTAAGTATTTCATGTTCTTGTGTACGTCGTATCTGTTTATTAACGATATAGATAGGTTTGGATTTATTAAGGACCATTTCCTTAATTTTTTCAAAATTAACTATACGACTTGTCGTATAGTTTAAGGAAATACCTTTAACTTTACATACAATCTTTTCCTCTCCAGATAAAGAGGTAAATTTGTAACCATAATTTTTCGGTCCTCCAGAAACGAACTCTGTAATATACCCGCCATCAAGTTCATCGGTTAACTCTCCTAAGAAATCACCTAAAGGGGGGTCATATTCTCCTTCTTTAAGGGTGTAAATACAACTGTCTGTATCAAGATATTTAACCCTTTCTCCTAAGGGTTGCAAAAGGTCTTTGTATAATTTTAGTCTTGCATGTGTCGTTGTAAATGCTGCTACAGGTACTGAGACATTGGATAAGGGTTCATATTCCTCTTCTTTGAATTCCCAGTTAACTATCAACGTTTCATCGTTTACCGGGAGTATTGAGTTTACGTTTATTGAGAAGTTGGTTAACATAGAGTATAATTCGTAAGGTTGGTTTACTATAGAAGTCCTGGGTGTGTTTTCTTTCATTCCAAAATATCCCCAAAAATTTGTTATAACGTTTTTTTCCAAAAGTCTTTTACCAGGGTTCTTTTCGATAGATAGAGGGTTTAGCGTAACACCTTCTCTTTCAAAGTAGTCACTTATATATTGTTGTTTCTTCTGTTCCGTATCGCAACCGGGAGGCCAACCACTTGCCTCTTGTTTAATTCCTAAAAATTTACTGATATAACCATTAAACAGGCCCCCAGATTTCGTGACGGGGTTGTATTTAGTCTTCTTTTCATAATCCCAAATTTCATAAATTTCTAGAATTTCATATCCCATTTCAAGAGCCTTTTCAACCTCAAGACTTACCCAAGTCCCAACTAGAGCACGCTCATCAACCGAATGTGCGCAGTCTGTGGTGTTGCTTTCTTGGACACAGCTTCTGCAGAGCGCAAACATTAACTTGTTGTTTATACGAGCTGGTAGAACAGGGTGAAAGAGGTTCGTGGGCGGCAAGATTTTGCATTTCACAAATCCGAATGTTCCTTCAAATTTACGTTCATTTCCCACGTAGATTTTCGGGTGTCCTTCAGGATACTCTGCATACTTATTTACGTATGGATACAGGGATGTAAAATCCACATATTTCATTTTTTCACCCTTTTTACACTTGTAATATTCTATTATATTTTCCGTTCGTCCACCCATAAACGCGTCTCTCGGGTTTAGCGGAATGTAATTAAGGAGCGGGTGGTTCTCTGTATACTTTTGAATATCGTTATTAATCTGTTTCCGAAAATCACATTCCCACATTTCCACTACCTCGTATCCTAAATTTCTCAATCTTTTTATTTTGGATATGGTTCTTTCATAACGGTTTTCCAAATTGTCTGTTGGGTCGTTATGAAGAGGTTGATGTCTATTAATGGTAAAACATTTAAGACACCCATGGTATATGCAACCTTGGAATTCAAACACGGTTTTGTCGTATAACCCATCAACTTTTACACCCGCAACAATAGCTTCCGGTCCTCTAGCAGCGTGTTGTATTGTTATATTTCTTTGATGTTCTTCCCACAACAGCCATTGTATGGCTATTTTAGACTGATTATCTCTCCATCTGTAACCGTTTTTAGGAATAATGCCTATAGTATCGGGTTCAAGGAAGTTACGCCTGTAGATTTTATTGCACGCAGACGGTAGAGTGCTTGCCTCTGTGAAAGGACAGACATTGCCTTCTTTCATCATTAGCTCTCTGAATTTAAGACAGGCTCCAGCTAGAATTTGTACATCGGAGATACAGTATTCAATTATCTCTTTCTGAAAATCGAAAACATAATTTTCGGCAATTTTCTGATTATACCAACAAATTAACTGTTCTCTATCTTCGTCTTTAAAGTTATCAGGATCGTAAAAAGTCATAGCAGGCAACGGACCTACATAATTCTCGTTTTCTGTACGGTTAAATAGGTGAGGAAAATAACCTTTCTTCAACTCGTTTAGCCCAAAAGCTTTTGGGAGTTTACTTAGAGCCATCGGGAAATAGTTTAGAGAATCTAAAAATTTTACATTTCCCACACTCATTAAAACTAATCTGGTGCCACGCATGATTAATTCAGGCTTTAAATCCGTCTTCATCAGAATATAATTTAAAATAAATTGGTGGTCAAAACCCCCTCCGTTGTGAGCAATGACAATCACTTTTTTAAATATTTTTCGTTGATTCAAAATGAACTCCACGAAACGGGTGATGGGTTGTGTTTGTAAAACGTGCAGACGTACCCCGTACTTCTTACATATTTTTACATCTGTATTTAAACATACGTTGCAACATTGTTTAAATACACACAAACTCGGTTCTTGTTGTAAGGAACCATCGGATAGAACCTTTTCCTGTCGAGTCTCCAAATCATAGAAAACAAAGAGAATATTAGAAGTTATTGGAGAACCCATGTCTGGTTGCATATAACACAAATGATTTGAAGGACAGTGTTTATTGCATATTGTACAGAATATTTCTCCACAGTAATGCTCTCTTTCCCGCTTTACTGTTTTAAAACACTCAGGGCATTTTCTGATTTTACCGCAAATGTTTGACAAGTGTATTTTAAAACACTCCTCACCGTAAAAGTCTCGGTTACAATCAGTACACCTCTTCTTTAATATATCTTTTGCGCAAGCCGGTGAACGCTGACACCCAGGACAGGTTCCTCCACACCTGTGTGCATTTTTGTGATCATAAGGTATGTGACACTCCTCACAGTAATAACTACAACAGAAGGCCGCTGTAAGTGAGGTTATAGTGTTGTAATGTCCCTCATGGTAGAGTAAGTTTAGAGAGGGGCCATCACTACAACCATTGAAAATAATATCTCGACCTTTGCTTCCATATGAATACACTTTGATTTTATAATCTTTTAAATAATCTTGAAACTTTTGTAGTTCAGGGATACCAGCACCCTCGTTAGGTATGGCAACACCTGAAGATGTCAACAGCTGGTGAGCTCTTTGCTCCTGGATTTTTCCTGTGTCTTTTCTTATTTTGTTGTACTCAGGATCTTTTTCTTTGTTAGCTATTGCAACAACGATAGCACGGGGAAGACAGAGATTATCTTTGTTATTAATAGTAACAATTCCGTTTCTTTTCGTACACTCTTCCTCAAAGGTATTGTACAGGGTCACTCGTTTTCCTCTACCTATAGGCATCTTAACTGTTGTAATGCCAATACAAAATGTCTCAGTATTTAAACCAGCACTATTGCTTTGGTAAATGGAAGCAATTTTAGACCAAACATCCTTATAGGTCACTTCAGTTGCGGGTTTAAATGCTATCCAACCCTCACCTCTCGCAAAATCCTTTGAACAAAACGTAAAACCAACTTGATCAGTCGGTTTTATTCCTTCAGTTCCTTTTGCAATAATACCCTCAATAGCTTCTTTAATCCACCCAATGGGCTCTTCCTTTGGTGGTACGGGTTTAACTTTAAATTCGAGAGTTCGCCCCTTGAGACCGAATTTACGGATTTGTTTTAAATGGTCTTTAATTATAAAAAACTTCTCCATTTTAATAATGCAATAAAAAATGAACACAAAATAAGTCAAAGTTTTCAAAAATTTAACTCACCAATTATTTTTTTTTTGAAGACGCACGTCTGATCACTAAGACTAGTTCAGAATGAATCGGGAAGACTTTGTTTTTTTTTAATTTTATGAATTCGAAAGTGGGCGTGGCTTAAAATCTCCAAGAAAGGGATTTTCTTTAGGAAAAAAATATAAGCTAACTAGATTAATACCAAAAAATAAGCAAGTGGAAAACAATTTCCGAAAAGTTTAAGTAGAAATTTAAAATCAGAATGTACCAAAATTACACAGGAAAAAATATAAAATTAATTTTTAATCGTAGTAAAAACCAATCAGAGGATTTCAATAACTGAGTAAGTAAAATTGTAGTTATAATTTATTTTTGAGAGATCGATAACACTCAAAACAATTATGTTGCTCTTACTCACGTCTGATCACTTAGACTGACTAATTCAGAATGAATCGGAAAGACTCTGTTTTTAATTTTATAACATTCAAAAGGGGCGTGGCTTAAAATTTTCATGGAAAAAATTGGTAAAGTATATGCTAACTAGATTAATTCCAATAATATACAAGTGAAAACAGTTTCCGAAAAATTTACAAAAACACGGTTGATATCTAAATTCAGAATATACTAAAATTACACAGCAAAATATAAAATTAATTTTTTACATATTAAAGAAGGAACACAGGATCTCAAAAAATCGTCGTTATACTTTTATTTTTGGGAGGTCAGTGGTTCTTTAATAGCCGACAGGCAACAATTTCCTCTGATCATACTCATAAGATCATACTGAAAACGCTATACGTACTTAACTCAATAGGTGACAGCTCGTTTTGTAAGCGAGAATTACAGACACCCTAAGTTTATAGTACTTCTCCCTTCGTAAAGGTAACTGACGCGTATCAGTGCAGGAAAAAGTTGACCACCATTTATACCCGAAGGAACCTCCGATATCTTCTTACTAAATAATTTATAACCTTTGAAGGTCCCTCGAAATTCACAGGCACTACTCAGGAGGCTCGAGGTATGTAAGTAAGATATCTAGACATTGATGATAAGAAACGTCAGCAGCTCCTTAAAAATACTTCACAAGAGGCCATAGGTTAATTTTATTTTTGAGTTTATTTATTTATTTGTGTATTTATTTATTTGTTTGGGTTATCTAATTTTGAGTTGAAGTAATTTTTATTTTTCTTTAGTTAAGGTTATTTATCATAATTTATTTACCTAATCTGAATATATGGTGTATTATTTCTTTTAAATATGTTTCGTTGAAACGACTAAAATAGAATTAAAATGTATTACTTTTTTTTTGGACTTTGTATTATGGATCTTAAATATATTTCAAAAACTCAAAGTATTTATTAGTTATTAGTAATTTTAAGTGTTAGACCTTCTGTTGTGATTTTTGATATTTATATTGTATAAAGGTTTGAAGAGTAGAAATATTACTGGTCATTAGAGCTATTTGCGAATTGAAACAAAAAAAAAATATTTATTTTTTCACAATGTTAAGTGTTTAAGGTATTGATTTAAATAAAAATTAAACAAAAGTACACTTTTTTTTGGATAAATGTAACGTATATCTTACTTACTTACCTCGAGCCTCCTGAGTAGTGCCTATGAATTTCGAGGGACCTTTAAAGGTTATAAATTATTTAGTAAGAAGATATCGGAGGTTCCTTCGGGTATAAAAAGGGTGGTCGACTTTTTTCCGCACAGAAATACGACAGGTACCACACTGTGGGAGAAGTACTGTAAACTCAGGGTGTCTGTAATTCTCGCTTACAAAACGAGTTGTCACCTATTGAGTTAAGTACGTATAGTATTTTTGTATGTTTAAAATAAAACATGATCAGGGAAAATTGTCGCCTGTCGGCTATTAAAGAACCACCTATGGCCTCTTGTGAAGTATTTTTAAGGAGCTGCTGACGTTTCTTATCATCAATGTCTAGATATCTTACTTACATACCTCGAGCCTCCTGAGTAGTGCCTGTGAATTTCGAGGGACCTTCAAAGGTTATAAATTATTTAGTAAGAAGATATCGGAGGTTCCTTCGGGTATAAATGGTGGTCAACTTTTTCCTGCACTGATACGCGTCAGTTACCTTTACGAAGGGAGAAGTACTATAAACTTAGGGTGTCTGTAATTCTCGCTTACAAAACGAGCTGTCACCTATTGAGTTAAGTACGTATAGCGTTTTCAGTATGATCTTATGAGTATGATCAGAGGAAATTGTTGCCTGTCGGCTATTAAAGAACCACTGACCTCCCAAAAATAAAAGTATAACGACGATTTTTTGAGATCCTGTGTTCCTTCTTTAATATGTAAAAAATTAATTTTATATTTTGCTGTGTAATTTTAGTATATTCTGAATTTAGATATCAACCGTGTTTTTGTAAATTTTTCGGAAACTGTTTTCACTTGTATATTATTGGAATTAATCTAGTTAGCATATACTTTACCAATTTTTTCCATGAAAATTTTAAGCCACGCCCCTTTTGAATGTTATAAAATTAAAAACAGAGTCTTTCCGATTCATTCTGAATTAGTCAGTCTAAGTGATCAGACGTGAGTAAGAGCAACATAATTGTTTTGAGTGTTATCGATCTCTCAAAAATAAATTATAACTACAATTTTACTTACTCAGTTATTGAAATCCTCTGATTGGTTTTTACTACGATTAAAAATTAATTTTATATTTTTTCCTGTGTAATTTTGGTACATTCTGATTTTAAATTTCTACTTAAACTTTTCGGAAATTGTTTTCCACTTGCTTATTTTTTGGTATTAATCTAGTTAGCTTATATTTTTTTCCTAAAGAAAATCCCTTTCTTGGAGATTTTAAGCCACGCCCACTTTCGAATTCATAAAATTAAAAAAAAACAAAGTCTTCCCGATTCATTCTGAACTAGTCTTAGTGATCAGACGTGCGTCTTCAAAAAAAAAATAATTGGTGAGTTAAATTTTTGAAAACTTTGACTTATTTTGTGTTCATTTTTTTATTGCATTATTAAAATGGAGAAGTTTTTTATAATTAAAGACCATTTAAAACAAATCCGTAAATTCGGTCTCAAGGGGCGAACTCTCGAATTTAAAGTTAAACCCGTACCACCAAAGGAAGAGCCCATTGGGTGGATTAAAGAAGCTATTGAGGGTATTATTGCAAAAGGAACTGAAGGAATAAAACCGACTGATCAAGTTGGTTTTACGTTTTGTTCAAAGGATTTTGCGAGAGGTGAGGGTTGGATAGCATTTAAACCCGCAACTGAAGTGACCTATAAGGATGTTTGGTCTAAAATTGCTTCCATTTACCAAAGCAATAGTGCTGGTTTAAATACTGAGACATTTTGTATTGGCATTACAACAGTTAAGATGCCTATAGGTAGAGGAAAACGAGTGACCCTGTACAATACCTTTGAGGAAGAGTGTACGAAAAGAAACGGAATTGTTACTATTAATAACAAAGATAATCTCTGTCTTCCCCGTGCTATCGTTGTTGCAATAGCTAACAAAGAAAAAGATCCTGAGTACAACAAAATAAGAAAAGACACAGGAAAAATCCAGGAGCAAAGAGCTCACCAGCTGTTGACATCTTCAGGTGTTGCCATACCTAACGAGGGTGCTGGTATCCCTGAACTACAAAAGTTTCAAGATTATTTAAAAGATTATAAAATCAAAGTGTATTCATATGGAAGCAAAGGTCGAGATATTATTTTCAATGGTTGTAGTGATGGCCCCTCTCTAAACTTACTCTACCATGAGGGACATTACAACACTATAACCTCACTTACAGCGGCCTTCTGTTGTAGTTATTACTGTGAGGAGTGTCACATACCTTATGATCACAAAAATGCACACAGGTGTGGAGGAACCTGTCCTGGGTGTCAGCGTTCACCGGCTTGCGCAAAAGATATATTAAAGAAGAGGTGTACTGATTGTAACCGAGACTTTTACGGTGAGGAGTGTTTTAAAATACACTTGTCAAACATTTGCGGTAAAATCAGAAAATGCCCTGAGTGTTTTAAAACAGTAAAGCGGGAAAGAGAGCATTACTGTGGAGAAATATTCTGTACAATATGCAATAAACACTGTCCTTCAAATCATTTGTGTTATATGCAACCAGACATGGGTTCTCCAATAACTTCTAATATTCTCTTTGTTTTCTATGATTTGGAGACTCGACAGGAAAAGGTTCTATCCGATGGTTCCTTACAACAAGAACCGAGTTTGTGTGTATTTAAACAATGTTGCAACGTATGTTTAAATACAGATGTAAAAATATGTAAGAAGTACGGGGTACGTCTGCACGTTTTACAAACACAACCCATCACCCGTTTCGTGGAGTTCATTTTGAATCAACGAAAAATATTTAAAAAAGTGATTGTCATTGCTCACAACGGAGGGGGTTTTGACCACCAATTTATTTTAAATTATATTCTGATGAAGACGGATTTAAAGCCTGAATTAATCATGCGTGGCACCAGATTAGTTTTAATGAGTGTGGGAAATGTAAAATTTTTAGATTCTCTAAACTATTTCCCGATGGCTCTAAGTAAACTCCCAAAAGCTTTTGGGCTAAACGAGTTGAAGAAAGGTTATTTTCCTCACCTATTTAACCGTACAGAAAACGAGAATTATGTAGGTCCGTTGCCTGCTATGACTTTTTACGATCCTGATAACTTTAAAGACGAAGATAGAGAACAGTTAATTTGTTGGTATAATCAGAAAATTGCCGAAAATTATGTTTTCGATTTTCAGAAAGAGATAATTGAATACTGTATCTCCGATGTACAAATTCTAGCTGGAGCCTGTCTTAAATTCAGAGAGCTAATGATGAAAGAAGGCAATGTCTGTCCTTTCACAGAGGCAAGCACTCTACCGTCTGCGTGCAATAAAATCTACAGGCGTAACTTCCTTGAACCCGATACTATAGGCATTATTCCTAAAAACGGTTACAGATGGAGAGATAATCAGTCTAAAATAGCCATACAATGGCTGTTGTGGGAAGAACATCAAAGAAATATAACAATACAACACGCTGCTAGAGGACCGGAAGCTATTGTTGCGGGTGTAAAAGTTGATGGGTTATACGACAAAACCGTGTTTGAATTCCAAGGTTGCATATACCATGGGTGTCTTAAATGTTTTACCATTAATAGACATCAACCTCTTCATAACGACCCAACAGACAATTTGGAAAACCGTTATGAAAGAACCATATCCAAAATAAAAAGATTGAGAAATTTAGGATACGAGGTAGTGGAAATGTGGGAATGTGATTTTCGGAAACAGATTAATAACGATATTCAAAAGTATACAGAGAACCACCCGCTCCTTAATTACATTCCGCTAAACCCGAGAGACGCGTTTATGGGTGGACGAACGGAAAATATAATAGAATATTACAAGTGTAAAAAGGGTGAAAAAATGAAATATGTGGATTTTACATCCCTGTATCCATACGTAAATAAGTATGCAGAGTATCCTGAAGGACACCCGAAAATCTACGTGGGAAATGAACGTAAATTTGAAGGAACATTCGGATTTGTGAAATGCAAAATCTTGCCGCCCACGAACCTCTTTCACCCTGTTCTACCAGCTCGTATAAACAACAAGTTAATGTTTGCGCTCTGCAGAAGCTGTGTCCAAGAAAGCAACACCACAGACTGCGCACATTCGGTTGATGAGCGTGCTCTAGTTGGGACTTGGGTAAGTCTTGAGGTTGAAAAGGCTCTTGAAATGGGATATGAAATTCTAGAAATTTATGAAATTTGGGATTATGAAAAGAAGACTAAATACAACCCCGTCACGAAATCTGGGGGCCTGTTTAATGGTTATATCAGTAAATTTTTAGGAATTAAACAAGAGGCAAGTGGTTGGCCTCCCGGTTGCGATACGGAACAGAAGAAACAACAATATATAAGTGACTACTTTGAAAGAGAAGGTGTTACGCTAAACCCTCTATCTATCGAAAAGAACCCTGGTAAAAGACTTTTGGGAAAAAACGTTATAACAAATTTTTGGGGATATTTTGGAATGAAAGAAAACACACCCAGGACTTCTATAGTAAACCAACCTTACGAATTATACTCTATGTTAACCAACTTCTCAATAAACGTAAACTCAATACTCCCGGTAAACGATGAAACGTTGATAGTTAACTGGGAATTCAAAGAAGAGGAATATGAACCCTTATCCAATGTCTCAGTACCTGTAGCAGCATTTACAACGACACATGCAAGACTAAAATTATACAAAGACCTTTTGCAACCCTTAGGAGAAAGGGTTAAATATCTTGATACAGACAGTTGTATTTACACCCTTAAAGAAGGAGAATATGACCCCCCTTTAGGTGATTTCTTAGGAGAGTTAACCGATGAACTTGATGGCGGGTATATTACAGAGTTCGTTTCTGGAGGACCGAAAAATTATGGTTACAAATTTACCTCTTTATCTGGAGAGGAAAAGATTGTATGTAAAGTTAAAGGTATTTCCTTAAACTATACGACAAGTCGTATAGTTAATTTTGAAAAAATTAAGGAAATGGTCCTTAATAAATCCAAACCTATCTATATCGTTAATAAACAGATACGACGTACACAAGAACATGAAATACTTACTGTTAACGTTAAGAAAATTTATAGACCAAATTCTACTAAACGAAAATTTTTTGACGATTATACGTCTGAACCTTTTGGATATAAAAAGTTAAGAACTGACTAATTATGTAGGTGTATGCTTATTACTTTTATTAATTTACTATAAAATTAGTACATATAGCTAAAATACTAAAAAAAAAAAATATCTTATAAGATCAATAAAAGAAACCCTATATGGTCAACAAAAGATACCGATAAAGGTCACCAAAAGATACCTGACGGGTCACCAAAAGATATCTTATAAGCTCAATAAAAGATACCCTATATGGCCAATAAAAGATACCGATAAAGGTCACCAAAAGATGCCTGATGGGTCAACAAACGATATCTTATAAGCTCAATAAAAGATACCCTATATGGCCAATACAAGATACCGATAAAGGTCACCAAAAGATGCCTAATGGGTCAACAAAAAGATACCAATAAAAATTATATTGTATCATTCCTATCAACTTTTAACATGTCCAGATTTACTTACATGTTGTTTTAAAATATTTAATTCATTTACATACACAAAAATGTAACTGTATTAATTCTTCTTACTACCCATTCCTATTCTTCCTACTTACCTATCCTCTCCAGGCAAAGGTTGCTCACACCTCCACGTGGTCTTTGCTGGACAATTGACTAAGATGAGCAAATATCCTATTCCTATTACCAAATATTGATGTTAACTACAACCTAAAAAAAAAACATTTTTTATAACATTTAAGTTCTAAGACTGATTTCAAGTTAGGATTTCCGTTTTGGTAAGTCCAAGTGTAGGGGTGTCTAATCTGGTGAGTCATTTTGTTGCATTAAGATTTATTTATTATTATTGTTTATAACAGTCTTTGCAATGACTACAGAGTTAGTTTATTATACAGACAACCGGATTCGATTTTACAGAGGATTGGGCGCATGACAGCTGACTCCAACGCTCCGAAGTTGACACCAATAGCACATGTTTCAATCGTGTCGATAATGCAGATCCCGTATTTATCAACCGGCCTGAAGTTGGCACTGTGTCGTGATTCGAGGGTGTGGTGGAGGGGTAAAACCTGTCTGGCCTGTCTGGCAGAATCGCCGCTATACCTACTCACACCACTAGTTGGAATGTGAATATTGTTATAAATATTCCTAAGATAAATAACAAAATTCAAAAAGTTTGTTTTATACTTACTGGAACATGAGTTAAAAAATTTGTAGTGGCTTTCAATAAACCATTGTAAGTTTTATTAGAACCAACACATAATAGACATTTGGCTGTAATTTTGTTTTCTTCATTAGTTATCACTTTAAAAATTCCACTTGTTAAAAAAGCAGGCAACTTCGCAAAATCACTATCCATTGCGTCTGACTTGAATTCACGAATGTATAAAATATACTGAATTTTGGACCTTCTCTTATTTTAAAAAAACTTTCCAAAATAATTAAGAAAACTTCCCAAACAATTAAGAAAAAGACAATATACAACTAAAATCCCAGACAGGAAGGATTAGGATTAACAACCGTCTGCAGATATAATTTGTTACCAGGTAAAATTTAGAGATAAGGAACTGCAATTACCTTGTTAGGGTTTACTTGTAAAATTTTAATTTTTAATTTTATTATTTTAAGAAACTTGAAAAAAAAGTATTTAAATTTTAACTACAGTATTTAAAAAATTGAATAAAAATGTATTTAAATACATAGTTAAATACATGAGAGGCAAGAGTATTTAACTATTTATTTAAATACATTAAAAGTATTTAAAATATATTTTTAAATACATGTATTTATTTAAATACTTAACAACACTGAGTACGCGTCGCTTACGCTTACCTTTCTGGGTCTTGAATAATTTTTTATCATTTATCTTAAAAACTATCAATTTTAGCAATATTGCTAAGGAGAGCAATGTTATTAATAATTAAATTGTCTAAAATTGCTTTTCTATTAATTTTTCTTCTGAAATTAATTTTTGAAATGTTAATTTAGCATAAATCGGAACACGTAATTAAAATTTCTTTTTTATCTTGATAATAGTTGGTGTTCCAAAACAAAGTGATTCTAACTTAAATAATGTTGTGAGAACGATATGTGAGGCAATGTCAGTCTAAGTAAATGAAAAGGACAAAGAGTTGGGAAAAAATGACAGTGACCGGATTCTGGTGAGTTTTGAGGAACATCAGAATAAAAAAGAGGGTTTAAGGAGATTAAACTTCAAATTAGGAAATAATACATATATTGTGTGGCAACGGGTGAAACAAAACGATTTCTGACGAGGGCGAAAGTTGACTGTCATCGCCATGGTCAGAAATCGTCTTTGTTTCATCCCGTGCCACACACTATATTTTTCATATCACATGCATTAAAACAGCGAGTTTTGATCTCATTTTATTTGTAATTTATTAAAACACTAGCAAACCCGGCGAACTTCGCATCGCCTAACACTAATGTTTTTTCATATTTTTTTTTTTTATTTTTACGATTAATTTTTTTAATTTTTTATCATATTTTCTCGTTAGTTACCCAGTTTTTACTATTATTTATAGTACTTTGTAATTTATATATATTATATATTAACTGCGCCACCTAACGGTGTCATAGTTCTTAGGTAAGTAAGTTTTGCTCTTTTAAATATATGAGATATCAACTGCGCCACCTTATGGTGGCGTCATAGTACTTAATTATGTAAGAATTACAGGTGTAAATTTATAACATCTCAACTGCGCCACCTTAGGGTAGCGTCATAATGATTAATTTCGTAATAAACGCGTCCGATCGCTACAAAATTCAAAGTGCTATAAGGAAAATCGCGGCCTCCGTTACCGCCGACCCTGCCGGCCTGTACCACCGCAAGCGCTACGTCCCGCAATTTTAAATCTGCAATATCTTCGAAAATATTCATTTAAATCTTGTGCTGTAAAGGACCATATAGATCTATATTAAATCAACAATGTATTTAAGCTATTTAATTGGATAAGGATTAATGCTGTAGGTATTGGTTAAAATCGCTTCGAAAATTAGCCATTATTTGTCGTAAAAAGTAAATGACAAAAAAATGTTATTGTGGGATATCCATAAGAGATAGACATATACCATCGCGGAGTTTTCTGTAGATCTTTTTAATGTGTACAAATAATTAGTAAATTATTTTGATAAATCTCGTAGGGTTCAGCCTGCGTTTGCAATGTAAGCAGAAAAAAATTGATAATTAACGACATCACATTAGAAACCTCAAAAATAACAGTATTTCTCCACTACTTAATGGATGTTATTATACATATAAACCTTCCTCTTGAATCACTCTATCTATTAAAAAAAACGCATCAAAATCCGTTACGTAGTTTTAAAGATTTAATCATACAAAGGGAAATAGGGACAGAAAAAGCGACTTTGTTTTATACTATGTATTGATTTGACAACGATTTGACGACAGCTTTCAGACGAATATGATTTTATTCGCTTTTGTTTATTACAAATGCGATTCTGACAGAGTTGAAATAAAGACATAAATAATAAATAAATGTATATGGCAAGCAGAAACAACTGTCAGTTTCTGAGTGACAGTTGCATTGGTCTGAAATTGTCTTATTTCGACTGACAAAACAGAGATCAAAACTAGCTGTTTCAATGCATCTGATCACGAAGTATAGATACCAGGAGTCTAAACGTAATATTGAACAAATGGTCTCAATTTAGGGGACAGAATTATTGCCGGTAGAGTGCGCCATTGTTCAAGAAATACTTGTTTAAATTCTTACGCGGGAAGTTTTGTTACTATTGACAGCTTTTATGACAACTAATTTTAAATAAATAAATTAATATTATATATTTAATTTAATTTCGCGACATCTAAATGTCATAATAATAAAAACATCGGTATCTCCTAATTACTTGCGCAGCCAGTGACAAAAAATAGAACTATGATCTGGGTTGATTATTGTGACCAGAAATATTATGGAAAAGCCTATACCGTGAAGACTCCTGGTATCTATACTTCGTAGCATCTAATATAAAAATAAATTATTAATTATTATTTCAACTAATCTTTTATTTCATTTCTAATTAATTAATTAATTAATATATAAAAAACATGTAATTAAATATTAAACAAATATAATAAGAAATTTTAAAACGTATATTTATTAAAATATAAAAAAAACCTTTTTTTTTCTCTAAAAATTTATTTATAAATAAATTAATAAAATACAAACTAATACACTTCCGTTGAATTCAGTCTTAATAATAGTTTTTATACCAATCACTCCAAATAGCCTCTTTTAGCCTCAATTTACGTAATTTAGCATCAATTATGTTAACTTTACCTCATTTATTAACATTTCCAACGCATTTTCATCAAAATTTTGCTTTATTTACACCCTTTAGCCGCATTTACGCCTTTTTAGCCTCATTTACACCAAATTGCATTATTGCATTATTTAGCTCACATATCAACCCTATTTATTAGTTAATTTTATATAGGTTTAAAAACAGCCAATCATTATTTACGTCTCATTTAAACACATTTACGCCCGGTTTTGTTATCGAATTTAGCAATTTACGTCACTTTCAGCCTCATTTAATTCAATCTAAGCCTCATTTTTACGTTATTTTTAAGCTTTTTTTACTACCGTTCCGGTATCGGAGAGATCGGACGGTGACGATTCTGAACTTGAAGAATTTTTATTTAACATTGGCGTAATTTCGGTTGGTTTTATATCGATTTTCGCGTAAATTTCCTCCAATTTTACGCCAGGACACGCTTGGTTATCCGGTGCAATAACTCGATGCACAGGAGTGGTTTTTTCACTTAATTTCATAGCGGACCGTATTACAACTTTTGGATCTAATCGTCTTACGACACCTTTTACGCCAACTTTAGCTTCATTTACTCCATATTTAGCCTCATTTACGCCACTTTTAGCTTTGATTATGCCACATTTGATCTCATTTACGCAATTTTTAGCCTCATTTAGGCCATCTTTAGCCTCATTTACGCCACATTTAGTTTCATCTACGCCACCTTTAGTATCATTTGAACCATATGTTGCCTCATTTAGGCCGCATTTAGCCCCATATACGCAACATTTAGCCTCATTTGCTTCACTTTTAGCCTCGTTTACGTCATATTTAGCCTCATTCAAATCACATTTGGTCTTATTTACACCATTTTCCGCATCATTTGTGCTAAGTGTAGCCTCATTTGCGTCAATTTTAGCCTTATTGGCGCTTTTTTTAGCGTCATTTACGCCAATTTTAGTCTCATTTATGTGAATTTTATCGTGTTTTGGTAGCAACGGTCCGAAATATAAATTATTACAAACAATTTCCGGTTCATCTTCGACAGTATGAAAAAATTTAATTGGCGCAATTTTCGGTAACGTAAATTCCATACATGATCGTCTTTTTTCGGGAAATTCAGGCAAGACTTTCGGGCAATTACGCCGTTTAATTATCATTAGCGATTGTTGCGGAGTGGGCGGTGACGGTGGTGAAATTGAGTCATCGCGTGACGTAACGTTTACGTCATAATTAAATTTCATGTCATAATCTGACGTAAATGTTACGTCACAAATTGCGTTACTATCGAATGATTTTGTTAGGTTACTATCGGGTCTGAATGTGCGTAATTTTGGAGGTGGCGTAAATGAACGGCGTACAACGGATTTTGCGGCGTAATTTCGAGAGGCGGGTGTGGCATCTACGGCCACAGAGATTTTTGGTAATTTTGGACGGGGTGTAATAGTGGAGGTTTTTGGGGGTGATTGAGGTTGTTGAGTGGTTTTTGGAGGGTTTTTTCGAAAAATTTTTGGACTGTATTTGTGAATTATTTCGTTTGTGATCCAATCGCGGACTTTTGTGTGTGCGTCGATTGTGCTGCCAGAAATTTGACGGTGGAGGGGATAGTTCGAAGTGGTGGTGGGGGAACGATTGGAGGGATTTGGGGTAGAAGAGGAGGAGGTGCTAAAAATGCGTGTAATGTTACAACCAGTTAGTGGGGAGATATCGTCTATATCTGGATGGAGTTTTTCTTCGTTTGTTGTTGTTATCTAAAAATTAAAAAATCAAAATGTCTCAACAATCGTTTAATTTTAATTCTCTAAAAAACGTGATATCTATATCTCGAAAACCAAAAAAGATATTAAAATTCGGTTTTTTATATCTGATTGTAAATCATTTACTGATACAAAAACCGTTTGGAAATGAAAAATCTCAAAAAACACAGTCACATTTCAATTTTTCAAAGTTCCAAAAGACGAGATATTGTTATTTTATAAACCAAAATAGATATCAAAAGATATCTAAATGTATTTAAATAGAAATCTTTCACTGATACAAAAACCGTTTTGAAATATAAAACAATTAAAAAATCATCAAGTTTCATTTTTTAAAATATCCAAAAAACGAGATATTTCGATATCTATTTTTAAATTGAAGAAAATCTCATAAACAACCAAAAAAGTCATTTCATTTTAAAAATACTCACTTTTTTCCTATTAGGAAATTTGACATACAAAATCACCAACAAAACGAAGTTAGCCAATAAAAACAATCCCCCGACAACTGCCACAATATTCATCATTGAATTGTCTTCTTTTTCTTTCGATGGGGCGTCAACAATTTTTCCAAAAACACCCGCCTCCACCACATTTTCCGGCCTACCACGCCCCTTTTCCACCACTCGCCCAAACACATCCGCGTCCTCGTTATTTAGCGGTTTTTCGAAATTTTCATAAATATTTTTTGGTGGGGGTCGAAAAAATTTCGGGGGTGAAGGAGGAGGAGACGATTTTAAGGGGAGGTAAGTAAAATTTGATGAAATTAGATTGGGGAAAATACTATGCCAATATTTCATTTTGGTGGAGCGATAATGATCAGATGGCTGTGGGGGAATTTCTGTAAAATAATCAAAATTTAGAAAAAAAACAAAATTTTTTAAAAATTTACCTAATTCTAAATATTGTTCTTGTTTATTATCGAATTCCGGCCATTCAACATCAAATTGTGCCCAAAAGGCCGGACTCATACTACTAAAACCTTCTTTTCGTGGTACATTCGGATTACTGAAAATTACATAAGATTAATAATTATTTCATGCGATATTAATATTAATTTCGTGTCAAAATATCACTGAAATCGAGAAATTTTAATACAAATTAATATATCAGCATTTAAAAACATATTAATATTCATTTAGTGCAAAATTAATAACCGTTTCGTGCGAAATAAATATTCATTTCGTGCGATATTAATATTCATTACATCTTAAATTATCACACTTTAATGTAGGAGCATTTAGAAACATATTAATATTCATTTCGTGCAAAATTTATATTTATTTCGTTCGATATTAATACTAATTAACAATGCGACGTCAAATAGCAATTCCACGGATAATGCAAGTAATCAAAGTCACAGGTTTGTGTGCTACAACTGTAACAAAAGAGGTCACTTTGGAAGGGAATGCAAAGCTCCCAAGAAATCGGTGTATAAGAAACAAGAGCAGCGGAATATGTTAGCATTTAGTGCAGAAAAATATTCATTATCTGCGAGTGACGATGATGTGTGGATATTGGGTAGCGGAACATCAATACATATATGACATACAGGAGAGAATTCTTTCGTGAATTTAGTGAATATCACAGCCATAATAGTGACAGAACTGTTAAATTAGGAAACAAGCAAAATGTTGAAGTTTGTAGAAAAGGATCAATATTAATTAAAAGGAAAATCAATGGCCAGTGGGAGGAGAGCATATTGAGAATGTAATTTATGTGCCTGGGCTGCAAGGAACCTATTTTCTGGGGGCGCGGTAACCAGAAGAAGTTATATGAATGTGAAAATAATAAAAGTGTTAAGATATTTGGATGAGTTGGGTATGTGCACATTCCCAAAGAAAGAGGGAAAAAATTAGATAGTAAAAGTACAAAAATGATACTAGTGGGATATTAACAAGAAAACTATCGAATGTATAATCAACACACTAAAAATATAGTGGTGTCAACAGATGTGAAGTTTGATGTAAGCAACAGTGTAATGGAACAAAGACAAAATTTTGTTGAAATAAATATTGATAAACCAAATTTGTAAGACGAACACAGTATGACTCCAGAAATAACACCATTAGAAAAATCAGGTCATATAGATAAGTTATCAGATGATAGCATGAAAAGTATAGAAGATCATGATATTACATATCCACCTAGAAACATAATATTTGATCTGAATGTACGACCTCGAAGGAATAGAAACCTTGAATTGAATCTGACAGAGGTAGACATACCAAGTAGGTACATATGAAGAGGCAGTAAATGGTAATAATAGTCAGAATTGAAAGAAAGCTATAGAAGAGGAGCAGTGATCTCATAAAAACAACAATAAATGGACAATAACTGAAAGAACATGAAAGAAGCCTATTACATGCAAATGGGTATTCTGAATTAAGAAAAATAAAGAAGGAGGAATTGAACGGTACAAAGCTCGTCTGTGTCCATAGTTTTACCCAAGTGTAAGAATTAGACTACAAGGAAACAGTCTCACCAACAACTAGGTATGACTCCATAGGAGTATTGTTAAGTATAGCAGCAAGAGAAGATTTAGAAATGAAACAATTTGACGTGAAGACCGCCTTCCTGTACGGGGAGCTCTTGGAAGAGATCTACATGGAGGTACCAGAGGGCATCGAAGTCAAACCGTGTCAAGTATGTAAGTTAAACAAATCAATATATAGACTTAAACAGTGTTCTCGCTGTTGGAATAAAAAAATTGCCTCATTTCTCACTACCTATAGGTTCAAGCCATGTCCTTCTAACAGTTGGGTTTCTGTTGGAAATTTTCCGTATAGGAAAGCTGTGGGAGCATTACTATTTTTATCATCAGTATCTAGGCCAGATATAGACTATGCGGTGAATTTAGTAAGTAGATATGTTAGTAACCCAGCAGCTATTCATGTAAATGCTGTTACTTGATTCGTACGAAGGATAGGTTAATTGTTTATGATTGTTACATTGGTTGGATACATTGGACTCTCACTTTGCAGGTGATTTAGACTCTATCAATTCCACTACTGGATACATATTCTTAATGTATGGTGGTCCTGTCACTTTGGCAAGTCGTGAGCAAAATAAAATAGCATTGTCAACGACAAAGTCTGACTATATGGCTGCGAGTGAGGCTACGAAAGATACTGTGGCTTAAACAATTCTTACTAGATATAGGCGAAGTGTCAATCATATTGATACACTAGCTGTTCCGGTGGACTTTGTACCGCATAACACTGTAGTGTCTTTTCTTCCATTTTTCATTTTTTCAAATTTTTTCCATTTTGCTTTTTTTTGTTTTCAATGATTTTTTTGTGTTAGATATTTTATATAAGATATCAACTGCACCACCGTACGGTGGCTTTATAGTATTTAATTTAGTAAGAAATTCTCGTTTAAATATATGAGATAATAACTGCGCCACCGCCGCCACCTTATGGTGGGGTCCTAGTTATTTTAAAATTGTAATATCTTCTAAGATGTTCATTGAAATTAAGTGATGTCAATTTTGTTCACAATTAAATGCTCTTAATCAACAACACATTTATTTGGATAAAGATTAATATTATTACGTTGATACAACTCTTAACAAATAATGCATTAATTTCGACCAAATTTGATTACCATAAAAACGGTTCTAGTGAGTTAATCTTAAAAGACAGACATATTGCCACGTATTTTAATGAATTTAACAACAAAATCAAATTTAGAAAAATAAGTAAATTAATCAATTAAAATTCAACTCCAGCTGAGTTCGGTGGTGGTTTCTCTACTGGCAAATTATGCCCAGCTCAGCCGTAGAGGTTAAGTGCCAAAATAAAGTGAGTGCGCCACCGATTTAGTACGGTTAAAATCGGAAACCCCAGATGTTCCAGGCACCACTTCACCCACTGGAGATAATTAAGTAAATTTTGAATATTTAACGGTTCTAATTGAATTACACTATAACTGAAAATAACGATAAGTGAGCTAAATAAAACTAAAATATCAACTAGACTCTTCTTTAATAAACTATTTCTAGAATACAGACTGTCAAGCCTCGTGCCTGACAACACTATTGATATTTATAAAAAAAAAATATTTAACTAATATTAAAAGATTTATCCAAAAAGGTGTGATCACACGCAATACAAAAACAAGGAAAAATAGATTTTAACTAAAAACTAAAGACTAAAGCTTATCTGTTAATCTGAATAAGTTTCCGCAGTCCTAGGCTTCTCCAATACTTAGATGGTACCAAAATCAAGCCTGTTCTTGAACCAAAAGGCTTGCACCAATGGTAATAACTTAAACTCGTACTAAGTATAGGATCAGCAGTCCAAATTCTGCTTAACTAAGACTTATGCCAGTAACTAGAAATGTAGCCGGTAACTAAAAATGTAGCCGGTAACTAAAACCCTAAAATCGTAATTTGGCATTAACATTAGCTTAAACAGATCTAAATGACTCCTTGAATTAATTTGACTTAATAACTTTAATACAATTTGTACACATTAACTTAAATTTGTACTACAATAAAGAACAAAAATGAATTTAAATGAATAATACAACATTTAGAAGTTGACTTCTCTGAATTTATAATTAATAAGCAAAACTAATGATTTAAATATACTCAACAAGCTTAAATTTGACTTGCTAGTCACAGCAAAATCAGAACAATAAATTAAATCAAAATTTACATAAAATTAATTTGTACTAGTACAAGATTATCAATTTAGAATAGTTAAAAAAAAATAAGCGAAAAGGAGTCTAGTTTCACATTAATAAAACCTATATACGACACAAAGAAATACATATGTAAAATCAAGATTTTCAAATTAAAATTTGCGGTTATATGGCGTTATTAATCTAGTAAAATATAAATACGTGACTCACCTATCAAAATAGGGATATTCTTTTCTCGATAAACTTGTGACTCAATTACTTCGTTGCTAACTGCAATGATGGGGAATCCTGACCACAATTCGCTGTCTGAACAGTCTTAAACTACCAAAATACCACAACTGTTCGTTCGTTGGACCACCTACACTCAAAGAAACGAGAGAAAGAAACCATGAGAATCGACGAACCACATGTATAAAGAAACAAGTACTCACCAATAGAAGATTTAATTAAATATCCGGACAATGCCGTATTTTCCACCGAATTCACCAAAATTCAGAGAAATCTCTCCCACAATATTCAATGGAAATGAACGAGGTTAAATTTCGTACATCCAAACTAAATTGTCTTCGATGATTGAAGATTACAAATTAACCTCAAGACAAATCTTCTCAACGATGCTTTCACCACAAAGGTTCGTAAATGAAAAGAAAGACGATTCCCACGTCACTTCGATCACAATAATTTGACACACGTCGAAATAGATATGGCCTCTACTATAGGGACAAACCGTAGCTTATTCAGCCAACAACTTACGAACAAACAGGGGTCATTTGATACGACCAATCTAAATATTTATATAGACGACAATAAAAATCCCAACATTACCTAATTTCCCCATTTATTTTTGATTTCAATAATAAAGTTATAAATATGACCAAACGCTGGCTGCGAACCCACAAAATCCAAGTTATCGACGAGAGAGTAGGTCAGATGTCCTACTGTCAAAGATTTCAAGCATCAACAATAATAATAAACTTATTTACAAAACCAATTTTAGCGACAACTAAATATAATTTTATAGCCGAAAATAACAACAACAGTTGGCGTTTTACTATTAAGAACCTAAATCAACCGGTTTTGCCTCGATCAATCCGACAAAATTATAAGGTAAGCCAACGATTTTGTTTACAAATTAAGATCTGTCGCTAACGCAAAATTAACCCGTGACAATATACTGTCGCGGACATTTTTTTAGATCATTTCAACAGGAATAATTCTTTCGTACATATATTTTTGGTATCTTGAACCGTTTTCGCAGCGCACGCAATGGAAGTTCTCGGAGATCAATAATTTTCCCCGTTTATTTCACATTTTCCATTACTTCTTCGCTCCTAATAGTTGCATCGTGATATTCGTGATGTTATATAGCTTAAAGCCTTCCTCGATAAATGGTCTATTCAACACAAAAAGAATTTTTCAATTCGAACCAGTAGTTCCTGAGATTAGCGTGTTCAAAAAAAAAACCTCTTCAGCTTTATAATATTAGTATAGATAACCCAGTATTTCATAAGAGAAGTAAGCACATTGACTTAAGGTATAATTTTAT
This sequence comes from Altica lythri, assembly GCA_964028335.1. Classification (NCBI taxonomy): domain Eukaryota; kingdom Metazoa; phylum Arthropoda; class Insecta; order Coleoptera; family Chrysomelidae; genus Altica; species Altica lythri. The sequence continues at coordinate 98,923,629 of OZ034801.1, read as the reverse complement.
TCGGGAAAAGGTTGAAGATAAAATAATTAATATTAAATATGTTGAAAGCTCATGTCAATTAGCTGATTTTCTCACAAAAACCTTACCAGTATGTAAGTTCACTTTTATAAGAGATAGTGTCATGAATGTATAAGTTTACATAAACATTCAGTACATAAACACCTTATAAATTTAAGTGGGAGTATTGAATATAGGTAAATTTATAGATGTCTCTGTATAATTAAATTAAGTTATTTCTAAATATGGCAACATGTTACGGGTTGGTCATATTATTAATGTTGTATTGACAATTGTGTTTTACTTTGTCTAATAAAAGTATATTTGAAAGAAATCTTATTCGCTTTTATTGCAAATACGAATTTCGTGTGTAACGATTGTATCGTTAGTTTTCGAACAATCCTTCCGGGCTATAAATATTTTTAAATTATCTATTGTTACCGCGTTAATACTAGTGGGGACTGCTAGTTGGAAGGAGAGAATTGGTTTCGTAGTGAGTTTTTGATTTTATTTCGTCCATTTTATCGTTGAATTTTAAGTAATTCAGAGTTTCCGACTATCTTTGCCCTTCTGTTTCTGGTGAGTTCCATTTTGCCTTGGTTTTAAGTTTAATAGTTGAATTAATCCAAAATGCGGTTAATATAATATTTTATCTATTTTACTAACATTTTAAATTTTCGAATACAATTTCTAATTCAATTTAAGGTCAGTTTTTGTGGTATTTTATTATTTATACATGAAAGGTAATTAATTTTTTCTCGAAATTTGGAGAGACTTATAGCGATTGTGTTCGAAAAATAGTATTTGAAAATTCGGAGTTTTGATTCCAATTTTATTGATAGGTTTATTGCCAACTAAAAGAAGGGCCCTATTAAGGACTACAAATTGCTATATAAAAACTACACGTTTCGACATCTTCCGGTGAGGCCGACGCCATTTTGCTGTACCTTTCCTCTTCGTTAGAAGATTTCGGCAAGAGGTTCCTTCAGGGATATTCCATTCCGTTGCAGTTCCGATCCCACTTCGTTAGAAGATTTCGACAAGAGGTTCCTACTGGGATATTCCATTCCGTTGCAGTTCCGATCCCACTTCGTTAGAAGATTTCGACAAGAGGTTCCTACAGGGATATTCCATTCCGTTACAGTTCCGATCCCACTTCGTTAGAAGATTTCGACAAGAGGTTCCTACAGGGATATTCCATTCCGTTGCAGTTCCGATCCCTCGTTGTTAGAAAAGTCGAAAGAAATCTCTACAGGGGAATTCCATTTCCATTGCTGTTCCGAGTCACTGCGTAGAAGCGTGGAAAATTTAGTCAAGAAGTCCCTCGAAAGGAACCCATCCTTCTTACAGCACGCTCTTCTGGTTCAAACTCCGTCAAAAGCCGCAGATCCAAACTAAGTTAAGAGATTTAATTAATTTTCCTAATTTATATTTCATTACTAACCAATTGTAAAGTAATAAACCATTTTAAACTGATCTATAGAATTTTATTTGTGTGTCTATACTTGGCGCCCTTTAAAACTTGTTTGGGGGGGAAATAAGCAAAAACACAGAAGGAAAGCCACGACCCACAGGAGCTAGCCTGGGGTACTTTTATGGTTACATGTGTCAAATTAGTATAGATTTCGTGCCATTTTTTACGAATTTTGATCGAAATAAATGTCTATTAATACTCATATCAATTAATAGATACTTATTTCGTGCGAAATTAATACGCATTTCGTGTAAAACTCACCCAGTTTCGGCAAAATTGGAAAAATACATCATCAGAATTTCGGAAAATAATTTTTCTTGTTCGGTATATGAAGAATCCGACACGAACGGTATTCCGAAAATATAATCCAACTCATCTCCACTGTAAGTTTTTTCTCTCTAAAAAAAATTCAAAAATATTTTTTTTTAATTACGATATTGATGTCTTCAAAAATAAGATTTTTTGGGTTTGTTTACAAATTTTGTACTGATTCACAATCTGTTTAAATATCCCAAAAATCGCAAAAAAGAGCGTAGATATGCCATATTGGGTGTTTTAAAATTTCCAAAAAAGATATTAAAATACAAATGTTTCTTTTAAAAAAACTCAAAAAACAACCAAAAATTTCTTAAATTTCCTAAAAAACGATATATCGATATCTCGAAAACCAAAAATAAAATCAAAATAAGATTTTTTGGGTTTGTTTACAAATTTTATATTCATTCAAAACCCAATTCGAAATTTTGAAATATCGCAAAAAGCAACCTATAGTTCATTTGAAAATGATTGATAGCAAAAATTTTATTGCATTGGAGATAAAACCCAATATAACATCATAAGTACGTAATCTCTACAGGTAAAAAATATTTACAATTTCAAAGAAGATCAATTTAAATAGCCCTCAACATTCTTAGAAAGGATTAAAATTTCTAATCGGCAGAAAGTATTTTGCAGATTGTAAATCATTTCAGTTAAGATTTAAAGTTCTGTTTGTAAAGTCCTGTGATTAAAACACGCAGAATTGTTATAGTTCTATAATAAAAAGCGATATTAATAAGTGAACTTGTGTAGTAAAAATGGAACAAACGGCTAATTTTACTCCTGTGAAATTAAAGTGTCATTTAACCGTGTCAATGAAAACTTTAGTGTTAAATGTACATGATGCTCTTGTGCATGAACATTTTACTAGTACTGTCCGGAGTATATAATGAAAGAAATAGTAGTGCAAGAAGAAGGTTTACTCAAAAAAGGGTTATTGCAGTTATGCAAACAACATTCACCAAAATTTAAGAAGTATAGTGTAGCTGAAATAGCAACAGAACATGGAGTTAAAGTGTTGCGATTACCACCTTATCACTGTGAACTTAACCCCATAGAATTAATCTGGGCTCAAATGAAGGGATATGTCGCGAGAAATAATACAACATTTAAACTTCAAGATGTTCGTCAACTATTATCTGCCTCCATATCAAAAATTTCATCTGACAATTGGCAAAAAGCTATAAGACATGTAATAGCAGAGGAAGAAAAATTCTGGAAACTCGATTTGTTAATAGAGAAAACAATGGAACCAATTATTATTTCTGTGGGAAATGAAGAAACTGATGATGATGATGCCTCTTTATCGGAAGAAGATAACTGATATATTTAGGTATGTAATTATATATTATTATTACTAATTAAGTTTATAGGACGCTAATCCCCCTAATATATTTATTATTAAATTGTAAGGAATGTCCTAAACCAATATTTAGTATTTTTATAAAAATAAATGTTTGTACTTAATATTGACATTTTAGTCTTTTTCATATTAAAGTAATTTTATGTTCTCCGTCACTGAGGCATTCAATTATTGGTTAATCGCTTAGGGTTCGCTCATTTGCATTTTATGATCTATTGTATTTGAGGTTTGTCGGGGTGGTCATACTAAAGTCTAGTGAAAATTCAGATATAAGAAGGTATCAATATTACATTTTTTCTGCATTGACCATCCCTGTATTCAGACCTTTTAGCTCCTATGTAAAAAGATTTGTGCTATCATTCTTTTCAAATGAACTATAGATACTGGATTTTTCTAAAAATTTCCAAAATTTTATAAAATCATCGAAAATTTAAACTTACAATATAATACCTCGATTGCGTTTTATGTTTAAAAACATAAAAATACGATTGCATATTAACTGCTGAATGAAAGTGCCCCATTTCCAAAATCGGCGCCACTGATCTCGCATCTGATAAAATATCCAAAAAAACATCGCGAGCCACTGTTGCTGGATCCGGTTCTTCATTTCTTTTAATTCGTACATTTTTTACGCTTTTTTGTACATTTTTTACTCTTTTCTGTACATTAAACGTATTTTGTACATTATTTCCATATTTTGGTATATTAATAATATTTTGTACATTTTTTACGCCTTTTTGTACATTAAACGTATTTTGTACATTATTTTCGTTTATAGGTTCATAATTTCCATTTTTTGGTATATTATTCATATTTTGTACATTAGTTGCATTTTTTTGTTGATATTGTTCATTTTTTGTTACATTATTTTCATTTTTTAATGCATTATTTCCATATTTTGATACATTTTTGGGTACATTATATAGAATATGTCTGCGTACATTAAATTTCGATGAAAATGCATTATTTTGTGAATACTCGTCGAGCGTGCGTTGCAAACAAAATTCCGGTTTGATTTCGCAACGAAATCTGAAATAATTTCGTAATTCTTGATCGCGTTTTGTTTGTAAAAATCCGTGAATTAAATGTGATGAATCAAGTATGTTAATCGATTCCATTTCCGCTACGCCGTACATTAATTCAAACCTGAAAATAATGTATATTTAATGTTTTGAAATAAATTAAGATACCGATATCTCAAAAAATAAAAAAGATAAAAAAAATGTTTTTCAGAGTTTGAATACAGTTTTTATCCACATTTAAAATCCATTTTAAAATTTTCAAAAATCTTAAAAAACAACCGAGAAACGCAATCCTCGATTTTATAGCATTTGAAAAAAAATTGGATTTCGATATCTCAAAAAACAAAAATGATATCAAAACACGGTTTTCACATTTTGAATAGTTTTTATCCTTATTCAAAATTAAAAATCAACCGACTAACGCCATATTTGAATTTTTCTAAACTAAAATGTTCAACAAAAATCGAGATATCGATATCTCAAAAACCAAAAATGATATCAAAAGGCAATTTTTTGTATTTGATTACAAATTTTGTACTGATTCAAAAAAATTACCTTTTGAAAATATCATTATATTGCGTCATTGACTTTCTCGGTTGATTCGGGACAAGCAACGAATCCACAATCGGTCCGAAACGATAATAATCATTTCGTGTAATATTAATACTCATTTCGTGCAATTAGCCAGAAACATGCATGTCTGCGGTTACCATTCCTACTCGTGGCCTTATTGATCCTTTTTGCGTACATGCCCAATAACTTTCCCCTTTTGTATATATATATATATATATATATATGTGAATTGATTAGTTCCGGGACAATTATGAAGGTGTATATACAGTTCAATAAATTGATATACATTTTAAAAATATATCGTAAAAAAATATTATTTATTACCAATTTATTATAGTTTTTTAGAAATGATGTATAGATTAGTTCAAGCCCATCTATATGTACGTATTGATTACTTTGGGTACTTAAAATTTTATGTATACCTAATGATCACTTAAGGGTCATTGTTAAATTTAAAATCTAATTAAATAAATTGTAAAATAATGCCAAATTAATGTATAAAAATTATATACTTTTTCGATGTATACATTACTTTACAACATTCAATGTATAGGCAAATTCCGGGACATATAATGCTAATTTATGAAGTGTGTCGAAAAAGTAACGTAGATAGTTCACTATATAACATTTAAATCAAAATAAGAATTTATCTAAAACAGTAATGGAGTCGGTATAATTTTAATTTATTTATTTTTACCAAATTTTGAGTTTCTACAAATTTTTACTGATACTGAAACTTTGTATACTTATAAATAATTTTTCGTAAATTTGAATAGACGAAACGGATGATCTTTAATTGTAAACATTAAATATATATTTTTTTAATTTCACAGATTATTAGTACTACAGTACTAGTCTTTGAGAAAACTATATTATCGCAAACCACATCACATAAGTATTACAAAGTAATATATTACGGATACCGTAAAAACGTTTCTGTTTTATTTACTTATTTACAGTTTTTTTAATTAATGCAGTTGTAGGATGTGTATTTTCAAAGCAAATAAGATACAGGACCTCACAGTGTGAGCAAAACTGATTCTTATTTCTACATATCTATATATCACATGTTGATGTTTCTGATAGTTGACTTACTTAAACACATGCAAAATAGCTATTTTTCTATGATCAATATGGAAAGTTGGCTTTTGTAAATCCAAAACCTAAATATAAAAAAATGTGAGCCGTCACGGGACGCCTGGCAGATGTGAAACATCGACATTAACCCGTGCCTAAATCATAAGACATTTCCAATTTAAATAACATGGCATTTTTGCACTTTTTGTCGTTAATTTTTTTTACTGAAACAAATGTAGCTAAAAATAATTAAATATCTATTTCTTGTAGGAAATTTGCAATAAATTTGTCATCAGAGTTAAATTCACGATTTTTTTTTGTAATTTTCACCATGATTTTTATTTATATCAAACTAAATACATATATATATATATATATATATATATATATATATATATATATATATATATATATATATATATATAGGTAATAAAATTAGCAAATACAAAATTTGGATACAAAATAATAGTTATTTATGTATCAAGGGCGTAAAACAGGCGTTTATGGACCGCAACGTGTAAATAAGAGCCCGAGCCGCAGGCGAGGGCTATTAACACGTAAGGTCCATAAACGCTGTTTACGCCCGAAATACATACAAACTTTTATGCATGACCGATTTAATAATCATTTATAAAAAAAATTGCACTGTCAATTGAAAAAAGTCAACTGTCAAATGGCAACTGTCAATTGACAAAAGTCTACTGTCAAATGTCAAATATCAACTGTCAAATGCCAACTGTCAAATGCCAACTGTCAAATGCCAACTGTCAAATGTCAACTGTCAAATGTCAACTGTCAAATGTCAAATGTCAAATGTCAAATGTCAACTGTCAAATGTCAACTGTCAACTGTCAAATGTCAACTGTCAAATGGCAACTATCAAATGTCAACTGTCAAGTTTCAACTGTCAAATGCCAAATTTGAAATGTCAAATCTCTACTGTCACATGTAAAATATTATCTGTCAGCTGTCAAATATCAACTGTCAATGTCAACGATTCTTCAAATAACAATACTTATAAAGGATATTTCTTATTTTTTGTGAAAAATTTAATATAAATGCCATTTCAACCTGCATGAATTTTATACCTCAAACCTCGATATTATTAACAACTTATCCTGTATAACCATTCACCTAATAATTTGTATTTATTCGGTATATTATGTTGCCTATACAAACAAACATTTTTATATATATAGAGTAGATAGTAGGCGGAATCGAGTTAGGTTTTTATGAAACAATTCATACCCTGTCCCGCCAAATTTTTGAATCGATGAGCTTCTTCCCCCTATTGTTGGCGCGCCACGGTCGGCGTCGCTCAAAACATGAGACCAATTTCATATAAGGTATCAGTACATCTCTTTATTATATATTATCGATGCGTTAGGTTTTTTACGTCATACGAATCATACGTCACCGTCGCCACGCGAGAAATCTGATTCACGTGCGGCTATAGATGTTTCACATCAAAAAGTCGTCTGCCACTATTTGGTATCTGTCACTTTTCGGTCTAGAGCTTAAAATTGTTAACTTTTTGATTACTAATTTTAATTTAAAATTAATAAGTTAAGAAGGTACCTACCTATTACGGCATATTAAAATAAAGCTTAGAATACTGAATATTTTATTTGACTATGTAATATTTTAAGAAATGAAAATACAATGATTTAATAAAAAAAATTAAAAAATGAAACTATTGAATTTGTCACCTTAATTTGAAATATTTTTTTTTGTAATTTCATGTGATTGCGATTTCTTTAAATATCAGATAGTCTAATCAAATAAAATATTCAGTAGTCTAAGTTTTATTTTAATATACCATAACTTTACCTTTTTTATTTACTTTTTTGGAATTAAAATTTTTAAGTAAAAAATTACTAGAATAAACTTCTAAGGAGTTGTCTGAAAATTTCACTAGAGAAATCGTATTTACCATGTGACACTATACACTGCGTTGTAAGAAAAAAACGAAATAATCGTTGTGTGTGACAAAGGAATATTTTGACCGTTAAATTTTTTAAGGGTTGTATGCAAAAAAAGACTTAAAGCGAATATGTAAGCTTATGGATTTTATAGTTGTTCTTAAAGATGGGTTTTCCGTGATCAGATAATGTTAGGCTGAGATTTCGCCTGTAACAGCGAGTCCCGGAACTTACCTTAACACAGTTTACAAACTGTTCTATAGTTTTAAGCTTTATGGTTTCACATATTTACTAAAATGATTTGGTAAAAAGCAGTCGCGTTATACAAAAATATATAATCGTTTTACATTCATCAATTGCTTTAGGAACTAAATATTGAAAATAATCTAATAGCTTTTAATTATTTTTATTTTTTCTTAGCTTAAAAATATTACTAACAAGATTTTTATATCTACATTTTCGAAATTGTTAAATACGATCCTAAATACTCAAAGTTAAAAAAAATTAATTAATATTAACAGTTTAGAACAAAGAAAAAACTTAAAACTTTGATTTGGTAAAATAGTTATTTACGTACCAAGGGAAGTAAGTAGACGTTTGCAGTCGAGAAGGGATATTAACGCTCGAGGCGTTAGCCGAGAGCGGAAACCCTTCGAGACTGCAAATTACTTATTTCCCGTGTTGCGTACAATATTTTTTCTACTACCGCGCGCATAAGTCATGGTCGAGAAACATTTGTTTTACAAATAAAATACTGTCTTTGTCCTCAATGTGATCTACCGTCATCTGTGTAAGCTCACTTTACCAACATGCTCCAGATATTCCCATTATTAGAGCCACCTAAATATATCTTTTAAAAAAATACATATCCTTATCTAATACCTACTTTGGATTTCTTTGGAACATATTTAATATTTTGTTTTTTTAGAAACATTATTAGTTTTGCAAGTGTACTTATATCTGTATGATGATCTACTTGTATCGTAGCTTTTATCATGCTGTATATAGACCATAATGACGACGCTTTTAAGGTTTTTGCTTTCTCTGTGAAGAAGTATGTTTAGATTTCAGCCATTCTAAAACTTGAATATTCTTACTTACAACGAAACTCAGATTTATTGGGAAGAAGTTCCTTTTAGTTTCATTTGCTGTCTACAGACAATCAGGAAAATTCGCTCTCGAAATCAATAATTTTAAAACAACCACGTACTATAAAAATAACAACGAATTTAATAGTTAATTTAAATTTGACAGTTGTCAAACCGAATAGCTTTATACATATTAATAAATAATTAAAAATAGTAATACAATTATAAATTTATAATTTGTATTTGACATTTAATTTTGAGACAATTCGTAGTTTACCCTACGAACATAACTTATTCTTTGCAGGCGAGTTGTAACCAATCAAAATCGTGTAAAGTAAAAGTCCCATGGGAGTTTGTTTTACATGTTTCTGATTGGACAGAATTGTATTTTACAATCCCGATGAATGTTTATGATCACTTACACCCCTTAAAAGTATCATGTAAAACGCTATTTTACAAAGTGGTAGGAGAAAAAATATTTTACAACAGATATAGGTGTTTGAGTATGACAGTACATTAGTACAAACTTATGCTGTATAATGTATCTGGATATTTATTAGAAAGTAATTATACCTACTACAGATTAGAATAACTATGGTATGGGTTGCTAGTGGAATTTGAGTACGACGATTCCATAAGCCAAGAATAGCAATCCGTACCCCGTATAATAGGTAACAAATTATATAGAAAAAAACCACGAGATAACTTGTGCCGAATTTTTACGTGCGCTTTACAGGCTTCGTTAGTTTTTGGTCGTTTTCTTCATCATACCTTTGGTAGGACAACCAAGACAGGAGAACCACGTTTTTTGAAAATTTTGAAATATTGAAAATTTTAGAAAGTACACAAACAAGAATATATTAAATGACATTAAGGAGAAATTGAAAAAATGTCGCACCTAGCGAGACTCGAACTCGCAACCTTCAGCTCTACGCGCTGACGCTCTAACAACTAAGCAGAACCACGTGTTTAGACTGTCTAGTATCACTGTTGAGTTATCGTGCCATACAGCTGTGCGTCTTTTGTGTATTTTATTGGTGAATTCGTTGTATCCTCCTCTTTTTTTATGCAATATGTCCAGAAAACGAAACTTTAGAGAAACACGAAAATTATGTGAACATGAATAAGTCTTAATGAAAAGAGTTCCTGAAGGATAATTCAGATAACTACACAGACTATGAATTAATTAATGATCAGGGTACAACAAGTAGTAAAGCTAGCGATCAGAAATGTTTATCACAAATAGAATTGGACTAACCTACTCTAGAGCCAAACGCTGAATTATTCAACGAAGTAGATTGGTATGATGTTGAGAATGACTCACCAACTTTTAATTTTTTGGCACCAAATATTGGGATAAATCATCAAGTTCAACTAACTATGAAATATCTGGTTCACTTGTTTTCTTCTAATAAATTTTTGAACATCTTGGTTCAACAAAAAAATTTACATCCCGCCCAAGAAATTCAAAAACATCCACTTATAGTTTAACTAATGTTAATGTGAAAAGACAACCACGCCTTCTAACCTCAACAAAGGAACCGACTTTCGAATCTAGGTTGCCAGATGTATTTCCGAATATTATATATTTTGAAAATTTTATCTCTACTTTACTATTCAATTGTTCGTCAATGGCTCTTAGAAAGATAATATAAAAATATATACTTAAATTAATTAACTAGGTTCTTCATATTTAAACAGTTTTCACTTCTAATGATATCAATTTTGTATATATTACTTATACTTAAAGACATTTTTAAATACCGGCAACATTGTGTATTTACTGTCCGATTTTCAAGTCGGTTCGTAACCCATTGATATTAACGTAAACAAATGCCGACGGCGCGCTGTACATCAAACGACACTTCAAAGAGGAAAATTGCAAAATGCGACAAGAGTCAAATACCGCCAATAGTCTTCTTCCCCATTACAGTACACAGTAGCGTGATTGATTTTTATTGATTTTTTATATTACCTAGATATATTATATATTACGGTGGCTTGATAGTACTTAATATAGTAAGAATTTCTCGTTAAAATATATAAGATAATAAAGACTTTATTTTTTTCTCATTTTTTCTGTTTTTAATTTTCCACTTTCTTTTAGTTTTTCGTTTATTTATTTATTTATTTCTGAATCGAAATTCAACACCATCTATTGGGTTTTCTTACAATTCAGTAATTGTTATGGACAATGCGTCGTATCATTTTCGCAGATTAAACAACATACCTAATAACACAAAAAAAGAATGAAATTTTAAGACTTATGGCAATCAAAAATATCGATGTTCCTAAAAAGGTTCCAGTAAAGAAGGAATTAATAAGAATGATCAAAACTCAGAATTTTAAAAATGAATACGTCATTGACACCATTTGCAGCAGACATGGTCATACCCTTTTGCGTTTACCTCCTTACTACTGTATTTTTAATCCAATCGAAATGGTTTGGAGTACTGTAAAGAAACGTTTACGAAAATATAATCAGTCACCAACCTTATAGTCCGGCAGCTAGGGGGGTTTCCGTGGCCCATTCTCCTCCTGTTGATCTAGAATGTTTTTTTTATGTGTTTTTTCTCGCTGAATCCGAATATCAAACCTGGTTTTTTGAAAAATGGTCGGGTAAATTGTTATTAACAATTTAATTGTTTAAACAATTATAACTAGAAAACTAAGAGCGATATGAAATTTTTTTCAAATACTTTTTTTAATCCTTGAGAAAAAACAAAAAAAATGAGCTTTAAAAAATTAAAATCCGTTTGTTAGAACCCGAGATATTGCAAATATAGTTACAGAATATTGGAAAATATCACTCCTAATGGTTTTGATCGCAGATTTTTTATCATAACTCGGGTTCTAATAAAGCAATCATATTTCACGACGTCTTATTTTGAAGGCAACATTATAAGCTTTAAATTGAAATAATATAAATGTCTCTAACAATGTTTTTAACAAAGTTATACCTACCTAAAAGCCAAATTTTTACATAAAAATCGCTAAGTAATTTGTTTATAGCAACTTTTCATTAGGTCAGGTATAAAAAGTCACCAAAAATTTTTCTGTAATGTATTCTACAATTAAAGAAGAACATTTTACGCTTTATTTAATATATCTAAGTTATTTCTTTCCTGAGATATAGCACTTTTAAATAACATAGATATTTATGTGCGTTAGCAAAGCACGGCGCGAGCGCTTTTGTTCGAGTTGTGATCTGCTAAGCTCCTCTTTTTTTTAAAGTATTATAAACATACAAATAAAAAAATATACAGCTTATTCACAAATATATAAATAAAGATATAATGAATACAAATTCATTATGTATAAATACACTATAGACGGCATACAATGGATACGAAATATAAACTTATATTTTCTTCTTATATTTATATATACATTAACATTTTAAACATTTTTAACATCAATTATTAATATTTTTACATGTATTATGTTTGTGACAAACACAAAACATACAACAAGGGATGTTTGAGGAGGCACAAATACACCACTTTGTGGAACATTCTTTACAGGTAGGTACATGAAGGTACAACAAGTTCTTTTGAAAGTGGTAATAAATTGAAATTTTTTGTTGGTAAAAGTAAATTTTCATCTCTTACCCATCCAAAATTGTCCGGATTAATAAAATTTAAATTTGTCTGAAAAAAATTAGTGTGACAGTAAACTATATAAATGGTTCTCAGAATATGCAAATGGATCGAAGCAGAAGTAGGTGGTAACTCTTCTATTAAACTTTTATTTGAATGAAAATATGAATCAAAGCGTGCAGTTCATCAAATGTTTTACAGCCAGATTTACTACTTATTACTTTAACAAAAAATTCTTCAGCTCGCTTCAAGTCTTTGTCAACTAATTCTTGTAAAACTTCATGTTGACGAATTTTTGCAGCTTCTATTATTTTATTTCTTCCATTGGATGTGCTAGTAACAACTACATTTTTAACAGCCTTTTGACATCTAATGCATTGATCACGGTTTAATTTATTTATTTTTATTACGTTTACGTTTTTTATAATTATTCTATTATTCTACAAATAAATTATAAAATTTAACTTTTATAGAAGTTACTGATTTGATGTTTTTCGCGATGCACCATACGATATAATAACGCTATTATCAAAAACAAGTTGAAGCACATCCTACGCCAACAAATTCAAATTTCAATAATAAGCGCACGAAGAATGATTTTTATCAAATTAGATATCTAATAAAATAATTATTTAAAAAAATCATAATATATAATGTAAGTATGGATAATACATAAAAAATATACAAAAATATACATTAATATAAAAATATTTATATTGTGTTATGTACTTACTTTAAATATAAATTGCTAAAGCAGCATAAATAATAAATCATTTAAGGATCTAGCTTGATTACAATAATAATACCTTTAAAAAAAGAGGAGAGCTCACAAAGTGGTGTGTTTGTGCCTCCTCAAACATCCCTTGTTGTATATTTTGTGTTGGTCACAAACATAATACATGTAAAAATATTAATAATTGATGTTAAAAATGTTTAAAAGTTTAATGTATACATAAATATAAGAAGAAAATATAAGTTTATATTTCGTATCCATTGTATGCCGTCTATAGTGTATTTATAAATAATGAATTTGTATTTATTATATATTTATTTATATATTAGTGAATAAGCTATATATTTTTTTTATTTGTATGTTTATAATACCTTTAAAAAAAAGAGGAGCTTAGCAGCTCACAACTCGAACAAAAGCGCTCGCGCCGTGCTTTGCTAACGCACATACCTAAATATCTAAGTTATTTAAAAGTGCTATATCTCAGGAAAGAAAAAACTTAGATATATTAAACAAAGCGTAAAATGTTCTTCTTTAATCGTAGAATACATTACAGAAAATTTTTTTGAGATTTTTTATACCTGACCTAATGAAAAGTTGCTATAAACAAATTACTTAGCGATTTTTATGTAAAAATTTGGCTTTTAAGTAGGTATAACTTTGTTAAAAACATTGTTAGAGACATTTATATTACTTCAATTTAAAGCTTATAATGTTGCCTTCAAAATAAGATGTCGTGAAATATGATAGCTTTATTAGAACCCGAGTTATGATAAAAAATCTGCGATCAAAACCATTAGGAGTGATATTTTGCAATATTCTGTAACTATATTTGCAATATCTCGGGTTGTAACAAACGGATTTTAATTTTTTAAAGCTTATTTTTTTTGTTTTTTCTCAAGGATCAAAAAAGTATTTGAAAAAAATTCCGTATTTCTCTTAGTTTTCTAGTTATAATTGTTTAAACAATTAAATTGTTAATAACAATTTACCCGACCATTTTTCGAAAAAACAGGTTTTATATTTAGATTCAGCGAGAAAAAATACATAAAAAAAACATTCTTGATCAACAGGAGGAGAATGGGCCACGGAAACCCCCCTAGCTGCCGGACTAGTTGGTCGGACGATAGTTTTTGTAGCTCCAGTGTCTACCAGCATGCTAATATTCTTCCCATCAAGGAGGCCATCTACATATAAGCTGTCCACGTGATGTCGCAGAGTTGCCAATTTAATGGTGTGAGGGACTTCGGGAATGTTTGGGGTCGAAGTCGCCCTCCAGGAGTCGACCCGTTTAAAGTTTTCCTGCTGCTGGGGTACTTCAGCAGGAGATTTCTCTTTATGGGGGCAAGTATTTCTTATATGGCCTAGTTCTCCGCAGTTCCAGCATCTCACTGGGCGCCTTCTTGCCTTCTTTTTGGAGATAACTTCATAAACCTCTCTACTACCGCTTCAACGTCGCTAACGGAATGAACGGCATGGTCGTAGTTACCGGTGATTTCCCTTAGTCGAGCAACTCCACGTGAGGCCTCCGTCGCCGCCTCAAACTCCAGGGCAATGGTCAAGGCGTCCACAAGAGTCTTCGGCCGCGCCAACCGTACAGCGCGCTGCAACTCGACGTCTCGAAGACCATCGGTGAAGGTTTGGACTGCTAGACACTCCAGGAAATCCTCCGCTGCATTTGAATACGCAAGTCGTACCATTCTTGCTACATCCGCTTCAAATTCCTGGATAGTTTCTCCATTTTTCTGTTTTCGGCTCTTTAACTGCATTCGGTACACCGGTTGTAGATGAGTTTGACCATAACGCATCTCTAGACGATTCACCAATAATTCGAAGTTGTCAGCTTCATCCGGCGTCAATGATTGCAAGACGTCTAAAGCTTCGCCTCGCAGAGCTACGGTTAGGGACAATGATTTCTCCTGGGATGACCATCCATTAGCTCTGGCCGCTGCGTCAAATTGTTTCAGGTAATTTGGCCAGGAAGTCTTCCCGTCGAAGGTCGGGGGTTTCATCGTCGTTCGTACATGGGTCGTCTCCTCGCTTCTTTGTCGTTCGACGTCTGCGTGGCAGGTTTCCATCCTTCCTGCATCTCCGTCGCCGTGATGGATGGTTTGGTTTTGTAGACAAGCTTCCAGTTCTCGTTTAAGTTTTTCTATCTCGGATTGCATTTGCTGGTTGATCTCGTCTCTGAAGTTGGCAACT
Organism: Altica lythri; assembly: GCA_964028335.1. Classification (NCBI taxonomy): domain Eukaryota; kingdom Metazoa; phylum Arthropoda; class Insecta; order Coleoptera; family Chrysomelidae; genus Altica; species Altica lythri. The sequence continues at coordinate 98,908,264 of OZ034801.1, read as the reverse complement.
TGCTGATTTTGCTCGTCTCGTATGTTGGTCACTTGCTGATTCATGTTGTCCACTTGCTGATTCAAGTTGTCTACTTGCTGATTCAAGTTGGCTACTTGCTGATTTTGCTCGTCACGAAGATGTGATATTTGCTGGGAGAACGAACTGGATAACTCATCTGATAGGGTAGACATCCGTTGTGATAGCTCCTCTTGTTGGCTCTTCATCTGACTGGATAGCACCTCTTGTTGGTTCGTCATTCGTTGCGACAGCTGGGACATATCTTCGCGCTGGCTGCTTATCTGACTGGACAACTGGGAAAGTTGTTGTGTTTGTTCTTCTTGAAGCCGGGAAAGTTGTTGAGTTTGTTCTTCTTGTTGGCTCGTCATTCGTTGCGACAGCTGGGAAAGTTGTTGAGTTTGTTCTTCTTGCAACCGGGAAAGTTGTTGAGTTAGTTCAGAATTTGCTTTTTGAACTGGGTCTTCAAACTCCACAGCGTCAGGGTCCAAATTATTATTTACGTAGTACTCACGGAGCCTTCTCAACAATACGGATTTGCTTCCAGTAGTTTCCAACTCTAATTCTTCAAGCTCTCTTCTGAGCTCAGCCACCAATAGTTCATTTATCTTTTTTCCAGGTATTTTTGTATCTTCACCAAACACCTGACACCAATTTGAAACACTTATGGGGGCTTTTTACACAATTTATTTACAAAATTGTTAAGATACACTGAACTCTGCTGGATAACGTCTAACTACTTGACAATACAATGAACTCTTGTGAACACTTGACTTGAACTGACGTTAACTGCCCATGCATCCCCTTATATACAACATTATTTAATCTAGTCAGTGTGTTTAGAAGTTTCTAGAATTTTCTAGAAACATTATTTAAAATGGTCAGTTGATTTTTTTACAAACTCCTAAAAATCAACTGTCAACAACAATCTTTCAAATTAAGGTCCCTTCCTTTACGGTTATCCCGTTACAATACCTTTAAAAAAAGAGGAGCAGTTCACAAAGTGGTGTATTTGTGCCGCCTCAAACATCCCTCGTTGTATGTTTTGTGTTTGTCACAAACATAATACATGTAAAAATATTAATAATTTATGTTAAAAATGTTTAAAATGTTAATGTATATATAAATATAAGAAGAAAATATAAGTTTATATTTCGTATCCATTGTATGCTGTCTATAGTGTATTTATACATAATGAATTTGTATTCATTATATCTTTATTTATATATTTGTGAATAAGCTGTATATTTTTTATTTGTATGTTTATAATACCTTTAAAAAAAGAGGAGCTTAGCAGCTCACAACTCGAACAAAAGCGCTCGCGCCGTGCTTTGCTAGCGCACATATATATCTATGTTATTTAAAAGTGCTATATCTCAGGAAAGAAATAACTTAGATATATTAAACAAAACGTAAAATGTTCTTCTTTAATCGTAGAATACATTACTAAAAAATTTTTTGAGACTTTTTATACCTGACCTAATGAAAAGTTGCTATAAACAAATTACTTAGCGATTTTTATGTAAAAATTTGGCTTTTAAGTAGGTATAACTTTGTTAAAAACATTGTTAGAGACATTTATATTGAAACACGTATGGGGGCTTTTTACACAATTTATTTACAAAATTGTTAAGATACACTGAACTCTGCTGGATAACGTCTAACTACTTGACAATACAATGAACTCTTGTGAACACTTGACTCGAACTGACGTAAACTGCCCATGCATCCCCTTATATACAACATTATTTAATCTAGTCAGTGTGTGTAGAAGTTTCTAGAATTTTCTAGAAACATTATTTAAAATGGTCAGTTGATTTTTTTACAAACTTCTAAAAATCAACTGTCAACAATAATCTTTCAAATTAAGGTTCCTTCCTTTACGGTTATCCCGTTACACTGCCCCCTCCTTAGATTCATTCCTCCTGGAATGTTATTTCCTACATCGGAATCCCGCACACTCCCTGAGCCAGCCAAACCATCTTCTTGGAGTTGCTGCGCATCTCCACTGTGGTTTCCCTGGTAAAGCGCCAAACGATCATGATGGACCACGACGGGTTTCCCTCTGGGAATTTTCACGATCCGATAAATGACATCGTTAATCTTCTTCTTGATGGTGTAAGGACCTTCCCAGTTCTTTTGTAATTTGGGACAAATACCTCGACGCCGTCGGGGGTTATAGAGCCAGACTAAATCTCCAACTTGGTAACTCTTTTCCATTGTCCGTGTGTCATAGTACCTCTTCATCCGATCACTAGATAATTGTAGTTTTCCACGCACCAGGTTGTGTATACTTTCCATTCGATTCTGAAGGTCGGCGACATATTGTTCACGGGCCATTTCTTCGCCAGGTTTACAACCAAACACCAAGTCACATGGTAGCCTCATTTCTCTACCGAACAGGACCTTCGCAGGCGTTTGGCCAGTTGATTCGTTGATGGCCGATCGAATTGCCATTAGAAATAGTGGAATATGTCGATCCCAATCCCTCTGACAATCTGACACCACTTTTGACAGATAGTTGGTTATAGTCCGGTTCATTCGTTCCACCATTCCATCAGACTGAGGATGCATCGCTGTGGTTCTCGTTTTGTGGATGCCTAATCTTTGGCAAACTTCCTGAAACAGCTTGCTCTCAAAATTTCTCCCTTGGTCTGAGTGTAATTCTAGTGGTACCCCAAATCGGCTTACGAATTCTTCAACCAATATATCTGCTAAAGTGGTGGCTTCCTGATTGGGAACTGCATAGGCTTCAACCCATTTAGTGAAGTAGTCCATTACAACAAGGATGTACTTGTTTCCTACATCGCTCTGCGGAAGTGGACCCAATATATCTACTGCGATTCTTTCAAAAGGACTTCCAACCAGGTATTGCTGCATTTCCGCCTTCGGTTTTCGGTGCGGACCGTTACTGGCAGCACATGTAGTGCATTTACGACACCAATCTTTAACATCATTAGTGCAATTTACCCAGTAAAATCTATCTCGGATCTTTTGCAGCGTTTTCGTGATACCCAGATGTCCTCCAGAACTATCATTATGCATCTGTTTTAAAATTTCCGGTACAGCATTTCTTGGGACCACTATTTGTTTCCTTGTTTCTGTGCCCTCGGAATTTTCTACAAGTCTTTTAACGAGCCCTCCGTCCAAAATTAAAGAGTTCCATTGGGACCAGTATGCTTTTAAAGCAGGAGAGGATGAGGATATCTCTCTCCACAACGGACGACGGTCCATTCTCTTCCACTCCCTAATCTTTCTTAGAACGGGATCGTTTTCTTGTTGCTCCTCCAGCATAGAGCTCTCGTCTTCTTGCACAACCTTAACTAAGGCAAGTTTTTCCTCGTTCTGCTCCATACGGGTACAATGGGGGCAATCAGGTCGACATGGTCTTCTGGAAAGTGCATCAGCATTACGATGTCTGGTTCCAGGTCTGTGCTCGATTTCAACATTATACTCCTGCAGTTTTTCGAGCCATCTTGCTATCTGTCCTTCTGGGTTCCTAAAGCTAAGTAGCCACTTTAAACTAGCATGGTCTGTTCTGATCAGGAATTTTCTGCCATACAGATATTTATAAAAGTGTTCGACGGATTTTACAACTGCTAACAATTCCCTCCGAGTTACACAGTAATTCTTTTCAGCTTTCGATAAAGTTTTGCTGAAGTAACCAACCACTCTTTCCTTACCGTCTTGTAGCTGTGACAAGACGGCTCCAATTCCCACATTGCTGGCGTCGGTATCCAGAATAAGTTTACCATCAGGAAGTGGATAAGCAAGAACAGATGCTGACGTAAGCTGTTTCTTCAATATTTCAAACGCCTTTTGACATTCCTGATCCCAACAGAAGGACTTATCTTGTTCTGTCAAACGTGTCAAGGGTTTGGCGATGTCTCCAAAATTCTTGACATATCGTCGGTAATAGGAACAAAGACCCAAGAAACTCCGGAACTGATGTTTGTCGATAGGGATTGGCCATTCCTGAACGGCTTGTATCTTAGCGGGGTCAACAGCAACGCCATCCTTGCTTACGTTATGTCCTAAATAGTTGACCTGTCTCTGGAACAAGTGGCATTTCTTAACATTCAATGTTAGATTAGCGTTCTGTAATCTTTTAAAAACTTCTTCCAGGTTAGATAAATGTTCCTTAAAGGTCTTACCCATTATGATGATGTCGTCTAGATAAACTAGACAAGTTTCCCATGACAAACCCCGCAGGATGTTCTCCATTAGTCGTTCAAACGTCGCAGGAGCATTACAGAGGCCAAATGGAAGGACTGTGAATTGCCATAACCCTGATCCACTGGTAAAGGCAGTCTTTTCTTTGTCTGCAGGATTCATTTTAACTTGCCAGTATCCGCTTTTAAGGTCTAAGGTAGAAAACAGAGTAGAACCCGCCAAAGCGTCGAGGGCATCATCAATCCTTGGCAGAGGATAACTGTCCTTCTTAGTGACATCATTTAGCTTTCGATAGTCGACACAAAACCGCATTGATCCGTCTTTCTTTCTCACTAATACCACAGGAGAAGCCCACGGACTACTGGATGGTTCGACTATGCCACTTTGAATCATTTCTTTAAGGGCTCTGTCTGCTTCTTCCTTTTTAACTTGAGGCATCCTTCGGGGTACCTGTCGAATCGGACGTGCATCACCAGTGTCAATTCTATGTTGTACAACATCAGTTCTTCCCAGTTTACTTTTAGAACCAAATACAGGTTTATAACGGTAAAGTAGATCTCTTACCTGTTTATTTTCTAATTTTGACAAAGAGGGGTCTAATTTTGTCATTAATTGTTCAATTTCGTTGGTCTCATCTGTTTCCGTAACATTTATCTTGTGAATTATGGCCATTACTGGTTCTAAACTTCCCATTTCCGTGTCCTTTCGGAGAAGAACTGGATGATCGTTCAAGTTGATAACTCGGATGGGTACCTCTTTGGCGGATCTAACAAGAGTCTTACCCACAAGGAGTCCTTTTCCCAATTCATGGTCATGGTTCTTCGGCTCTATCATGGCTGGGGCACCATCTGGCTCCAGTCCATCCAACCGCGCTGTGACGACACATTCGCAGCTTGCCGGAAGTTCGATATCATCGATTAGCTTAATCGAGGCATTGTCAACTTGTTTTCGGTGCAGGAATATTTCTTCATCACCAGTACGAAGGATACGTTGGCGAAGATCCAAATGAAAACCACAGTGAAGCATAACATCCATGCCCAGAACAACATCTTCATCAACGTCAGCCACCAGCACTGAGTGAACAAGAGAGGTTGAACCAAACTGTAGCGTCACCTGTATCTCACCGTAGACTCTAGCAGAATCTCCGGTAGCGGTACGCAGTCTCCAACTGGTAGGCAACATCTTATTTCGCATAATGATGGTTGGTCGGACGATAGTTTTTGTAGCTCCAGTGTCTACAAGCATGCTAATATTCTTCCCATCAAGGAGGCCATCTACATATAAGCTGTCCACGTGATGTCGCAGAGTTGCCAATTTAATGGTGTGAGGGACTACGGGAATGTTTGGGGTCGAAGGCGCCCTCCAGGAGTCGACCCGTTTAAAGTTTTCCTGCTGCAGGGGTACTTCAGCAGGAGATTTTTCTTTATGGGGGCAAGTATTTCTTATATGGCCTAGTTCTCCGCAGTTCCAGCATCTCACTGGGCGCCTTCTTTTTGGAGATAACTTCATAAACCTCTCTACTACCGCTTCAACGTCGCTAACGGAATGAACGGCATGGTCGTAGTTACCGGTGATTTCCCTCCGTCGAGCAACTCCACGTGAGGCCTCCGTCGCCGCCTCAAACTCCAGGGCAATGGTCAAGGCGTCCACAAGGGTCTTCGGCCGCGCCAGCCGTACAGCGCGCTGCAACTCGACGTCTCGAAGACCATCGGTGAAGGTTTGGACTGCTAGGCACTCCAGGAAATCCTCCGCTGCATTTGAATACGCAAGTCGTACCATTCTTGCTACATCCGCTTCAAATTCCTGGATAGTTTCTCCATTTTTCTGTTTTCGGCTCTTTAACTGCATTCGGTACACCGGTTGTAGATGAGTTTGACCATAACGCATCTCTAGACGATTCACCAATAACTCGAAGTTGTCAGCTTCATCCGGCGTCAATGATTGCAAGACGTCTAAAGCTTCGCCTCGCAGAGCTACGGTTAGGGACAATGCTTTCTCCTGGGATGACCATCCATTAGCTCTGGCCGCTGCGTCGAATTGTTTCAGGTAATTTGGCCAGGAAGTCTTCCCGTCGAAGGTCGGGGGTTTCATCGTCGTTCGTACATGGGTCGTCTCCTCGCTTCTTTGTCGTTCGACGTCTGCGTGGCAGGTTTCCATCCTTCTTGCATCTCCGTCGCCGTGGTGGATGGTTTGGTTTCGGCGGCTAGCTTCCTGTTCTTGTTGAAGCTTCCTTATCTCGGACTGCACTTGCTGGTTGATCTGGTTTTGCTCGTCTTGCATGTTGGTCACTTGCTGATTCATGTTGTCCACTTGCTGATTCAAGTTGTCTACTTGCTGATTCAAGTTGGCAACTTGCTGATTTTGCTCGTCACGAAGATGTGATATTTGCTGGGAGAAGGAACTGGATAACTCTTCTGGTAGGGTAGACATCCGTTGTGATAGCTGGGACACCTCTTCGCGCTGGCTTCTTATCTGACTGGATCGCTCCTCTTGCTGGCTCGTCATTCGTCCTGATAGCTCCTCTTGAAGCCGGGAGAGTTGTTGAGCTTGTTGTTCTTGCAGCCGGGAAAGTTGTTGAGCTTGTTCTTCTTGCAGCCGGGAAAGTTGTTGCGATTGCTGAGAAAGTTGTTGGGCTAGTTCAGAATTCGCTTTTTGATTTGGGTCTTCGAATTCCACAGCGTCAGGGTCCAAATTATTATTTACGTAGTACTCACGAAGCCTTCTCAACAATACGGATTTGCTTCCAGTAGTTTCCAACTCTAATTCTTCAAGCTCTCTTCTGAGCTCAGCCACCAATAGTTCATTTATCTTTTTTCCAGGCATTCTTATGTCTTCACCCCACACCTGACACCAATTTGAAACACGTATGGGGGCTTTTTACACAATTTATTTACAAAATTGTTAAGATACACTGAACTCTGCTGGATAACGTCTAACTACTTGACAATACAATGAACTCTTGTGAACACTTGACTCGAACTGACGTAAACTGCCCATGCATCCCCTTATATACAACATTATTTAATCTAGTCAGTGTGTTTAGAAGTTTCTAGAATTTTCTAGAAACATTATTTAAAATGGTCAGTTGATTTTTTTACAAACTTCTAAAAATCAACTGTCAACAACAATCTTTCAAATTAAGGTTCCTTCCTTTACGGTTATCCCGTTACAATATTATTTCAATTTAAAGCTTATAATGTTGCCTTCAAAATAAGATGTCGTGAAATATGATAGCTTTATTAGAACCCGAGTTATGATAAAAAATCTGCGATCAAAACCATTAGGAGTGATATTTTGCAATATTCTGTAACTATATTTGCAATATCTCGGGTTCTAACAAACGGATTTTAATTTTTTAAAGCTTATTTTTTTTGTTTTTTCTCAAGGATCAAAAAAGTATTTGAAAAAATTTTTGTATCTTTCTTAGTTTTCTAGTTATAATTGTTTAAACAATTAAATTGTTAATAACAATTAACTCGACCATTTTTCGAAAAAACAGGTTCGATATTCGGATTCAGCGAGAAAAAATACATAAAAAAAACATTCTTGATCAACAGGAGGAGAATGGGCCACAGAAACCCCCCTAGCTGCCGGACTAATATGTGAACAAACTTTTTTAATACTAAATATTAATAAAACAAAAAATCCAAACCGCCTTGCAAATGAAAGTTTGGAAGCAGTTTTACGTGTTGCTACAAGTACCTAAATTTGAGCCAAATATAAAAAAGATTGTAAGCACTATGCAGTGCCACGCTTCAAATTAATAAATTCTTTTTCAATTTTAATAATTTATTATCAATTCTTTACTGTGTTTAATAATCTATACTTCTGGCGGCCCGCCATCAGTTCATGATTTGCCCGAGTGGCCCCTAGTCTTAATTAGTCTGTGCATCCCTGATGTAAATGGAAATAGGGAACGGTACAAAGCTCGATTGGTAGTAAAATGATGTTCACAAAAGCGTGGTTTCGACTATACTGAAACATATGCACCAGTGGCCCATATGACAACTGTAAGAGTTATGCTTGCAATCATTTACCAGAAAGATTTAGTTGCTATTCAAATGGATGTCAAAAATGCTTTTTTACATGGTGACCTAGTCGAAGACATCTACATGTTACAACCACCAGGTTTTTGCACTAATCGTAATGTAGTTTGCAAACTTAGTAAAAGTTTATATGGTTTGAAACAGGCTCCCAGGACTTGGAACGCTCGTTTGTATTGCTTTCTCAAATCTCTTAATTTTCAACAGTCACAGTATAATAGATGCTTATATTTTTTGTTTCAAGGAAATTTTCAAACATGTATTATAATATATGTAGATGATTTAATTATTTCTTCAAGTAACATAAATTTCTTAGAGGATGTAACTTTAGTTTTAAAAACGGAATTTGAAATAGAGGATCTAGGAGAGCTGCATGGGTTTCTTGGCATGAAGATTGTACGCCAATCGGATAAATTAATTCTAAGTCAACATAATTACATACACAATCTTCTTTTAAAATTTGGCATGAAAAATTGTAAAACTACTAACACTCCTATGGAGGTTGGAAATGTAATTTCTCCAAGACTATTAATGAATGTAATAATTCTGACTTCATTTTTAATAATAGAAAGTATTCATTCTCACTCTTGAGATAGAATATTCATTCTGAAACACTTGCTTCTTATGTGTTTTGCATGTATTTCCATTCTATAACTAGTGACGGAATAACATTCTGTAATTGCTCAACAAAAAACATAGATTGCCCTGCGAATTTCAAAACTGTCACTCAGATTGTCAGTGCGACGTTCTAATTGTTTTGCTACATATTTCAATTTAAATAATCAGAATTATTACATGGTCGTGGAGAAAATATAGTCTGTTACACGGTTAGAATGAAAATTCGATAACTCGTGGTTCCTCTCGCTCGCTACGCTCGCGTTCGGAATTCTCCACTCGTATCGAATTTTCATTCTAACCTTGTTACAGAATATACTATTCTGTATTACCTTCAGATTCCAAATCTATCATTACTGAAAACCCCTATAGAGAACTAGTAGGTAGGTTAATGTATCTCATGCTTACCACTAGACCTGATATTAGTTTCTCTGTAAACTATTACAGTCGATTTTAAAGTAACGCAACCAATGAGCATTGGAATGGTTTAGAACGAATCCTCAGATATATACATAAAACTCAAAAACTTTGTCTTGTGTATACCTACTAAAAGTTCGAAAACGTTTCTACACGCTTTTGCAGATACTGATTGGGCAAACGATGCAGATCGGAAGTCGATATCAGGATATGTATTACAATTGTCAGGATGTACAATAGCATGGACTAAACGAAAACAACCTACCATAGCTCTTTCCACTAAAGAAGCAGAACTAGTTGCATTAGCACTCGCATTAACTGAAATAATATGGGTGTGCCACTTACTAAAAGAAATAAGTATATTTTGATATAAACTCTACTCCAATAATATTTGAAGACAATCAACCTTGTATACACTCTCTACAAAACTGGGAACGAAAAAGACTTAAAACACATTATGTAAAATATAATTTTGTAAGAGATTTGTACATTGAGGGACGCACTAATGTTCAATATCTTTCAACTGCAGAGCAACTGAGATCTGTTCACATAGGGCTTGCCACGTGTTAAATTTGGATATTTTAGAGACTGTCTGTCTGGGTCTAACTTAAATTCTAGTGTTTTTCAAGATGCACAAATTGAGGCGGAGTATTAAGATATACGTACCCTGTGTTTTAGCTTAGTAACAACAATTTGTTATTTTATTGTTTTTGTCAAGTTAACTTATGTTAATTTAAGAATAAAGAACAGTTGTTATAAGAAACAACCTAAGCAGCTGATTACGTATAAGAGTGGATAACACAAGACTTAGGTGGACTATATAATATGTGGGCGACATCAGAAGGAAATAGTAAATTATTAGGTAATAAATGTAGATAATGTACACCACAGTATAATTATTTGTGGACTGGGACATAGATGTAGCAAGAATCCAAAGGAAAAGAGATGGAACGAAAGGAAGGTAAAGTGGTGGATGTTGAGAAAAACAATAAGAGAGTTTTAAGAAAAGAATGTTAACAAAGATTAGTATTGAAGGATGATGTAGAGGAATGGTGGACTAGCAATTGTAATGTTGTAAGGAGAATAGCAAAAATGTGGAAAAAATCATCACGGAAAAGTGCATCGCCAAATAATGAGGCTTGGTGGTGGAAAGACGAAATACCGAAAATAGGGAAAAAGAATGCATAGACAGCCATGGCAACAGAGAAATCAGAGGTAATGGAAAGGTCTTTAAGAACTTTAAGAGTAATAAAGAAAAAAGAGACTTTTTAAGGATAGCTGAAGAAAAAGATAAAGCTTTGAAACACATAACTGCCATCCGATGAATTAAAAACGAAGAAGGTAGAGTTTAACAAACGTATGAGAGTATAAAAGGAAGATGAAAAGAATATTACGAGAATCTGCTGAACGAGGGAAATGAAAGAGTTATATTTGAAGATGGTATTGCAAATTTTTTGAATGGTCAGAGACGTGACTAGGGAAGAACTAAAGAGTTCATTGAAGAGGATAAAGAAGAGAAACCATAGCTGCAAAAGAATTAATCAATAGGAACATGACAGGCAGGAATATGAATATATACACAGACTGCCGACAAGCACTACTGACCTTGAATAGACCACGTTTCACTTCAAGTTTAGTACTAGAATGTCACCAATCTCTAATTAAAGCCATCCAGAATAACGTGGTTACTCTCAGCTGGATCAAAAGACATGGAAAATGTAAAGGCAACCGCATTGCGAACAATTTAGCAAGGAGGGCTGTGGGCTACAAATATGTTAGCCCTCGCCCATCTACCAAGCTAACATTGTCCGCAGTCGTGGACCTTATCAAACAGCACTCTCACCAAAACTTTATACAGTGCTGGGATGAAACTACGAACTGTAGACTGGCCAGAGAGTTATTACAGCAAAAAGATTTAAGGCATTGACCAGACAAAATCTCCGAACAGCTGTGGGAATCTTGACAGGTCACTGCCAATTGCGACAACATCTCTTTAGGATGAAATTAACAGAATCGCCGCTATGCAGAGGCTGCGAAGAAGAAGAGGAAACAGTAGAACACATAATGTATGACTTCTCTGCTTTTTCTGAAATCAGAAGATCCATGTTGGGCGAGTATTGGCTTACACCAGCCGATGTCAGGGAGATCCCCCTCGGGAGCCTCATCACCTATTTTAAATCACTAGACCTGGTGACAGCCTGAGGTGAGGATATCCCTACAATACGGGAGGATGCACAATGGATCATATGTGGCCTCAGTGCTGGCTGAGCACTAGCTCGCCCCTCCCCAAATTTCCAGATCTAGAGAGAAAGGCAGTGGGAACGGATGAGATATTGGCAGAAGTATGGAAGGTACGAATGGAGTAGATATTCTAATGTGATAAGAGAATACACTTTCAGTCTTTGAAAGCAGAAGACCATCATCTACGTATAGTCCTAAGTACACTGTTGCTCCTTCATGAAGTCCTATGAAAACACAGTTATCACTTTCAATCGGTTTAAAATAAAAATTCTTTAAAAAACTAACAAACCTGTAATTCCAGCATCTAGGGCTTTGCTTCAGCCCATACAAACTTTTCTGAAGTTTACAAACAAGATTTGGCTGTTCTTTATTTTTAAAACCCTTGGGTTGTCGCATGTACAACTTTTCTTTTAAGTTTCCATTAAGAAAGGCTGTTTTAACATCAAATTTGGCAATTTCTAGGTCTTCTACTGCAGCTATAGATAATAATACTCTTATAGACTCGTAACGTAGGTACTACGGGTGCAAAAGTATCTGTATAATCTATACCTTCTCTTTGCGTAAAGCCCTTGGCCACAAGTTGACTTTTATATCGCAAAATATTACCATCTTTGTCTGTTTTAAGAGTGTAGACCCATTTATTATCTATTGCATGTCTGCTATTTGGAAGTTCTGTAAGCATCCAAGTACTGTTTTCTTCTAGAGCTTCCATTTCTTCTTGCATAGCAGCTTTCCAATGATCAGCTTCATCGCACGATGCTGTAGATTCATAAGTTAAGTGAACTGCTTCGGTAAGTAGTGCATAATTCTCTAGATGAGCTGGTCTTCTAAGTGAATTTCTATCTCTTAATCTAGCAGCATACTGATTTATTAATAAATCATTATTTTCTGGCTGATTATCTACTGCAACTTCTTCTTGAGCAACTGTACCGTCTTCAAGAACAGCTGCTTCTTCTGGAAAAACTTCATATTCGTTTTCTTCTTGCTCTTCTTGGTCTGAGAACTCAGATAGAATTTCAAAAATAAGATTTTTTTATAGACGGTTTATTTGATGATTTAGAAGCTTCAGTTTCAATGCTCCTGATTTCTTTATCGAAAAGTACGTCACGCTCACTTTAATTTTCTGAGTTGTTTTATCAAACAGTCTACTATTTTTAGATTCCCCTTCATAGCCAACAAAAATTAGTTTCGTACTTTTTGGACTAAATTTTGATAGCTGCTTCTCTTTAGGTAGGTATACATGTTAATATGCTACACTTCCAAAAATGCGTATATGTTTGATATCTGGCTTTTGTCCGAACCATTTCTCATATGATGTAGCATTATTGTTTTGTTTTGATACAGTTCTGTTCAACACAAAACATGCAGTTTTAATTACCTCTGTGTACTATAGTATTCTATATATCGCTTTCTACAGTAGATTTCTATTCCGAAGTCGATGTCTTGCTTTACTGGTACTCCGTGTCACTGTCGACTACTCCTCGGCTATTTTCGTAATTATATTGTTGGTTATGAAAAAATCAGATTAAAATTGGTGAAAAATTTAGCAATATTTATGTTTGGAACTAGTATTATAATTGTCAATGTCGTTTTGGGATTATTTGATTGCAAATTGCTTTTCACTATTGACGAAATTCTTTATATTATTATTAATTTATTTAAAGTCAGATACGTGTTATACTATACGTTCAGTCATTCATACAATGTTTCCTTTTAATGCAGTACATATTTTAGAAATTAGGAGTAGATTTGTATATTATTTATTATCTTCTGTTATTTCTTTTTAAATAAATCGTTTATATTAAAAATCAGGTTTTCTTTTAAATATTTTTTTAGGGTATTCACAACAAAAATTAAATAAATATAATATTTATAAAATATTTTTATTTTTACATGAACATTGTTAAAAATGTTGTTGCATGACAATTGCAATTATATTTAATGAATTTGCTATACTTTCAACAAACAGATAAATGTATTGAGCATGAAAAATATTTATAATTCCTAGTAACTTAAGGACTAAACTTTTATGATATGAATACAATAATATACAAAAATACGTGAGGACAATAATCGTAACAAAATCTTAAAAAATAAAATTTAAACTAAGATAAATAATTCTAAGAAACAAACTGAACAGTCAGACGAAAATGGGCTTTGCAGATAAATAAACCATATATAAAGAATTACCGCACGTTTCACATATGTTTTAATTTTATGTCAAAATTCAAATTATTTCTCATAAATGCGCATGCCTTGATAGAATTCGACCCCTATCGAAATGTAGAAACGAAACGATAGCTTTCTGGCGAATTTACGATTTCCAAGGTGACACGGAGTGCCTACAGCATAGAGAAGAGTCGATTGATAGAATACTATACTACACGGAGTCCCACTGCTCTGATTAGTTTCGAAGCTGTCATTTTGTTACCCTTAATTTGTAAAACCATGTGTTCTTAAAATCTCTTAAACAAGATGAATAATGTCTATCGTCGTCTACACTTATATGTTTTGTTTGTTAATTATTGTAAAATTGTTCCTTTACATGCATTCAGTCTCTGGTATCTCTAGACATGTATGTTTACATCTTTTGACCTTAAATTCAAATTTTATCTCTTGATATTCTAGAGAAGCACTGATGATGACTATTGATTAGTAGAAAGCGCTCTGCATTAAATTGTGATTAAATACTTGCACCACATTTACAAGAGTTTTATTTTGATTGTACAAAGGGTGCATGCAGCCACCAAAAGTTTTTTCTACTTCTGATTTGTTTTTCAAAAAATATACTGTACGGAAACCACTAAATTCATCTTTGAATAAAGGAAAATATCTTGAGCCAACTGGTGACAAAATGTTTACTGGTCCACACACATCTGAGTGGATCATCTCACCGGCCTTAAATGTTTTTATTTGCTGACTGGATGGATGAGATTTAGAAGTTTTTTAGCCAGAACACATGTTAGCCAGGATAGTCGAAACTACGTGCTGTGGAAATTATTTCTCTTATCGGAAATATTAAACAGTTTAATACAAAAAGTTCAGACATAACCTCATACATTAAGCGCATGGAGAAACTTTTTGAGTGCAATGAGGTGGAAAATAGTAAAAAAGTTTCTATGTTCCTTACGCTTATTGGAGGAGAAGCGTGTGGAGTGTTAAAAGATTTGTTAGCACCTGAGTTACAAAAGACGAAGACATACCAGGAATTGATAGTGTTCTTAATTTACATTATAGCCCAAAACGATTAGTGATTGCAGAAAGGTATAATTTTTATTTAGGTAAACAAGAAGTAAGTAAATGAACCCCTAAGAGATTATGCTCAAAAATTAAAATGTCTTTCTTAACACTGTCAATTTGGTAACTTCCTAAATGATGCGTTGCGAGATAAATTCGTTTGTGGGTTAAACTCAGAGACAATAAAAAAGAAACTATTGACCGAGCATAACATTTGAAAAAGCTTTACAAGACGCACAAAGTATAGCAACAGTGGAGGATCAATCCAAAGTGTTTGAGTCAGATACTGTTTTATCCAAATTAAGGGCAACAAGCAGTAGGAGTTCGTTAAAGCCAACATCATCAGGACAAGGTTCTTTAGAGTTGGGTTTTATAGGTAACGTAAAACAAGATACTGAAATGCCAATTAAAATCAAATTAGATGTAGAAGGTAAGCTTTTAGAATTTGAAATAGATTCAGGGGCATGTAAAAGTGTTATTCATCTTAAAGATTATGAAAGAGTATTGTCATTTTTATAAGTATATTCTGTTAAGTATAAATTAAGAGTTGTTGCGGGTCAACATGTAGAAATTGTGGGGGAAATTGAAGTAGTTGTTAAACTTAACAATATAGAACAATGTTTACCTTTAATTAGTAATTATAAATTTTAACAATCAGTTTTTACCTTTACTTGGACGTAATTGGTTAAATATTTTGTATCCAAATTGGAAAAAAAATTCAGTTTATATGATAGTACTAATCAAAAATTGGATTCAGTTAATAGTAAACAACAGATTAAAAATAATAATCAAATAAATTATCAGATGAATGATAAAGATGAAAATAGTAAGATAGACTTCTTAGTAAAGCAAATTAAACTGAACTTTAACAAAATATTCACAGATGAACCTAAATCTTCTATTAAAGATTTTAAAGTCAACATAAAATTGAAAGAACGGGCAAAACCTATTTTTCATAGAGCGTATGAAATGCCTTATGCATTAAAACCAAAAGTGGAAAAATAATTAATTAGAATGGTCAACATGGGTATTTTGTCAAAAGTAAGTTGTAGTAAGTGGGGAGTCCTATAGTTATCGTACCAAAAAGAAATTCTGATGCTATTAGAATTTGCGTGGATTTTAAGAGAACGTTAAATACACCAATAGATTGTGGCCATTGCGTATTACCTTTACCGAATGATATATATATGCCAGTTTGGCAGGTAGTAAATATTTTTCAGTGTTAGATTTAAAAGGAGCTTTATCAGCAACTAGAGATAGGAGAAGAATCGAAAGAATTTTTCACTATTAATACCCATCTGGGTTTATTTAGGTATAATAGACTTACTTATGGAGTAAGCTCGGCACCAGGTATTTTCCAAACCATAATGGATACAGTATTGGTTAATCTTACAAAAACAAAATGTTATTTAGATGATTTATTAATTCATGGTGCCACATTAGAATAATAATAATAATAATAATAATAATTTTTATTTTGCAAATTTTTACATTTGATAAGTAGGTTTAAACAAGTTTTTGCAAAAAAGGAGCTAAAAGCAATTAAAATTGTTCAAAGTTTAGCCCCTTTTTAAATTATAATAATAACTAAAACATTATGTTCTCGCTAAGAATATCTGCTGTAAAAATTAA
This sequence comes from Altica lythri, assembly GCA_964028335.1. NCBI lineage: Eukaryota > Metazoa > Arthropoda > Insecta > Coleoptera > Chrysomelidae > Altica > Altica lythri. The sequence continues at coordinate 98,891,909 of OZ034801.1, read as the reverse complement.
ATTTTAATATACTACAAGAAATTTTGTATTAGTTATAAAAACAATTAAATGGCGAAAAAGAGTACCTAAGAATAAAACTTATTTGTTTAAAAAATGTTTTTAAGTTCGTTCTCAAAGTTCATGGGTTTTAGTGATTTAAGATAAGCAGGTATTTTATTATACAGCTGGTAAATATTAAATGTAAAACACCTTTTAAAGAGAGCTGTTTTGTAGGTAGGTGGAGAGATAAGACCTCTAAATCTTAAATTTAGGCTATGTACATCTGTTCGGTAGGTTATTTTGTTTAAAAGATATGGCGGACTTCTGTAATATAAAACATTATGAAAAAGTACTAAAGAATGCAACTTTCGTCTGTCTGCCATATTAAGCCAGTTAGCATCTTGTAATTTATGAGAAATGTGATCGAACTTTCTAATACCATAAATAAAACGTAGACAGCTTTTTTGAATTTTTTGAATACGATTAACGTTTGTTTGTGTTAAACACGGCCCATATAAAACATCAGAATAGTTAAGGTGACTCAAAACTAAAGAATCTGATAATTTTATTTTCAGAGACTCGTTAAGTAAATGACGATAAGGATACAGCATTTTTAAAGACATGTAAGCTTTTTGTAAACATGATACTACATGCTCATTAAATCTTAAATCTGTATCGAGTTTAATCCCTAAATTTTTTGTACACTCTGTGTGCTCTATTTTATTACCGTTAATTTTGATATTAACATTTTTCTGTAACCTGTCCCTATGTTTACCAAATACCATAATGAAAGACTTTGTAGGATTAATTTCCAAACCGTGTCGGTGAGAAAATACCATTAGATTGGTTATGTCATTATTTATGACCCTCTCCGCCTCAAGACAGTCGTCGGACATAAATGAGTATAAGACCTGAGTATCATCAGCATAGAAGTACACTGAAACATTATTAATACATGACACAAAGTTATTTGCGTAAATAGAAAAGAGTAAGGGCCCTAATATAGAACCTTGTGGCACCCCGCAAGTGATTAACTCTTTTGCCGACTGGCCGACCGAAGTTTCGACATATTGAAACCTGTTAAAAAGGTAGAAACGAAGTAATTCTATGGCACTTTCTCCAAATCCTATAAAATGTAATATTGCCAAAAGCAAATCATGATTTATTGTGTCAAAAGCTTTGGAGTAATCCAAGAGTACTAAAATAGATGATTTTCCTGAATCAGAAGCCCTAATAATGTCATCCGTAATATTTAAAAGTGTTGTCATACAACTGTATACCTTTCTAAACCCTGATTGGTTTACAGGTAGGATGGAATTATTATCTAAAAAAGTTCTTATCTATTTTTCCAATATTTTTTCCAGTAATTTGGATAGACAAGGCAATATACTAATTGGCCGCAACTCATTAAAACTAGTAATTTTACTTTTTTTTGGCAATGGAGTTACGCGTGCAACTTTCCAAACGTCATGAAAAAAACTTTCCAAAATACATGAATTTATAATATTGGTAAGAAAGGGTAAGATAATAGGACAGCATAACCATAACATATCTATACTTAAGAGATCCGAACCAATTGCCTTTGATTTTATTTCTAGTAGATGTGATTTGACAGTTTCTATATTAACAGTTACAAATTCAAATTTTTCAACTAAGTTAATTTTAAGATTATTATTGTAGTAGGTAATTAAATCAGGATCGGCTACCTGTATATTTTTTGAAAATTGTAAAAAATAATTATTTATATCCATTGGTTTCTTTAAGTGGTCTGGCATGGGTGTCACTGGGGGTTTATTTACTACATTTAAATTTTTTAATCTTTGCCAAAGTACTTTACTGTTACTGTTATTAACACAAAATTCTAAATACTTCTTTTTTTCACTTGATATAGCAATATTTGTTTGATTTCTTAATTGTTTATAATAACTCCAGTGATTTTGATTTTTTGTTCGTTTATATATTGTTTCGAAGCTTTATCATTGTTTGTATAGTATATGTTAACCAAACTGGCTTATGCTTTTTTATTAATACAGATTTAAGTGGAGCCAATGTATCAAACAGATTTAATATGAGTTCGTTAAAATATTCAAGTTTTTGATTTATGTCAGCAATGTTAATTATATTATGAAAAGGGGTGTTTTCCAACAAAGTAACCAGCAAGTCTGTATGTATTTGTTTAAAATTTCTAAATGTACACTTTTTTTTATTTTCTGGTATAAAAATAGTAAGTACTAAGGGAACATACTACCAGAGAATGATCGGAAATTTGAGGAACATGCCTTATAAAAAAGTTATAGGTTTCGTCATTGGGAATTATTAGAAAATCAAGCAAAGTATTACTTGTTTTTGTAATTCTTGTCGTTTGTCAACAATTTGTTGCAAATTAAATGCCTCAATAGAGGATAAAAATTCCTGTACATTGTTATTATCTAAGTCCAGAAGATTAAGATTAAAATCGCCTCCACATAAAAGTTTATTACCCTCCACAAGGAAATTTGACAGTGAATCTTCAAAATTATTTAGAAAGTCAAAAAAATTTCCCTTTGGTTGCCTATATATTGAACCACAAATGTAAGTTACATTATTAAATTTAAATTTGATCCACAGTTGCTCCAAAAAATCAGTCTAAGTAGAATTTAAAATTTCGAATGAAAAGCTATCTCTAAAATACATACCTACTCCACCACCTCTGGTTGTTATGTCGATACTCACAAAAGTATAATTTTCTATTTGAATTCGATTTTTAGGGATACTTTCATTTAACCATGTCTCAGAAATACCCAAAATATCATATTTTTCCTACTCTAATAGGGTTTTAACCTCTCCAAAATGTAGCACTAAAGAACGAACATTTAAATGACCAAAATATAATTCTTTCATAACTTAGCTCCTTTTCGCCATCAATGAAATAAATGTAAAATAAGAATACTTAGGTATATTTATATATCGCCTGATGGTTAATGAATTTATAACAGTAGATGAGCTATAGGCATACGGCACCACAGCTTCCAATTTTCGCCGCTAGATGTCGCCACAGGTGGCGGCGCTGCAATCTTTTGTTTTTCGAGTGGCATTTGACATTTGGCGCAAGCAGCCAAATCTTCTTTTTTCAAATGGCCTTTGACATTTAGCACAAGCAGCCAACTCTTCTTTTTCGAATGCCAAAAGGGCATTATAGCTATATCTCGTAAACGGTCCAACGGATTTCGACGTATGACGTATCATTTTAAAGGGGTTGCTGTATAGGGTAAGATTAAGCGTCAAAAAGACCGTATTTATGCTGCCAAAAGGGCATTATAGCTATATCTCGTAAACGACCGAACGGATTTCGGCGTATGACGTATCATTTTAAAGGGGTTGCTGTATAGGGTAAGATTAAGCGTCAAAAATACCGTATTTATGAGGCCAAAAGGGCATTATAGCTATATCTCGTAAACGGCCGAACGGATTTCGGCGTATGACGTATCATTTTAAAGGGGTTGCTGTATAGAGTAAGATGAAGCGTCAAAAAGACCGTATTTATGCTGCCAAAAAGGCATTATAGCTATATCTCGTAAACGGCCAAACGGATTCCGACGTATGACGTATCATTGTAAAGGGGTTGCTGTATAGAGTAAGATGAAGCGTCAAAAAGACCGTATTTATGAGGCCAAAAAGGCATTATAGCTATATCTCGTAAACGGCCGAACGGATTTCGACGTATGACGTATCATTTTAAAGGGGTTGCTGTATAGGGTAAGATGAAGTGTTCTAATCTTCTAAAATATTAAAAGCGCGTGACCTTGGTGCATTAGCAGGTTCGCGATGTGTGACGTAATCGACTGATGTGTTAGAGTGATAACAGACTTTGATTTCGCAATTAAGAATAAAACATATCATGGAAAATATTTAGTTTTAGAATGACTTCGAGAGAATACAGTCAAAAACTTGAAGAGTTTTGTGAAAATATAAGAAAATTAAATAAACAAATTTGTATGTACGAAGACCAAAAAGAAGTATTAAAAAAAATTGAAAATTTAAGTTTGTGGGACAAAGTTTTTGAAAAATATTTACCAACATCATCAATGCCCACAAGACGTTTAAAACCATGGCCTTGCTAAAACCAAATTTTGTTCTTTTAACAGCAATATTAAATAACATGCTTTATGTTAACGTTCCACAAAACGTTGCACATATTGGTGTGTGTTTAGACACAAACGGAACAAAACAAGAGTGCAATACATGGCAAATGATGAGTCTGTCAACAGTCAATGATGGAAAATTGCCGGTGTTTGCATTGAAATTAACAGAATCACCTCTCAACTACAAGCTAAAATTAATTTTTAAAGATAACTCTGAAGGAGTGGGCGAGTGGCGATCAAATCTTCAAATCCCAATGCAACAACTAGAAATTACTATGGAGGATCCAATGCAAAAGAAAATGTGCCAAATCGTACAAATAGAATGGGCAACGTTAGTAGGAGTTTACTTATTAATTCTCAAAATTATATCAAAAGAGGTAAAAAGAAGAATGAAGCGATGAAATGTATTTTTAAATAATAATAATAACAATAAATATTTGTAAACTTGTAAAAGGTGTTTTAATAAAAAACCTTAATTTTTGTTTTATAGCTTTATTTAGGTAATACAGTATAAAACAGCCAATTATACAAAGAAAGAATATTATTATATGCACACATAAATTTACCGTTGGCGTGGTGAGGACATCCTGAATATACAGCTTCAAAATTTTTCGTTGCACAGGGTGTCCCATCATAATTTGCAACATCATAAATTAATAGATAGAGTCCAAGTTCTTCACATTTTGCTTTTAAAAAATCAAATTTCTGATTTCCTCGTACGTAAATCAAATCAGCACAACTTAGTAAATGTTTCACTAAAATGGTGTCGATACTGGAATAATCTACATCTCCAGAATCGTATCGTATTCCATGTATAAATTTTTCCAAATACCGCGTAGTTTTCTTGTCTTTAACAGTCAACTCGTGGAATGGTTTAGGAGGTTTAAATAAAAAATTCGATTTTATAGCACCAATCTGAATAGCGATTTCTTTTGGATAAAAAACTTCATCGATTATAAATCCTTGGATGTCGACTACTGCAATTCTCATGATGACGACGATGAAACTTCTTTGAAAGCCGAGCAAATACTAAATAGTTAGCAGTTTATATTATATTTTTAACTACTTCCGTTAAGGGATAATGCTCCAATAAACAATCGTGAATTATGATACAATATGCTTTAGTATTTTTGGGAAATCCCTCATTTGCATCAATTTCTAATCGTACATCAACAGTCGATGATTTCATCGATTCTTCTTGCTTAGAACAATCGATAACAAACAAAGCACGATTTCGAAATGCTAGAAAATCCATTAATGGTCGTTTCATTGATACTCTGTTGTAACTGGAATTGAATTCGCTGTAGTTGTAATGAGCTAGCGCAAAATCGCCTTTGTCAAAATCAAGTTGCATCCTTTCATTGGGAAAATATTCACCATTCAATGCGAGTCTGAGACCTTGTAGATTTACGTGATCAAATAAAGAAGGATCTGCAATTTTCAGATTTCTCCTATTAGTTTGGAAAAATACAATAACATATCGAGGTTTCTCTATTGCAGACGTCGTTTTAACAGCCCAAATTTCTTGTTTTGCTCCTGCGGTCAAAGATGGTAGCTCATGTAGTTCCCATTTTCTAAACGGAATTACGATTGGACGATCGCTTTGAATTGATCGCATCAATTGTTCTTTAACAAAATCATTTGGATAAATATGTTTAACTTTTAGTTCCATCGAATTAATCATAATCTGTACGGTTGTAACAGTAGGTACGCCACCGGCATCTCGTTTCTCTGTTACAATAACGCTATCGAGATCATTACGAGCTCGAACGAATCGAATCGTTTGTCGTCCACAAGTTACCATTAGGTAATCATTAAAAATGTTGAAGATGTGTTTAAGCGGCATCAGTAAACTAAATGATTTATCATCGGGATTGAGAATGGGACTTACGGGATAATTCCAACCGGCAATGGCGAGGTGACGAGAATCTTCTTCATTGTAACATGTTAAAGCTCTTACAGTGCTAACAATTCCAGGATCTCGAACTGTTTCTATCTCTCTTGCACTTTCGCTATACGTACACGAGTCGAATAGAAATGCTCCAAAGTTTGGTGTCAAACTAACATCGCCATCACCAGTTACATCCAATTTTCCTTTAATAGCCAACAACGTATCATGCATTGCAAAGAATGAGTCTACCTGATTTACACTAAATTCTACAATGTCGCTGCAGCTAAACGATTTGATGAATGGTGTGTAAGATCGGTATTCAGATTTTCTAATCGATTCATCCTGAGTCGGTTCTCGATAGAGATCAAACATTGGATCTTGAATTGTTCGTATACGATTCATTATTATTAGTGTTAATAACTTTGAAACCAAGAGCTTTCAAAAATAAAACGTTGTCTCTAGTAAGTTGTCGTCGTAGTCGTCCTACTGAACACTTTAACGACTTGTTCAATACTGCAGGCTTCTGAAAATATGAAGGTGCTATATAGTTGTTGAAGATTAATCCCATTCTTTCAACTCCAAACCCAATATGCTTCTTTCACCTTGAAAATTTACAGGTCTTGAATTTTGATCCAATGCCAGTATAGTAATATTTGTAATCTCAGGTATATCAATCACAGGCAAATACGTGATATTTTTCGGAATTTCGTCGATAGCGTAACCAGGGTCTACGGATATACCAAACTCGTGGATAGTGTGAGTAGGTCTGTTGTTGTAGAAGGCTCCGGTGGTAATGTTTGTTTCGAAACGAATCGTTCGTACTTTAACAATTCCACAGGTAGATCGGAACTATGTCTTACGTTCGGTTCCAGAATCCTCTTTGAGAAACCCAACATTCTACCTATACTGTCTTCACGCTCGAAATTTATTGCATGTTGACTACTGAATATTTCACACTTGAGTGTATTATTGTTGGGTTTTAATGAAAAAACGTCTTCAATCTTTGCATTTGGTGGTATATTTATTAAATTTCTAATCGTCTCTTCAATATCGGAAATTTCATAGCAACCAGTATTTAATGTTATTTTCTGCAATTTAGTTTTATTGTTATTTTCGTAATAGTAAAAAGCATTACTACCAATCTCTACATTCGGTATACTGTTGTACGAAAAGAAAAACAGAAATGCCAACTTGTATTGTTTCTTTGGATCTAAACTTAACGGAACCGGAGGAGTCCAATCAAATTGATAATCACGACTCTCTAGCGTCAACAACATAACTGTTGGAGGTTGAACAAAGAAATAAAAATGTATATCTTTAACATTTATTTAAATAATTTTTTACAAGTTCATTACATTTTTCTAAACCTAGTTTACATATATTGCAATTTCCTTTGGATTGCGCAGGTCCGTCAACATGGGTGGTCCATTCAGGACGATTATGATGAACAAAGCAGGGCAGGCAGGTTCGCAATTCAAAATCCAATCTATATTCAAGCGGCAACTTGCACCAAACTTGTAATAATTCACAAGGTTTTGCGTACCTTTTCAAATAACATTTAGGAAAACAAGCCAATTCCTGTTCAGTAAAGTCAATCAGTTTCTTTTCACGATTAATGTACGCCAAAACTGCCTCCATCGTATAGAAATTCTAAACAAAGATGGCCGCAATTGATTTGATTAAAAGTCTGGTAAGGATCGTGGTTGTAAACAATTTTCGTTGCAGGTCCCAGATACTGTACAAGTTCTTTCGGCGGTTTCAACTTGCCAAATGAATCGAAATATTCAACGTTATTGTTAATCTTCCGATACGCCACCCAATGAGTTTCATGATTTTTGCTTTCATCCAAATTTAGGATTGCGCATTCGCGTTGAACAGGACCGGTTTTAGGCAATGTGTCTCGCATAAATACACCTCTAAAATTTGGGATTTTTAGACGTTTAGCATATCGTTTTAGTTCGTAATCATACAATCCTCGATTGGGTAGCGTAATTAGTTTTTTTGCATCTTTAGAAAGAGACCAAAGCCTCCTCTGGCATTTTTTCGTAAATATAGTCCTTTACCGAGAGATTCCATAGCTTTGTTATGTCGATGTTCTTCTTCCAATTTTTTCTGTGCATTTTTCGCATCAATCACAGTTTTAGCGATTCCAGCAGCTCCACCGGATAACGCCCCTAGTGCACTTAGTCCAGCAAATAACGGAATTAACGGTAAAAAGCCTCCGGATTTTGGTTCGATGGGAATAATCCTAGGTACTTTAACCTGTTTTTTTCCACCAGCATTTTGTACAGCAACCCTGGCTGCTTTTAGAGCAATACTGGTTGCTCGTTTTAATGTAGCCAAAGGACCAGCTTTTTTTATATGTCTTTGTATTTTACTTATAATATTGCGTTTAAACGATTTAGGTTTCCTAACACCCATGCCAAGTTTGCGTTTAGCTTTCATTGCGGTTGTGGTTAGCCAAGCTGCGGCTTTTTCACCAACTGAAGCGTCCTTGGACTTTACTATTTCCCACGCTTTATTCTTTAGAATCTCGTCTGCTTTATGTCTTTCCGCTAAATTTTTATGTTTAGAATATGCAATGTCGTGTTCTCTGGCTGCGTCGTCCAGTAGGTTAACACCCGTATCTCCACGTGCAAGTCTTTTATGTAATTTAGTTCCAGGACCCAAAAAGTTGTAACTGGGATAATGTAACTCAAACGGCAGATTATTGATAAGGCTGTTGAGCACACCTTCACCTTCAAACACCAACATGAGAAATGAAATGATTTAAGAATTACTACTCTACTTATACATTGAAACATTAAAAAACATGTTAAACAATGAAGATCATTCAACAAGACCAGACGCTTCCGATTGAAAATTTAGATGAAGGAAACGATCGAATCGCTGGCAGTAAACATGGACCATTGCTACCAAATTCGTTTCGGACGCTAATCTGTGGACCCAGTGGGTGTGGCAAAACGAACGTTATGTTATCGTTACTGTTTAATCTACATGGCGCGAAATTTAAAAATATTTACGTTTATTCAAAGTCATTATATCAGCCCAAGTATAAATTGTTGGAAGAAGTATTATCGAAAGTTAAAGGAGTGGGATATTTTCCGTTTAAAGAAAACGATGAAATAATTAGCCCAAATGATGCAAAGCCAAATTCAATTTTTATTTTTGATGACGTCATATGTGAGAACCAGCAAAAGATTCGAGAATACTACAGCATGGGCCGACATCGGGATATAGATAGCGCATTTCTTTCACAAACCTACTCGAAATGCTGTAAACAAATTTGTAGAGATAACAGTAACCTTATTGTACTTTTTAAACAAGATGCTATTAATTTGAAACATGTCTTTGATGAACACGTGTCACCGGATATGAGTTTAGAAGAATTCAAACAGTTGTGTTCGAAATGTTGGCAAGAAAAGTATGGGACAATGGTTATTGCGAAAGACTTTGATTTAAACAACGGTCGATATCGAATCGGTTTCGATAAATACATAAAAAAAAGGCAATAAAATCTACGTTAAATGGCTAGGGTTTGATAGTTCACATAATAGCTGGATCGAAAAATCTAATATTTTATAAACTCTGTTGTTTCTTACTTTGAACATTTTTTACATGTATTCTTATGACAAACAAGATACGCTTTCATAGCTTCCGGGGGCCTTTTTTGATTCATAACATCTATTGTTTAAACCGTTCAGTCTACGGTCCGACTAAAACTGTCCTTAGAAGCAGAAGCAATTATTTTTACTTAGTTTCAACACAAGTTTTATCAAGTATTAAAAGATGATGGCACAAGACAGTGGTTATTGTAGTGAAGAATTGCCGTCATATTCTGAGAGTAGTAGTAGTGAAGATTCTATCTATATGGAAGAAGTAAACAGAATTTTAAATTTTTACGAAGACAAAGTAAAACGTGAAAATTATTTGCTGCTACAATCATCTTTCACAATTGAGGGGTATGTTATAACAGTTGGCTTATCTCCTGCAAGAACATTTTCTCCAGCTATTATTTTATCAGAATACTGTAAGCCAAGTAAATTGTCGTTTGGAAAAATGGAATGGCTTGATCTTATAGAATTTTTGAGCAAAAGCACATTTTTTATTGAACCACTACCAACCTACGCAGATGAGTATGATCCAGTAACATTTTCCTGTGGAGATTTTTGTACAATACGACAGTTGGTATACGATGACATCAAGTTCATAGAAGTTGAAAAACATGGCGTAAGATATCATCTAACGGAAAAGGATGTAGATGAACTTGTTAGAGTACACCATTGTATCATAGCTTATCAGATTGTACTTCTAGAAAATATTAACTTTGGTATTTATTATAATAATGTTATAGATATTGTAAAAAGAAATTTTAGTGATAACTGCTTTCAAGCATTAGATGTATTTTGTGAAATATGTACTGATCCTTTATTATGTAACGCTTTGCGTCAGTATATTTACTTTTATAAACAAAATGTAATAAGAGATTTAGAAAATATGCAATAAACTTTTATAATGACTTTTATTTCAAAATCGATAATTATAGCATCAAAAAATGGTATTTTATCGAGACAAAATTTATGTACGTCACAGTTCTAAAATTTGAAACGTCCAAACGTCAAGATAGCGTTAAAATTTGTCACAATAACGTATTAAAAAATTGGTTAAAAGAAATTTACGATTTACATGTATTTCTTATGGAAAAATGTCGTTTCAAAGTGACAAAAAGTGACACTTTTCATCGTTTTTTTCGTTCCTAAATTCATAAACGTCAAACTATCGAATAATAGATGTCTAAACGATGAATTTGAACGTTTTTTTGACCGTTTCAACAGAAAATAATACACCATAGATTCAGATTAAAAATTTATTGTAAACATAAAAAGTTTAAGATATACCTACAATAAACAATAGAAAACTAAAAACTAATTAATTTACAACTGTTATTTAATTTTAGATATACAATAAACAATAGAAAACTAACCTAATTAATTTATAATACACATTCACATTTTTATTTTTTAATTATGAATAACATTATTCGAGCATTATATTATATTACATAAAAAGCGTTTATCGTCGTGTGGACTTAGACCGGTTTTGGTTTGTTCGATTGTATAAACATTATGATTGTACGAACCGAACGTGCATTGGTTTACTGTTTTTAATTTACCATCTCTTAAACATGAAAGGTAGTCATCAAAAGTAATTTTTTTAGCAACGACATTCTTTTTAACCCCTTTTGATTTTTTAATGCATTTATCACCCTCTGTTAAATATGAGTACATTTTTGAACGCAACCCCACAAATTCAGTTAAAAGTTTGCCGTTGCATTCATCTTTCATTAGTCCAATGACTTTTTTATTCAAGAGTGAAATACCATATGCATTATTTGGTTCATAGTCTGAGGTGTCAAATTTATCTGGATAGGCTTTAATTAGTTCGGTATAAATATCATTGCATCGCAGCTCAAGAAGAAATGCGTCAGTATCGGTGTATAAGAGTTTACAGTTGTCTACACCCATCGTAGGAAGCAGAAAACTGTAATAAAAGTCGTACATACAAGTCTTTGAAATATCGAGAATCGACATGCCAATGTACAACGGTTTATTGAATACAAGTTCGGTTTTATAAAGCTCTATCGCTAAAAGGTTTTCATCAAAGATTTTGCTCGAACTAAACCTAGGACTCCTTATCAAGTTCTTTGCTCCATATCGACCCTCCCAAGATCTAACGAGTTTACCAATACGGTGTTTTCTTATATTCTCCATCGTCTTGCCAAATACAGCGTTATTCATTAGTTTATATAAATTCTTTTCAAAATCATTTTTGGCAGCTGTTCGAAGAGTTGTGTTTAGGTCGATGTAAGACTTTAACCAGGGGCTTTGCTTAAATTTCAACACTCTGTGAATCTTTTTCACTTTTAATCCATGTAACATGGCCTGCTTTAAATTTCGATAGTGTATGATATATTTCTCTTTGTCATATAAAGTGGTCATTAGTTTTTGTATTTTTGATCCTTGGGGTTTTCGATGTTCTGGGCAAAACGGTAAATCGTTGTGTAGATTATGTAGATCATGTGGATACTCCAAGTCTACTTCGAGGATATAACCCTCTGGAGCATCGTCTGGTATTTGAGTTATGTCGATGTTTGTGTCAACCCAATTAAAACCCCCATATGGTAGAGGTTGACTCATAGCCCAACCATATAAATTATTTACATCCAAGTACATTAAGTATTTGGATGGTTGTGACATGTCAAATTCAGGCATATATTTGTTGTTTGCTTTAGCATATCTATTGCTGCATTGACTGACTCCTCCTCTTATACCTTTCTCTATAAACATGATTTGGTCTATATCTTTTAGTAGTTCTAATTTAGATTTGGTATATTTTAGCATAGCATCCCACGTATAACCGGGGAGCGTATAATACCAAGCAGGATCGAGACCATAGGTTTTTCGGCATTTTTCGCGAAAACATTCAAACACAGATGCTAAAAGCAAGATATCTGTTTTCATGTACAGCATGCTATATTCCTTTAAATTTTTAATTTCAAATGATTGCCAAACCTTTTGTGCATGCGAGTATAAATCGTCAGTAATATTTTCATCTGTCAGTGTGCTATAAAATTTATCTTTGGATGGCAGTTCCGTATCGTCTAATTTTTCAATTGAATCAATGTATTCATAAGGAAACACCCCTTTTCTACTTAATAGTTCAAATTGTTCAGATGTTAAATTGGGAAACTGTGAACGTAGATAATGTAGATCTGATGGTTCTAGTAAAGCAGAAAGTTTATCTAGGGAGGAATCTAAAAATCGTAGCGAGTCTATAAACCTAAACTTTACTTCGCTCTCGTCATTACTTAATGTACATGAAATGTATTTTTCTTTGTTTATAGGAAGCAAGCTTATATTACCTTTTTTGGATAAATCTCTAATTAAAAAATGTAAGTCAAATCCCGAAAGGTTATGAAAGACTACGGGTACAACAAACTTTTTTGTATAGTTTAAATTGCAGCTTTGGTGTGAAAACCCTCGAAAATTCCCCGTAAAGTGGTCGTGGTCTAAAACGATGGTGTCCTTCTCTTTGAAGGGGTGCTCGCATATATGACATGTTGTTGCATTAAGTAAACTAGGTTTGACAATCATTGGTTCGATATGTTTAATTTTCTCTTCAATTAATTTAGCCATCCTTGTCATTTCAGCAGCGAACCAATCCATGGAGTCTTCTCCACAATATTCATTGTAAAATGATAGCGAACTATCATAGGAGCAATTTAGATAATATCCTGCACTATACGCCTCGTGTTTCTGAAACTTTCGTGTATGTTTCCCCAAGTTCTTATTATAAGGACGTAGCACTGACTCAAAGTCTGCATAAATGACAAAAGGTGTAGTCTGCTTGTATACGTGGTTTTTAAACTCTACATGATCAAATGGTGGGTACGATATTTTGCAATTGTTCATATCTTTACAGTAATCTTCATGTTTACTTAATTTTTCCTGACTACTAAAGTAATTTAAACATCGATCGCAAATATATTTTTTCATATGAGCTTTGTTAACTTGACTTGATATTAATCGAGATAAATCTTTGATTAAACAATAGTGATATTTGATATCATCATTTTCCATATCCATTGATGGAGCTTCATAATCGTTTAATTTTGGAAAGCATTTATCTTGAATAAGCAATAAATTTACATGTTTATTTAATTTTTCTTTAGTTAGTAGGGCAGGATAAATTGTGTAAAATGATTTATCTTTCGCGGTATTCAATTCTAATGCATATACATTAACTGATATATTATTTAATGTTTCAAATTTTGAAATAGTATTTAGTGGCATTGGCATGCCCAAACCTTGAGTTTTTAAAACTGCTGCATAGTGAGGATACGAGGATACACGATCTACATGTCTATTTGCAGTAGGATACAATGATGCTTACCGACCAGTAAAAGCATGCTTTATCTAAATTTTTAATATGAATGCATGCTTGCTTTTTTAGTATAGGATCAGGTAACTTAATGTATGATGTAGCACCGTTACCTATCTCATATTTATTGATGTTTATTTCCAATGAAATAATTTTGTCTAAAGCCCATCCAGAATTCCTAAGTTGAAATTCCGACAATTTACTCATTACTTTATCAACAATATTTTCGTTGAACCACAATGCAAGATCCGTACCTGCATCTATTACCGCGTTTTTAGTGTTGAAATATTTAAACTCTAAAATGTCTTCGATTTCCCTAGATTTCTTAATAAATTCCCCGCAAAATGTTGCATTTACTTTGATCATGTTAAATTTTTTTAAACTGTTACCTATTCTACCCTTAATCAACTTGAACGCATCAGCAAAAAAACTATTTAGGCCTTTATGTTTTAAATTAACAATAACAGCAGTCCTAATTCTTGAATGAAAAATAGATTCTAGATCGACCCATTTTACCCCTGATTTTTCAGTTAACCCCGATCCCTGCGTAGACAAGTTAATAATTGCTTCTTTAAACGTTTTTAAATGTCCTAAATTTGTTTGTAAATTTCTAAGTGTCCCAATATCTAAATTTCCCCTACGAATATCTTTATGAAAACTGATAACATGTCGTTTAATTTGTTTGATTAATTTATTTGCTTCCCTATGCGAAAAACTGGAGATTAACGCTTTATATGCTTTGAAAATATCTTTAACAATAGCATTTGATTGCTCTACAATGTTATTCATAATTGTAAAATAAAAAAATAAAAAAACTTACAAAAATTATTCCTTAACTATTTCAAATGTATCGGTAGGATTAGCTTGACCAATTTGTTTTTTTCCTTTATATTTGACTAGCTTTTGCCCGCGACTTCGTCTGCGTGTAATTCGAATAAAAGCAAGGTCTTTATGTATCAATAACTGGTGCCCGCGACTTCGTGTGCGCAGTATTAGTATTTCGAGTAGCTTATATTAGCGTGAAAAGAACTAACATTATGACATTAAAATTATAACATACATAATTTTTGGGTCGTATTTGAAAAATATAACAGTCTGACAATATTGAGATGTTACATTCGCACTGTAATAACGTAACAATATTGTCAACATAAGAAATACAGTAATTTTTTCAGACTTAAATGACATTTATCGTTATATTTTGGACAATTCACACAATATCTTTATAAATTATAGCCTATATGTTATTCTGATCTATAAGCTACATTACTGTAAAGTTTCATTAAAATCCGTTTAGTAGTTTTTGCGTGAAAGAGGAACAAACATCCATACATCCATCCAAACAAACTTTCGCCTATATAATATTTATTTGATAAAATAATGCCCGCCAGACAATTCTGCCAAGTGAGGCTTCAATGTTTCAATGGTTCTCTTAGGTAAAAAGCAGAGCCCGTTTTCTAGCTCAACCAAAATTGTTTCACCAAATTTGCTCTGGACCAGTTTAGCGTTCAATAATTTTTGCGGAACATCCACTGGAAGTTCTCCTAATTTAATAATAGTTTTCTCGTTATTTTTTCTGCAAGACATAACGAATTAATTTTAGTTAAATTCATCTAAAAATTAAAAATTAAATCAACTTAAAAATAAAATTATATCATTACAAAAAATTAAATCAACTCAAAATAAAATTACCTAAACAAATAATTAAATAAACTTAAAAATAAAATTAAATCATTACAAAAAATAAAATTAAATCATTACAAAAAATTAAATTAAATCATTACAAAAAATTAAATCAACTCAAAATAAACATAACTAAAGAAAAATAAAAAATTAAATCAACTTAAAAATAAAATAATTCTTACCTTTGTGTGTGTGGTGGTTGTAAAGAGAGGAAAACAATATCGAAGAAGAAGAAGTTATATTCCTAAACTATTTCAAATGTATCGGAGTGATTAGCTTTCCCCAATTTTGCTTTTTCCCTTTATATTTTGATTTAATAATTTCCGGCAGACACTTCTTCTGGCAAGTGGACTTCAGTGTTGAAATAGTTCTCTTTTAAATTTATTCCAGTTAAATCCAACTACAAATAAAATTAAATCATTACAAAAAATTAAATTATGACAAATAAACTTAACTCAAGAAAAATAAAATTAAATCAACTCAAAAATTAAATTAAATTAAAATTTTGAAATAAAATAAAAATCCTTACCTTTATGGATATGTAACAAAAAACAAACTTTTGCACTTGAAACTGAACTCAGAACTGGATGTATAGAGAGTCAAACCAATAATGAGCAAGTTAAATCTAGGACCCTCTTTAAATATGCACGACTTAGCCGAAACACATAGGCGTCGATAAAAATTAAAACCTAATTGTTGCTTTTACAATATATTCTATATGTTGTTTATTAAATATTATATTTACCAATCACATGTGACGCTAATGTCTATGTATACCATAACTCAACCAAATAAACGTCATAGCTTTTTGTTTTTGCGGTATCCTATTTTCATCGACACAAACCACAGCTTCCTGATATAAACAGAATTTTTGTTTTGATAACTGTATGTTATTCCATTTTATTAATAAAATAAGTATTTTTTATTTAAAAATTTTTTAATTGAAAACATTATATTGATGTAAAAAATATACATTTCATCGTTGCCTTCAAAATTTTTTAGTTTTATGATATAAAGTTTGGCTTCTAAGAATGTATATTATTTGAGTTTTATTAAAGTTTAATATATTTTTTGTTACTTTAAAAACTTTTTAAGTTTTATACTTTTAAAATTTGATGCTTAAATGTATATTTGAGTTTTTTTATTAAAGTTTGTTGTATTTTTCGTTATTTTAAAAATTGTTAAGTTTTATAATTTAAATTACTCGATTTTTTATTCAAGATTGATATAATTTTAACAACTAATTCACAAAGGTCACGTGCTTTTAATATTTTAGAAGATTAGAACACTTCATCTTACCCTATACAGCAACCCCTTTAAAATGATACGTCATACGTCGAAATCCGTTCGGCCGTTTACGAGATATAGCTATAATGCCTTTTTGGCCTCATAAATACGGTCTTTTTGACGCTTCATCTTACTCTATACAGCAACCCCTTTACAATGATACGTCATACGTCGAAATCCGTTCGGCCGTTTACGAGATATAGCTATAATGCCTTTTTGGCAGCATAAATACGGTCTTTTTGACGCTTCATCTTACTCTATACAGCAACCCCTTTAAAATGATACGTCATACGCCGAAATCCGTTCGGCCGTTTACGAGATATAGCTATAATGCCCTTTTGGCCTCATAAATACGGTCTTTTTGACGCTTAATCTTACCCTATACAGCAACCCCTTTAAAATGATACGTCATACGCTGAAATCCGTTCGGTCGTTTACGAGATATAGCTATAATGCCCTTTTGGCAGCATAAATACGGTCTTTTTGACGCTTAATCTTACCCTATACAGCAACCCCTTTAAAATGATACGTCATACGTCGAAATCCGTTGGACCGTTTACGAGATATAGCTATAATGCCCTTTTGGCATTCGAAAAAGAAGAGTTGGCTGCTTGTGCTAAATGTCAAAGGCCATTTGAAAAAAGAAGATTTGGCTGCTTGCGCCAAATGTCAAATGCCACTCGAAAAACAAAAGATTGCAGCGCCGCCACCTGTGGCGACATCTAGCGGCGAAAATTGGAAGCTGTGGTGGCGTATGCATATAGCTCATCTACTTATAACCACCAACTAAATATACAATCAAATCAATCAATCAATCAAAAATAATAGAAAACAACAAATAAAAAAAAATATTCTGAATACAATATTAAGGCGACCGGTGAAGTTAACTAACAACAATTTTTCCTATGTCGTCGTATGTCTTTAAATTTATCTTTTTCCCGTTTTGTTTGGTAAAAATTTTTCCATTCATTGTCCACACATTCTGTTTTCCAATTTTGTCCTTTGTCACCATAAGAAGCTGATAGCGACGTTGGGTAAGCTCTTCAACAATGACAATTTTGCTATTTTTAAGCTTCGTTTTATTTAAGTACACCATATTTCGTTGTTTAATAGAATCAAATGTTACAATGATGGGTCTCGGTTTTGACGTTTTGAACTGTTTTCTTATACGATAACAATTTTCTACATCAATGTTGGAAAGACCAAGTTTATCATGGAGAATGTTTGTAATTTTACTTTTAAGAACACTATTGTCCTCGGTCACTCCATAAAAACGAAGTTGATTTAATTTGGAGTCCTGTTCCAAGTCATCAACTTTTAACAACAGCTCCTCTTTATCGCCTTGTATACTTCTAAATTGATTTTCCAAAGTGTTTATTTTGGTTTCAAGGTTCTTGACCCGTTCATCCAGTTTTTGTACCATGCAAATGTGATTAATGTTATAGAAAAACTAAAGGAATTTAATATAAAAGTTAATGGATATAAATGTAAGTTTTATAAATTAAGTGTCGAATTTTTAGGGCATTGAGCCATTGAGCCACAAAATAAATGGGGACCTAAAACCGGTAATGTTTGCATCAATTACAATTTCAGTAGCCGAGGAAAAGTACTCAAATTTAGAGAGAGAAAGTTTAGCTATAATATTTTCTTTAAAACGTTTCCATAAATATATTTATGGGCGAAAGTTTGTATTGTTGACTGATCATCAACCTTTACAATTCATTTTCGGGAAGAATAAAAATATTCCGGTTACGGCGGCGTCTAGAATTACCCGTTGGGCTATTATTCTATCAGCATATGATTATGAAATTCAATATAAA
The DNA here is from genome assembly GCA_964028335.1 of Altica lythri. Lineage (NCBI taxonomy): Eukaryota > Metazoa > Arthropoda > Insecta > Coleoptera > Chrysomelidae > Altica > Altica lythri. Next base: position 98,873,187 of record OZ034801.1, on the reverse strand, counting down.
AAGGGTAAAATGATTGCAAATGCTGACGGGTTATCGAGACTTCCAATGATATCAGAAACAGAAATTTCTAGTTCTCTTTATTCGTTTAGTTTAGCTAATAGTATACCATTAAAATTTGAAGATACTATAAGCGCCACCAAGAAAGATTTAATTATCGTAAAAGTAATAGATTTTACTCGATCTGGATGGCCTGAAGCAGTTTCGGAAGCGATGTTGAAACCTTATTTTAAACGAAAACGTAATTGCAATGTTTGTCAAGAAACGCAAAACTTTTCGAATTCCAGCACAGTTTTGCCCTGGCCAAGTGCTCCAAACAATTTTGATAGAGTCAATATAGATTTTTTTCACAAACACAGTTATACTTTCTAAATAGTTGTAGACAATAAGTCTAAGTGGATACATGTCAAATTAATGGACAAGGGTACAAATGCATCGGGAACTATCATTAAGTTGAAAGAAATATTTGCAGTATTTGGTTTACCTGTTGAAGTTGTATCAGATAATGGACCACCTTTCAGTTCGAATGAGTTTGTACAATTTTGTCAATCCAATGGTATCATCCCAATAAAGTATCACCATATCATCCTCAGGGTAATGGTATCGCAGAAAGAGCAGTGCAAACAGTTAAAAAGGGCTTAAATAAAACGTTTACTTTTGATAGCAATAATGTCATAACAAGACAAATTATAATAAGTCGTTTGTTAAATTTCCTTTTTCTTACCGGAACACACCGTCAACGATTACAGGTATTAGTCCATCAGAAAGTTTGTTCAAACTTAAACCCCGAACTCGTTTTGATTTAATTAAACCTACTAATAAAACCCGTTTTGCTGAATCAAATTCATCTAATGGTCTAAAATTATTTACTGTGAATGAACCAGTATATATAAAAAATAAATTAACCAAATTATGGTCCAAGGGTAAGGTAGTAAAAATTTTAAGTTCTTCAACATATCCTGTACAAGTAAGGGATATAAATTTTGTTCATGTAAGTGATATCCGCGTATGTAAAATCGAGGGAAAACTAATGAAAATAGTGGGGTAATACCGATAGGTACTAATACTGAAAAAGTTATTAATAAACCTGAACGAGAAATGTTAGCAGAAGTAAAATTGTTGAATAAAAAATTAAGATATTAGAAAACTGGCAAAGCCACAGTTAGTTTGACTATACTAGATGTACTTATTTAGAAAATCTGTCATTGTATTAATTACTCTAGTCAGTCTAGTCAACATCTTCAAAAACGTGAAAAATTAAAATAAAGGTCCTAAAAATATGAGCGATAGCTCATTGGATTCGGAATCACATCTAGAAAAATGTTTTTGAAGAAAAAGTGGGCAGGCGAAAAATTGCAATTGTTATTAACAAAATAAGATGAAAAAAAAAAGGATGTTTATGTTTTATTTAATAACTCGAAAAATATTAATATTTAAGCAATTTTGAAAAAAGCTCGTTAAAGAGGAGGAAATTTCCCAAAAAAAGTCCGTCCTCCCGGAACTCTATCTCCATTATTTATAATTTTAATTTGACGTTGAAAATGGGGCTTTGAGCGGCTTTTACGGCATACGCGCTCTACCGCTAAACGGTGTTTATCAGATAAAATATTTTTTTATGACATAAAATGTTATTCTAAAAATTTGAAAAAATTCCAGTATTTTCCTAACACTTAAAAGAATCTAAATCAGTTGGAAAAAACATTTTATCACTGTTTTTCAAAAAGTTAATTAATTAACAAATTTTTTCCTAATATCTGTTGACATAAACAATGGGATAAAAGGTATAAATAATTGGCCTAAAAATTTGAAACTTTGTGGAGCCCTTTTCATATGTATACTTTACAAGATTCTGTGATAAATGTTTATAAAAGTTTATTAATTTGTTAATTATGATTTTTCATAACTATTGCAAAATATTGCGAAAAAATAAAAAAAAATACAGAATTTTTCCAAATAAATGCATGTAGTATCTAATAAACAATAAATACGAATTTGGTCTTAGAATTATTTGTAAGAAAAATTTATTTTCTATAAAAAACTCCTGAATATCCATTGTCATATCTCCAATAGTTTAAAAGATATATCATTTTTTTAATTGGCAAGTTATTTGGCGCTACAGTTAACGTGACGTATGATATTAGAAAGTATTATTAACAAATTAATAAACTTTTATAAAGATTTATCGCAGGATCTTGTAAAGTATACATATGAAAAGGGCTCCACGAAGTTTTAAATTTTTAGGCCAATTATTGATAACTTTTATCCCATTGTTTATGTCAACAGAGATTAGGAAAAAATTTGTTAGTTAACAATTAAATAACTTTTTGAAAAACAGTGATAAAATGTTTTGTCCAAATGATTTAGATTCTTTTAAGTGTTAGGAAAATACTGGAATTTTTTCAAATTTTTAAAATAACATTTTTTGCCATAAAAAAATATTTTATCTGATAAACACCGTTTAGCGGTAGCGCGCGTATGCCGTAAAAGCCGCTCAAAGACCCATTTTCAACGTCAAATTAAAATTATAAATAATGGAGATAGAGTTCCGGGAGGACGGACTTTTTTTTCGGAAATTTCCTCCTCTTTAACGAGCTTTTTTCAAAATTGCTTAAATATTAATATTTTTCGAGTTATTAACAAAAACATAAACATCTGTTTTTTTCATCTTATTTTGTTAATAACAATTGCAATTTTTTGCCTGCACACTTTTTCTTCAAAAACATTTTTCTTCATACCTCGGTCGAAAGTACGTTCTTTCGTCCCTAATTGCAGGGAAGAAAGTTTAACATTTACTCCCTGTTTACGGCGGGACGAAAGTTGAATTTTCGGCCCTGCGCGTCATGATGTTTTGTCGTCTTTAACATTTACTCCCTGTTTACGGCGGGAGGAAAAATTTCTTATGCGTAGTTACACTTGTAACTAGGGACTGTTTATTCTCGTGTCATTTCTATTTCTATCTATAACCTTAAAAATAATCATCAATGACAAAACTTGACTCTTCGAATGTATTTGATGCCTGTCCCACGACCAGCTGCACTCACTTCGCTCGTTCCGCAAGTACTTTCGACCGAGGTATGAAGAAAAATAGTATACACTACACGGGCCAAAAGTTGAAATCTCGGTCCTGCGCGTCATGTTGCCCTCGGCTTTTCGCCTCGGGCATCATGACGCGCAGGGCCGAAAATTCAACTTTCGTCCCCTGTAGGGTAATATACTATTTCTACAGGTGATTCCGACTCCAATAAGCTATCGCTCATATTTTTAGGACCTTTATTTTAATTTTTCACGTTTTTGAAGATGTCGACTAGAGTAAATGTTTAAATTTTTCCTTAATCGTTTTTAAAAGTTGTACGTGTTTTATTAGTCATTAAACACTTATTTAATTACTCTGATGTTTGGTTTAACCCACAATCCCATTAAAAATCGAATAAGGAAACCGTCACGAGTAGGTACATCAATAATAGATGGAGTAGTGGATTCTGCCACTAACAACGATAATACGCAAGTCTCTGAGTCTCTCGTGATCTCGTGAATACCGCAATGAGCACTTCTACTACTCCAGAAGTTACTGTTACTCGTTCTGGTAGATTAATTAAACCACCAACTAGACTAGATTTATAAGTAGAATTTGTTATCTTTCTTTTACATATAATTATCATAGTTTTGTTTCTTAGTGTTATATGTATATATAATGAAACAATTTGAAACACTTATGGGGACTTTAACACAATTTTATTTACAAAATTGTTAAGATACAGAGAACTCTGCTGGATAACGTCTAAACTGCTTGACAATACAATAAACTATTTGAACTTGAACTGCCGGTAACTGCCCATACATCCCCTTATATACTACAAATGAACATTCTGGAACTTTCCAGAAACATTATTTAATCTAGTCAGTGTGTTTAGAAGTTTCTAGAATTTTCTAGAAACATTATTTAATCTAGTCAGTTATTTTTAGAAGTTTCTAAAAATCAACTGTCAACAACAATCTTTCAAATTAAGGTCCCTTCCTTTACGGTTATCCCGTTACACTGCACCCTCCTTAGATTCATTCCTCCTGGAATGTTATTTCCTAAATCAGAATCCCGCACACTCCCTGAGCCAGCCAAACCATCTTCTTGGAGCTGCTGCACATCTCCACTGTGGTTTCCCTGGTAAGGCGCCAAACGATCGTGATGGACCACGACGGGTTTCCCTCTGGGAATTTTCACGATCCGATAAATGACATCGTTAATCTTCTTCTTGATGGTGTATGGACCTTCCCAGTTCTTCTGTAATTTGGGACAAACACCTCGACGCCGTCGGGGGTTATAGAGCCAGACTAAATCTCCAACTTGGTAACTCTTTTCCATTGTCCGTGTGTCATAGAACCTCTTCATCCGATCACTAGATAATTGAAGTTTTCCACGCACCAGGTTGTGTATATTCTCTATTCGATTCTGAAGATCGGCGACATATTGTTCACGAGCCATTTCTTCACCAGGTTTACAACCAAACACCAAGTCACATAGTAGCCTCATTTCTCTACCGAACAGGACCTTCGCAGGCGTTTGGCCAGTTGATTCGTTAATGGCCGATCGAATTGCCATTAGAAATAGTCGAATATGTCGATCCCAATCCCTCTGACAATCTGACACCACTTTTGACAGATAGTTGGTCATAGTCCGGTTCACTCATTCCACCACTTCATCAGACCGAGGATGCATCGCTGTGGTTCTCGTTTTGCGGATGCCTAATCTTTGACAAACTTCTTGAAACAGCTTGCTCTCAAAATTTTTCCCTTGGTCTAAATGTAATTCTAGTGGTACCCCAAATCGGCTTACGAATTATTCAACTAATATATCTGCTAAAGTGGTGGCTTCCTGATTGGGAACTGCATAGGCTTCAACCCATTTAGTGAAGTAGTCCATGACAACAAAGATGTAATTGTTTCCTACATCGGTCTGTGGAAGTGGCCCCAATACATCTACTGCGATTCTTTCAAAAGGACTTCCAACCAGGTATTGCTGAATTTCCGCCTTCGGTTTTCGGTGAGGACCGTTACTGGCAGCACATGTAGTGCATTTACGACACCAATCTTTAACATCATTAGTGCAATTTACCCAGTAAAATCTATCTCAGATCTTTTGCAGCGTTTTCGTGATACCCAGATGTCCTCCAGAACTATCATTATGCATTTGTTTTAAAATTTCTGGTACAGCATTTCTTGGGACCACTATTTGTTTCCTTGTTTCTGTGCCCTCGGAATTTTCTACAAGTCTTTTAACGAGCCCACCGTCCAAAATTAAAGAGTTCCATTGGGACCAGTATGCTTTTAAAGCAGGAGAGGATGAGGATATCTCTCTCCACAACGGACGACGGTCCATTCTCTTCCATTCTCGAATCTTTTTCAGAAAGGGATCGTTTTCTTGGTGCTCCTCCAGCATAGAGCTCTCGTCTTCTGGCACAACCTTAACTAAGGCAAGTTTTTCCTCGTTCTGCTCTATACGGGTACAATGGGGGCAATCAGGTCGACATGGTCTTCTGGAAAGTGCGTCAGCATTACGATGTCTTGTTCCAGGTCTGTGCTCGATTTCAACATCATATTCCTGCAGTTTTTCGAGCCATCTTGCTATCTGTCCTTCTGGGTTCCTAAAGCTAAGTAACCACTTTAAACTAGCATGGTCTGTTCTGATCAGAATTTTTTTTGCCATACAGATATTTATAAAAGTGTTCGTCGGATTTTACAACTGCTAACAGTTCCCTCCGAGTTACACAGTAGTTCTTTTCAGCTTTCAATAAAGTTTTGTAACCTCTTTTTTCTCAAGATGTTAAATGCTCGTTTTATAGAGGTTAACCAATGCGAACGGCACTCAGGGGGTAGGAGGAGAGCGAGCGTGGATTCGAACGAGCTAGATGATACAGTATTGGAAAGATATAAAGGGATATAATTGCTAGAAAAATAAAAGATAAAATAATTTAAAAGGGACTAAAGAGAAAATGAGAGAAATGATGAAAAAGGGAAAGGAAAATGGGCGCCACTTATTTTTTTATCATAAGGATGGGAAAATATAAGAAACCCAGATGAAAAAAATATTAAATATATATGTTGGATAAAATGATTTATCAGATGTTGTAGATAAAGTTAAAATAAGAAAGATATAAGAGATATAAGAGAAGATAAGGTAAAATTAGATAACCCGGCAGATGTTCTTGCTAAAAATTTAAATTACACACTCTTATTTAAGATACTAAAAAATGATACTTACACTTTTCTTTTACTCATCCTTATGGTTATCAATCTAATCGGTAAGATAAAGATAGATTCAAAAAAACACAATCCATTGCTTTAATAAAATAATATATGCTTAAGAAATGATATCTATTACTTCAATAAGATAAGGTATATTTAAGAAACAAAATCTATTACTTTGGTAAAGTATAGATTAGAGAAACTGAAGGTATTGATCGGAGTAGCAGGCTCTAGCTAGGAAAAGAAAATCTAGTTAAACACTAAACAGACTTTATTATCTGGTTTGATAATAAGTAAAAGATACAATAAACAAAATAAAATAAAGGAAATATCGCTGTTATAAACAGTAAATCATATATCGGTATCATAAACAGTAAATAATAGTATTAAACACATTTGTGTTTAAATTTAAAAACATAGCTTTTACTACCATAAAACAACAGCTAAGTATAATTCTATTGTTATTTTTGGTATGTTTAAAACTAAAAGTGAGAGAGAAAAATTTAGATAAAAAAATCAAAAATATCACTTTTGGTTTTTCAATTATCTCGAGATAAAACGTACCCATATAGAAAAATATAGAGAGATCTTAATTAAATAAGGCGAGATAATAATTAAAAGATAAAAAAATATGTAGAACAGTTTACAAATAGCAGGTACAAAAAAAATATGAGCAAAAAAAATTACAGATAAGCTAAAACACATCCCGAATTTTCTTATTACGGCACTGATCACTTGATTACAGGTGAATACAATTAAGGTAAAATGTTCCATAGAAATAAATGGTACGTTAATGCTTGATACAGGTGTAAAAAAAATTATTAAAAACTTACTCCTAAATGTTTCTGAGAGATATTTATAGTATATGGCTTCTTTCTCTCGGTAATTGGTCTTAACGGTACGATATAATCTAAACCCATTCCTGTTTAGATTTATAGATAATTAGAGAAAACCATAAACTAAATCTTCGAAGCGTGGGTTTCGAAAAAGGAAGCGGTAGACGTAGCAATGGCGGGCGTGTCGTTGCTACATAGAAAACCCAGGAAAACATAAAAAACACTGTCTGGAATACTTTATGTGGTTCCTCGGTACAATAAACGGTAAACGATAACAGAAACACTTAATAGCAAGTAATTTTTAACTATCTTAAGAAAATTTGCCGGGAACTTGAAACTAGTGGCTGTACGTATGATCTTGATCGTACAAATGCCCAAGCTAGAATGATTCGAAAATGGCGGTACTAAGGGACGCTGCCTTTCGCGTCTCATCATGTGATGTTAAAGTCGGAACCTTATTGGTTAGTTCACCGATCGATATTCTGCTTAGCAACAAAAAACGTTAGGAACGTAACACCATCTAATAAGTCGAGAATACAGGGCGGTAATAAGTAAGAAAGAATTATAAAAAAATAAATTTTATTCTTAGAGTTTTTTAAACACGCTACAGTTTTGCTGAAGTAACCAACCACTCTTTCCTTACCATCTTGTAGCTGTGAAAAGACGGCTCCAATTCCCACATTGCTGGCGTCGGTGTCCAGAATAAGCTTACCATCAGGAAGTGGATAAGCAAGAACAGGTGCTGACGTAAGCAGTTTCTTTAATATTTCAAACGCCTCTTGACATTCCTGATCCCAACAGAAGGACTTATCTTGTTCTGTTAAACGTGTCTAGGGTTTGGCGATGTCTCCAAAATTCTTGACATATCGTCGGTAATAGGAACAAAGACCCAAGAAACTCCGGAGCTGATGTTTGTCGATAGGGATTGGCCATTCCTGAACGGCTTGTATCTTAGCGGGGTCAACAGCAACGCCATCCTTGCTTACGTTATGTCCTAAATAGTTGACCTGTCTCTGGAACAAGTGGCATTTCTTAACATTCAATGTTAGATTAGCGTTCTGTAATCTTTTAAAGACTTCTTCCAGGTTAGATAAATGTTCCTTAAAAGTCTTGCCCATTATGATGATGTCGTCTAGATAAACTAGACAAGTTTTTCATGACAAACCCCGCAGGATGTTCTCCATTAGCCGTTCAAACGTCGCAGGAGCATTACAGAGGCCAAACGGAAGGACCGTTAATTACCACAACCCTGATCCACTGGTAAAGGCAGTCTTTTCTTTGTCTGCAGGATTCATTTTAACTTGCCAATATCCGCTTTTAAGGTCCAAGGTTGAAAACAAAGTAGAACCCGCCAAAGCGTCGAGGGCATCATCAATCCTTGGCAGAGGATAACTGTCCTTCTTAGTGACATCATTTAGCTTTCGATAGTCGACACAAAACCGCATTGATCCGTCTTTCTTTCTCACTAATACCACAGGAGAAGCCCACGGACTACTGGATGGTTCGACTATGCGATTTTGAATCATTTCTTTAAGGGCTCTGTCTGCTTCTTCCTTCTTAACTTGAGGCATCCTTCGGGGTACCTGTCGAATCGGACGTGCATCACCAGTGTCAATTCTATGTTGTACAACATCAGTTCTTCCCAATTTACTTTTAGAACCAAATACAGGTTTATAACGGTAAAGTAGATCTCTTACCTGTTTCTTTTCTAATTTTGACAAAGAGGGGTCTAATTTTGTCATTAATTGTTCAATTTCGTTGGTCTCATCTGTTTCCGTAACATTTATCTTGTGAATTATGGCCATTACTGGTTCTAAACTTCCCATTTCCGTGTCCTTTCGGAGAAGAACTGGATGATCGTTCAAGTTGATAACTCGGATGGGTACCTCTTTGGCGGATCTAACAAGAGTCTTACCCACAAGGAGTCCTTTTCCCAATTCATGGTCATGGTTCTTCGGCTCTATCATGGCTGGGGCACCATCTGGCTCCAGTCCATCCAACCGCGCTGTGACGACACATTCGCAGCTTGCCGGAAGTTCGATATCATCGATTAGCTTAATCGAGGCATTGTCAACTTCTTTTCGGTGCAGGAATATTTCTTCATTACCAGTATGAAGGATACGTCGGCGAAGATCCAAATGAAAACCACAGTGGAGCATAACATCCATGCCCAGAACAACATCTTCATCAACGTCAGCCACCAGCACCGAGTGAACAAGAGAGGTTGAACCAAACTGTAGCGTCACCTGTATCTCACCGTAGACTCTAGCAGAATCTCCGGCAGCGGTACGCAGTCTCCAACTGGTAGGCCACATCTTCTTTCGCATAATTATGGATGGTCGAACGATAGTTTTCGTAGCTCCAGTGTCTACCAGGAGTCGACCCGTTCTAGTTTTCCTGCTGCTGGGGTACTTCAGCAGGAGATTTTTCTTTTTGGGGGCAAGTATTTCTTATATGGCCTAGTTCTCCGCAGTTCCAGCATCTCACTGGGCGCCTTCTTTTTGGAGATAACTTCATTAACCTTCGCTAACGGAATGAACGGCATGGTCGTAGTTACCGGTGACTTCCCTTAGTCGAGCAACTCCACGTGAGGCCTCCGTCGCCGCCTCAAATTCCAGGGCAATGGTCAAGGCGTCCACAAGAGACTTCGGCCGCGCCAACCGTACAGCCCGCTGCAACTCAACGTCTCGAAGACAATCGGTGAAGGTTTGGACCGCCAGGCACTCCAGGAAATCCACCGCTGCATTTGAATACGCAAGCCGTACCATTCTTGCCACGTACGCCTCAAACTCCTGGATAGTCTCACCATTTTTCTGCTTTCGGCTCTTTAACTGCATTCGATACACCGGTTGTAGATGAGTTTGACCATAACGCATCTCAAGACGATTCAACAATAACTCGAAGTTGTCAGCTTCATCCGGTGTCAATGATTGCAAGACGTCTAAAGCCTCGCCTCGCAGAGCTACGGTTAGGGACAATGCCTTCTCCTGGGATGACCATCTATTCGCTCTGGCCGCTGCGTCGAATTGTTTCAGGTAATTTGGCCAGGAAGTCTTTCCATCGAAGGTCGGGGGTTGCATCGTAGTTCGTACCTGGGTCGCCTCCCCGTTTCCTCGTCGGTCGATGTCTTCGTGGCAGGTTTCCATCGTTTCTGCATCTCCGTCGCCGTGGTGGATGGGCTGGTTTCGACGACAAGCTTCCAGTTCTCGTTGAAGCTTCCTTATTTCGGACTGCATTTGCTGGTTGATCTCGTCTCGCAAGTTGGCCACTTGGTGATTCTGCTCGTCTCGCATGTTGGCGACTTGCTGGTTCAAGTTGTCCACTTGCTGATTCAAGTTGGTCACTTGCTGGTTTTGCTCGTCTCGCAAGTTGGCCACTAGCTGATTTTGCTCGTCACGAAGAATGCATATTTCGGAGCGCAAATGCGATATTTGCTGGGAGAAGGAACTGGATAACTCTTCTGGTAGGGTAGACATCCGTTGTGATAGCTGGGACATCTCTTCGCGCTGGCTTCTTATCTGACTGGATAGCTCCTCTTGCTGCCGGGAAAATTGTTGAGCTTGTTCTTCTTGTTGGCTCGTCATTCGTGCTACAGCAGGGACATATTTTCGCGCGGGCTCGTCATCTGACTGGATAGCTCCTCTTGCTGGCTCGTCATTCGTTGTGACATATGAGAAAGTTGTTGAGTTTGTTCTTCTTGTTGGCTCGTCATTCGTTGCGACAGCTGGGAAAGTTGTTGCGATTGTTCAAAAATGGCTTTTTAAATCGGATCTTCGAACTCCACAGCTTCAGGGTCTAGATTATTATTTAGGTAGTATTCATGGAGCCTATAAGCCATTCACTTTTTATTTCCATCTCAGTAGGCTCTGTTAGTTACATGAAATTCGCCCAGTATAATACACGTCTGTTCATATTGTTCTGTGGTCTTATTAATTGTAAATACGATGTTGTCACGTCTTCAATAAAAATATGTGTATTCATTACAAATATCTTAAGTAATTAAATCTGCAAACCAAATTTAAAACTTGCCGAAAATAAGTCAATGTATTTAATATTAAATTGAATAGGTACTAAAGTAGATACGTCAGTTTTCGCTGCAAGTAGGTACTATTAATATCCAAGAATGGTCTATTTAAATTCACATGAATTTTGACTGATATTCAAAATAACACATTCCTTTGCACAGAACAGATCCCTGTTTATAGTCAATTATCATATTATATTATTGATCTAGAACGAAAATAGTTATTATCCTATCAAGTGCGGAAAGTTATACTTTCCCGCAAGAGTTAGGATCAATATTTTTTCTACAAGCATAAAAAAAGATACTTTATTCATTTTTTAAATTTTATTTTCAACTCCTAACAATGTAACAAAATTTTAATTTGTGACAATTAAAGTTTGTTGTTGCTTTGAGTAACGTTTACAGAGGTGTTTTAATAAATTATGATTTTTTTAAGAACAAACATTTTAAAAATCTCTATTTTTATGCAAAATAATCTTTTTTTTACTATTTGTATGTAGTAGGTACAACAACATAAAAGTAATAATACAATAATTTTCCAAAAGGTTATTGAAGGACATATTCATTTAATAAAAAAAGAGAAAGAGATATTTTCTGAATTAAAATGCGTGCGAAAAAGTGTTGGTTTACGCATGCTTGTAGAAAAATATACTTTTATATTTACATTTTATTACAAATAAATAATATAAGTAAAATTCAAAATGCAGCACATATACATATATTAATAAAAACGTTTAATACAACTTTTAAATTACTCAAGCAATAGTAAAAGATCCTTTTTACAAATGTATAATAAAACTTTTAAATTATTCAAGCAGTGGTAAAAAAAATTATTTCATCAGTTTTGAGTTTAACATAAAAACACAGTACTCAAAGTCTATAGGTATCCATCTTTTTTAAAGTCTTCTATTTTACATCCAAATGGCATCGTAGTGTAACATTATTGTATTAGTGGCTGTAGGATAATAAAATTTCACATCCAATGGGTTAATTGAGGAAACTATACTCCAGTAAAAATTTGATTTTCCTGGTCCGCCCCAGGTGGTGTCGCATTTGACTTAAATATGCTGATGTTTTAATAATGTTCTTTATAACAGAAATTTTTCAGAAAAATTAAGATTTGTTAGACATTTCAAACCGATACAATGAAAAAAATATTTTAATAAATTACATAAAAGCAAATAAAAACAAATACAGATGCAGATTTAGATGTAACATGTAAATGTTGTCGGTGTATTTGTATGATCAATCCTCTTCCATTATTTCACTGGAAGAATCAGAGTCACTATCAAATCCAAAATCGGAATCGTCAGAATCTGATTCCTCCAATGAAATAATTAAAGGAGGAATATTGTCATGTGAGCAGTTTCCCATGTAAGTAGTCCAATCTGCCAAAATAAGTTCGTCTGTATGTCTACAAAAATTTTGCCACATGTCTGGTGTACATTTAGTCAATGCTTCTGTCCAAGTTTTTTTAACTCTTTCCTGGTCAAGATAAGTAGATGTAATATGTTTGTTATAATATGTCTTAGTAAACCCCCATGCTAGTTCTATTGGATTGTAGTGACAATGGTATGGTGGTAGTCGAAGTACTTCATGTCCTCGTTGTTTTAAAATTTCATCCACTACATATGTCTTTTCGTCAGTTTTATAAGGTAAGATTATAGAGTACAGTTGTTTCTTTGTCATTTTTGTGTCAAACCTAATGTTATTGTTAATCAACCATTCCTGCATCATTGCTTTTTTCGCTGAAAAAGAGGGTGGTTTGTTAATTTGAACTGAATGGTATGGCGCGTTGTCCATGACCACCACACATTTTTCTTGAAATACAGATAGAGCAGGAATGAGTTGATTAACAACCCAGTTTTTAAAAAGGTCACCATTCATACTTTTGTGATAGTCAAGGTCTGTATTCGAAGAGTCTAGTAACAAGTCACATCCTTCCAAAAATCCAGTATCAGTCCCTGCGTGTAAAATGGTAAATCGCTTTCCTTCGGATTTTACACGAGCTGGATTACTTTTTAGGTCAGAATCGTGCACCCACTGACGCACTGAACAACCATTTTGATAGATCCATGTTTCATCTAGGTACACGAATCTAACTCTCTCAGCAAGACTTTTTAGTTGTTTATATTTCCGAATGAAAGCGATCTTTCTAATTTTAACGTGTCGTTGTTCACATAAAATATGTCGTCCATTTACTTTTTTAAATTTGTATCCCATTAATTTTATAAGTTTGTATAGTGTCGCACGTCCCCCTTTAAAATCAAAATTTTGTTTAGCATCAGTCAAAAGTTTGTCTAAAGTAAAATGTTCAGTTTTAGCATGGTACATCCAAATCTGTCGCTGTAAGTCTTTTTTTAAAATAAACTTCTCAAATGTATCAGTTTTACATCCTTTATCTGCGACTTTCTCATTATTTTTCAATCCTTCTTTAATAATCTTCCGTATTTTCGATACACTGATCTAAAAAAATTAAGCATTTAGAATGTTTGTCATATTAATTAGATTCAAAAAATATACCTCAGTTACACAACGGTAGTTAAGAGATTTAAAAATATTTAACAAAATTTTGAATTAAATTATAGTTACAAAAATGTATAATTTCGAAATTTGAAATCTGACAACATTGTATATAATTTATTATGATATCTGTCAAAAAAGGTTATGTGTTCTTTTAATAATATAAATTTTATTTAAAAAAGTGATACATATTTATAAATTCATTACAAAAACCTCTCTCAATTAATCTAATGCAAAATATATAAGTTTATGTTAGCGACTAGCATTGATTTAAAAGAAATACACATAAAATCGTACTTACTTGAAAAACCTCGGCCAATTGATATAAATAAACACTCTCACAGCTGTTAGCTTGTTTCCTAAACATACCATAACATCTAACGATGCTGTTGTGAATTTCTGTACTTATTTTTTTTGGCATTGTATATTGAATCTAAGAAAGCATCAAATATTTCGTTATTAAATCTTCAACAATTTTACCTTTGACAATGTGCTGTCAATATTTCGACAGTAGGTACCAACCCAACAAATTGAAGTGCCAATCCAAGAAATAAAATGCATAGTCTACTGAGATTGAAATAAGAAGTGAATGAATTATACTCAACAATACGGATTTGGTCCCAGTAGTTTCCAGCTCCAATTCTTCGAGTTCTTTTCTGAGCTCAGCCACCAATAGTTCATTTATCTTCTTTCCAGGCATTCTTATATCTTCACCCCACACCTGACACCAAATTGAAACACTTATGGGGACTTTAACACAATTTTATTTACAAAATTGTTAAGATACACAGAACTCTGCTGGATAACGTCTAAACTGCTTGACAATACAATAAACTATTTGAACTTGAACTGCCGGTAACTGCCCATACATCCCCTTATATACTACAAATTAACATTCTGGAACTTTCCAGAAACATTATTTAATCTAGTCAGTGTGTTTAGAAGTTTCTAGAATTTTCTAGAAACATTATTTAATCTAGTCAGTTATTTTTAGAAGTTTCTAAAAATCAACTGTCAATAACAATCTTTTAAATTAAGGTCCCTTCCTTTACGGTTATCCCGTTACAATAAATATATATATATATATATACAGGGTGTCCCAGAATTAACTACGGAAACTTCGTATACGTATTCCTTGATGACAAATAAGTAGGGTCTTTCCTATAAAAAAAATTTTTTTAGAGACTCCTGTCAGAGTTATAACCGTTTAAAGAGGGGTGGTAAAATACGGTTTTAATTTAATATCTTCTGATTGGTCCAAGATAAAAAATTAAAAATTTGGGTGAACATCATTTTTATAAAGACGCATTTCTCCAGCCACTTTTCACCTGCCCTACCCCATTCTAAGGGTGCAAATCAAGGAACCCCTCTTAATATTTTTTTTGTAACTTTCTTAGCAATTAATATTTGCAATAACAAAAAATTATTTTAGGAAGTTTTGATTATTTAGAAACTTTTTTGTTCCTTGTCGTTTTTTGCGAAATCGTTTCGGTTTGGAGTAAAAAAATAAAAAGTAGGACCATGTCAATTGAGTATCGTGTATCGCGATCAAGTAGCGCACATTTGCAAAGTATGTTATAACTCTGACAGGAGTCTCTAAAAAAATTTTTTTATAGGAAGGACCCTACTTATTTGTCCTCAAGGAATACGTATACGAAGTTTCCGTAGTTAATTCTGGGACACCCTATATATATATATATATATATATATATATATATATATATATATTTATTTATATATATATATATATATATATATATATATATATATATATATATATATATTATAACATATATGATGAGTGTATGAATAATAGTAATATGTTTTGATAATATCAATCACTATGTTATAAAATATTCCTTACCTTTAATTAATTTTGAATTTTAAATATAAATAGTGAATAGGTAAGAATTAACTCAATGTAATTATCTTCCAATATGATTAATTAAATATGCTACCGGCTATTCCCTTATGTCAAGGTCAGAGTTCAAATATTCAACCAAACTAGATTCAAAATCAGTTAATACACAAATTTGCAATAAAATGACTGTAAAACCGCACTATCCTAGACCAACAATGTTTTCTAGGCATGAATTGTATATAAATTTCTAACCTTTCTAATTCAAAATGTGTCAAACTTCAAAAATACCGTTAATAAACCAAAACAAGCATCAAATATATATAAATGAAATATTCTGTCTTGAGTTACTAAACAATTTGGATTAAACTTAACAAAAAGTGAATAAAAATAATTTAGTTAAATACATAAAACAGTGAAAATAAAAAATGTTCATGGAAATTACAAAAATCAAACAACAGAAAAGTTCTTTATTGATAATAATGGAAGAGTGATACCGTTTTATGAAGATCTTGTTTTCTCTTCGGTCTGCTAAGCCTTAGGATCCCCTTTTCAATAACAGGCCTATGTTACCCAGCACAGCAATGATATCACGAACTTTGGAAATTTTACTAATAAGATTTCTTCTAATCACTGCACAATCAGCTTTTACATCCAAAGGTAAGTACAATAATGCTATTCTTTCTTGTTAGAAACTAGAGTATCTTTCTTTAAATCAATTCAGGAAGCATTTATAACGATTAACTACTCAGCAATAATTTTAACCATTTATTCTTTCATAAAATCATATAAATTTCTCTTACCAATTGCTTTCTCTGGTTACCTTGGGATATTCTTTATACTTTAAACTGTTTTAATACTTTCTATTATCAATACTTTCAAAAAAAACTCAAAATTTCTACGGAGCAAATTTTTAATACAACTTCTATTTCAACAACCAGAAAACAAGAGAGATTCTATCAAATCAACAAAGAAACAACTGACAAATTCAACAAACTTAAATCTATACATCTTTTCCATCTAATCGCCTACTAATTTCTTATTTAAATAAAATTATTAACAAAATCTAATTCTTGATTCAATATTACAATTTAAAACAATGATCATTCTTTTTTATATTCTTATGAAATTTACTAGCACTACAAACTAATAATTTTCTCTTCTTCAGAATATTTCATTTGGCATTTGAACTATTAATAAATTAGAATATGGTTGGTAAATTGGTATAATTTAAAAGTAAGTAGAAGTTTTAACATGTATTTTAACTAGTTGTGATGCCTTTTTTTTTATAATTTAATTTTCTCATTTACTTACACCCCTAATTCATTTAAAATTAATGTTTGATTACTAACGTATTGGCAATTTAATAAACTTTTAATTATCTACTTTACCCATTTATCAATTTCATAATTATCAAAACTTTATATAATGTAGATTAATCATTTTTGAATCTTTAAATAAAAATCTTTGAAATGTATTTGTATTTTTTTTTCTTATTATTCTATTTTCTTTTTCCTTTTTTTTAGGAATTATGAAGAAGATGATGATAATCAATCCCAATGTTACTAAATTTGCGCTCTGACCCGAAATAAGAAAATCTCCTTTCTCTACTTTCCATTAGATTTTCCTTCTACATTCTTATTTAATATAACATAGTAACTAATATCATCTCAAATCCCCCAATTAAAATTTTTACATCAAACATTTCATTGATGTTGGATTAAAAATTATAATTTTAATCTATTTTTTTTTTATAAATAAACACTCATTTTACAAAAACTTTAGCCTCAATTAATATTATTTGCACAGATTGTATAAACCTTTTTTCAATAAAACCATTCAATCTTAATTTGATATTTACATCTTAATACTATTATTTACAAAACTTTGCTATTAATATCATCTACTCTAACATTTTTTATAAATTTTTCATTTCTATATTTTTTACATCACATTCATTCTAAACATTCATTTAAATATAATTTGTTTTTCTAGTTTTCGAATTATTTCCCCTTTTTTAATAAATTTTCCTATACATCTAACCTTTTAATAAATCTAAATACCTTACCCCTTTCCTGATAATTCCAAATATACCCAATACCTACTATATTTTTAAATTTCTTCCCCCTTTCTTGGTATTTTCCTATATACGTATAACCTAATATAAATTTAGTTTTCTTCCCCCTTTCTTTATATTTCCAAATGTACAATTTTTCCCAGAATGCTACTTGCTTTGCTTTATATCTATCTACAAATTTCTTAATAGTCTTCTTCCTTTCTTCATCTATTTTATTTGTGTCTTCCTCTATGCTCTTCAAATTATCTTCCTTCATATAGTTTATTTGTCTTATAAATGTCTTAGTATCTTCTTTTATTTTCTCCAATCTTTTATTAGTCTGCTTCATTTTCTCATTATTCTTTTGAAATTTTCCTTTATTATAGTCATATTTACCAAAATACAGTTTTTCTCTAAAAGTAGCTTGTTGGATTTCCCCCCAGAAATATCTACAAAATTGCTCTTCGAAATCTTTTATTGACGACATTTGATTTTCTTTATTGCAGAACCATAGTAAAGAATGTCCTGTTAACATATCACGGATCAACAGTTTTTTCTCCAGGAAATCACTAATATGTTTTGTTTTACTTTTTATTATATTCACAAATACTTTTGGATGTATATGATTAATGTTTCCATCAAATTTAATTCCGGTATTGTTGTAGTGTGATATCATGTTAGGAAGAACTCCCACCATATTTCCTCTGACATTATTATCCATAATTTCTTGTAACTTCTTTTGCATATCTTCCATTTCCTTATTTAATTGATACTTGGTTAATTCTTGATTCCTACTACAAACTCCTTTTTGTTTTTCTACTTCTCCCTCTAGTTTTTCAAATTCTTTTCCTAAGTTAATTTTTAAATTGTCTACAACTTCTTCATTAATTTGCTCTTGCATCCTTATCTGTCCTATTTCTTTTTTTATTTGTTCTGTTTGTTTACTCACTTCTACTATTTTCTCTTCTACCATTTTAATTTCCCCCTTAATTTTAATCCCTGTCTCCTGGATTTCATTCCTTAATTTAATATTTTGCTGTTCCATATTCTTGTCACAGTCTATCTTCATAATTTTCATTTCTTCCTTGATCTTCAAATTATCTTCTTTAATACTACTAATTTCTCTTTTAAAAATCTTATTATCTTCTTTTATTTCATCTAATTTTTTATTGATATTCTTGTTTATATTTTCATTCATATTCATCATATTTTTATTAATCTCTTCAAATTTCTTATCATTGTTCATCATAAAACTTTGAAGCATCCTACACAAATCTGTTTGAGTCTCTCCTACTGGTCTTTCCTGTACCTCCTGCTCTTCTTGTGCATTTTCACCAGCAGTTTCATCTGTCTCTATTTCTATCATAGTTCGATCCTGCTCTCCCCCTATCTCTATTAAATTCTCTCCTTCTTCCGTTTCTGCTTCTTCCTGTGTCTGTCCAGTTTGAATCAGCTCTTCCACTCGATAATCTCCGGCTCCTAACACTCTCTCTTCATGTACTTGTACCGCCACACTTTCCATCTCAATCTCTCCTCCATCACTACTTTCACTCTCATCTCCTACTATCTTACCATCTCTCAATCTCATTTTTCCCTCCATATTCACAATTTATTCTATCGAGATAAATATAACTAATATGAATCACAAAAAAAATTTCAAATCAAGTTTTCAAAAAAAATATTTTAAATATTAATTATTTAAATAGGCTCTAGTTTTGATTGTTTAGAGCGAAATAATAAAAAAAAATTTAACAAAATTCTCAAATTTTAATTATTTGAATCGGCTCTAATTTTGATTGTTTAGAGCCCCACGTTGGGCGCCAAAATTTATAACATATATGATGAGTGTATGAATAATAGTAATATGTTTTGATAATATCAATCACTATGTTATAAAATATTCCTTACCTTTAATTAATTTTGAATTTTAAATATAAATAGTGAATAGGTAAGAATTAACTCAATGTAATTATCTTCCAATATGATTAATTAAATATGCTACCGGCTATTCCCTTATGTCAAGGTCAGAGTTCAAATATTCAACCAAACTAGATTCAAAATCAGTTAATACACAAATTTGCAATAAAATGACTGTAAAACCGCACTATCCTAGACCAACAATGTTTTCTAGGCATGAATTGTATATAAATTTCTAACCTTTCTAATTCAAAATGTGTCAAACTTCAAAAATACCGTTAATAAACCAAAACAAGCATCAAATATATATAAATGAAATATTCTGTCTTGAGTTACTAAACAATTTGGATTAAACTTAACAAAAAGTGAATAAAAATAATTTAGTTAAATACATAAAACAGTGAAAATAAAAAATGTTCATGGAAATTACAAAAATCAAACAACAGAAAAGTTCTTTATTGATAATAATGGAAGAGTGATACCGTTTTATGAAGATCTTGTTTTCTCTTCGGTCTGCTAAGCCTTAGGATCCCCTTTTCAATAACAGGCCTATGTTACCCAGCACAGCAATGATATCACGAACTTTGGAAATTTTACTAATAAGATTTCTTCTAATCACTGCACAATCAGCTTTTACATCCAAAGGTAAGTACAATAATGCTATTCTTTCTTGTTAGAAACTAGAGTATCTTTCTTTAAATCAATTCAGGAAGCATTTATAACGATTAACTACTCAGCAATAATTTTAACCATTTATTCTTTCATAAAATCATATAAATTTCTCTTACCAATTGCTTTCTCTGGTTACCTTGGGATATTCTTTATACTTTAAACTGTTTTAATACTTTCTATTATCAATACTTTCAAAAAAAACTCAAAATTTCTACGGAGCAAATTTTTAATACAACTTCTATTTCAACAACCAGAAAACAAGAGAGATTCTATCAAATCAACAAAGAAACAACTGACAAATTCAACAAACTTAAATCTATACATCTTTTCCATCTAATCGCCTACTAATTTCTTATTTAAATAAAATTATTAACAAAATCTAATTCTTGATTCAATATTACAATTTAAAACAATGATCATTCTTTTTTATATTCTTATGAAATTTACTAGCACTACAAACTAATAATTTTCTCTTTTTCAGAATATTTCATTTGGCATTTGAACTATTAATAAATTAGAATATGGTTGGTAAATTGGTATAATTTAAAAGTAAGTAGAAGTTTTAACATGTATTTTAACTAGTTGTGATGCCTTTTTTTTTATAATTTAATTTTCTCATTTACTTACACCCCTAATTCATTTAAAATTAATGTTTGATTACTAACGTATTGGCAATTTAATAAACTTTTAATTATCTACTTTACCCATTTATCAATTTCATAATTATCAAAACTTTATATAATGTAGATTAATCATTTTTGAATCTTTAAATAAAAATCTTTGAAATGTATTTGTATTTTTTTTTCTTATTATTCTATTTTCTTTTTCCTTTTTTTTAGGAATTATGAAGAAGATGATGATAATCAATCCCAATGTTACTAAATTTGCGCTCTGACCCGAAATAAGAAAATCTCCTTTCTCTACTTTCCATTAGATTTTCCTTCTACATTCTTATTTAATATAACATAGTAACTAATATCATCTCAAAATATATATATATATATATATATATATATATATATATATATATATATATATATATATATATATATATAGAATAGAAATAAATAAATCCATTCCATAATAATATAAATTTTTTGTTTTGTTATTTTAATTTTTTTTAAGAGGGGAAGATTGTTATGAACGTTCCTTTAGTTGAGTGGTTGTATTACTTACTATGACATTGGTCAGAGATGACAAGACGACGGATGTCAAGTGAGGGCAGTCAGTCATAGAGTGCCAATAAAGAAGTAGTTTGAATCTACACGTGCTTTATTAAATTAATAATTTAATAAAGTTAGTATTGTTATAATACATAACAGATATTAGTCCTATTTTTTCCTTTCCTGTACCTTTCACTTCTTATATACCAACGTTCCCGTGTCCCAGATTTGTATACATACATAGGTATATTTATATAGCATTACAAAGTTATTTCTGTAGTTGATGTATTTATCTAGAAAATTGAACCAAAATTGAAAAAAATTTTATTTCATCCTGTCCAGTAAATAAAATTCCCTATAATCAATTCGGCGCCGGTAAGTAAAACATTACGGTATCATGTACTATAATGTGTTGCCTAGCAACTCTGCTCTGATTGCTTTAGGGACAACAATTACTTTTAATTTTTGACATTTAAAAACACTATAATAACTATAAAATAAAAAAAAAATAATTATTTACTTACTTTTTATTTTAATTTAATTTAAAACACGAATAAACAATTAATACAAAATTTTAAAAATATTTGACAGTAACTGACAGTTAAGGTAATTTGACGTAATTAGTCAAGTTACGAATTATTTTTAAAATTTGTAGGAATTTATTAATTTATAAAAACAGGATGAAATAAAATATAATACGATACATGGTCGTTAGGTGTTATTACAGTACTCGTTTTTATTTCCAGACTCAGCTCCTATGTCGCCTCGTCCGTTAACTAACTCGTACTGTAATAAGTCACCTACCGACCTTGTAACGTATAATACTATAGTTTTTCCTTTATTCATACACTAAACACTAATTGTATTCTAAAATTAAAGCTTCTATGTCCACTAGAATTGCTTAAACTTTTATCGGTCAGTCATTGAAAAAACTGATAATTTTAATAATTCTTATATTGGTTCAAATTAAAAACAATTTGAAATATACCCTGTTTATACAATGCATGCTAGGTTACTAAAAATTTGTTTTATCCCCAACGAACTTATATGGGGTTGAAAATCGCTTGACCTTCGAGAATAGGATGGTACGACTGTACCGTTTTTTTGCTCGACCTTGCGGAGGCAATACCGTGCCCCCAAGTACCGATTGACTGGAGCAAAAGCGTGCTTCTGCCTATTTATAAAGGAAAGGGGGATGTATAAGAATGAGGTAAGTATAAAGACAAAAAGCAGATTTTGCATACTTTAAAAATTTAGGAGAAAATAGCTGAGAGAAGAGATGGGAATAGGTGATCAGGGGTGGTGCTGATTGTCTATCTTTTTTAGTATGGTGATGGATGTTGATTAAAGGGGTGTGGTGAAGCCCAATGGGTAGTTTGTAGTTGACCACCGTCGCAATCGGTCGTGTTTGTTTTTTTTGTAACGGCTACATACTTAGTGTTTGATATTGTTCTGTTTTGTTTTTGTTTTGATTGCGAAACAAATTTTCGTGTCTGTAGTGTAGTATAGTGATTACCTTATAGTTTTGTGTATTGTCGCCGACCTAGTTTAATTATTGTAACTTAAATCAATGACCATGACCTACAAATGTGAAAATTGTAATTTGGAATTTGCAGAGAGTGACAAATATAATAAATTAAGATGCAGTGGAGATTGCCGTCGAAACTTCTGCATGAAATGTTCTGGCCTAAATAAAACGACCACAAAATCTCTATTAAGCCAAAATAAGCCCCATCTAAGGTTCGTTTGCACCTTATGTAACTCACCAAGCTTAAGTTACATAAATGAAAAAATAACTGAATTAAGTAAAAACCAAATACCCGTAGAGAACCTTGAATCCCTAATAAATTTGACTAAAAAGATTACTGACAATCTGCCTATTTTTATCGAGACTTATGATTTATTAACAAAAAATGACAACAAACTTGACTATCTCACAAAAAAGATTGAAGAGATCCATAAAGCAAGTGACCTTCTCGATGCTGGAAACATTCAAAAATCTTTAAGGCAGATGGAACAAGATATTTTTAATTTATCATCAGTCTTCATTGGCTCTTCCGATGAAACAATCAAGGTTCATATCCATGATTCCAATTCGACTGAGATTAAAATGGGGTTAGAAAGGCTCTTTTCAAGTATCAGTAAGATATCAAATCAAGTGTGCAACCTTAACAATAAAATAAACATACCAACAAAAAATGAAGTAAAGAAAAATACTTTGTATGCCACTTCAGCCACCCAAACAGATGAGGTCCAAGATTCCCAAGTAATCCCGGAGAAATGTTTAAAACCCACAGAAGAAAAATCGCATTTTGTAGCCACCCAAACAGATGAGGTCAAAGGTTCCCAAGTAATTCCAGAAAAAAATTCAAAACCTATAAAAGAAAATTGGCATTATGTAGTTGTTAGCAACTTAACACCAGAATATACACCTACATACATACAATTGGTTCATTTCATTAAAGAGAAATTGGGGTTTAAAGAGTTTATTAGATGTTACGCCCTGGTTAAGGAAAATGGTACTGCAAATGGTTCAACATTCAAAATAGGTATGAAATCTAAAGCCACTATTAACCTATTATTTAATAAAGCAATTTGGCCACCTAACGTCTGCATTAGATGATCTATTGAATCCACATGTTCCGAATCATTGAGTTTAGCAGCGCCTCCTCCTGAGTCATACAGTAAAAGGTGCAAAAACATCACAAACCCAGTCAGACTGGAAAATCCATGTACCATTTCAAACAACATCTCAAAAGAAGAGGACAACATAAACTTAAATGTATTTTCAGACAAGCATGCCATTGAACTTAGCAAAACTAACACAAAAACGCAAGCGCATTAGTGCTTGGCGGTAACGGTTTTAATAATCGCGAAAACGTCCTGTTTTAGCAATGATTTGAACTTATAACCAGAATTTTTTTTGTTAATTTGTAACCCAACAGTTGCTAAAATAAAGATATTTGATTTGATAAACTCATGCCAATGTCAATTTCATTAAGAGTAATGTGTCAGAACCTACCACAAATCTGGATCCTTTGACCCCACCGAAGGTTAGACTTACTAAGAATTCAGACAGTAGATACCTTCTTGCAAGATTAAGAGAACCTGAAATCCTGAAAGCCATTAAGCTACATCTCGCTTATTTGCACGACCAGCCCGCCTCTGTATGTTATGAGGGGTATACCAATACAGGCGTCAAACTCTTTTTGGCTTCAGAAGGACTTCCTACTAACACTGAAGATCTAAGAAAAATATTTTTGGAATTTCATGATCCCAGACAGCACTGGATATTCTCAGAATATTCTCACAAAGTGTAAATGTTCTGATTTAAGAATATTCTACAGTATATGATTAGAACATTCTGATAATGTTCTGAGATCTCATCGGACATTCTCAGAATGTTCTCACGAAGTTCATATTTTCCGATTTCAGTAAATTCCCTAGTATATGACTTGAACATTCTAATAATGTTCTCAGTCAGAACAAAATATATGTGAATTTCTATAGTCTAAAAATATTTTCAAACATCACGAATACATAATTTTATTTCTCAGAAAATATTCTCAGATTTTTTTAATATTATATATAACCTCTTTTTGCGGGTTATGAGTGGGAAAAAAGTCTAAGGAAGGAAATTTATACATGCATATTCATATTTCATCTCGACGATTTTCATTTTACAGGGAAAGTCTTTGAGCTGAGTAGCTAGCATATTAGTATCTAAAATAATTATAAAAGAGAAATAAGAAAAAGAAGAAGAAATTATAACCTATATTTTTTGGGTCCAAAGATGATATTTCCCGCGTTAGAGTGACTAATTTTTTGTTAATTTCTCTAATTTTTTCGGCAAATAAGCACAAATTTTGTGTTCAGGTTCATATTTTGTATCGTGTATCATACAATATAGATATTATTACGCTATTCTCGTGTGTGTAGATAGATCTGAAAGTGGTAAGTAAAATTTCATTCTATTTTAACCTATTGTACTTCTCACTAAATTTTTATAAGTTCACGCTTCTATTAAAGTTTTTGTGTTGGTTAAAATATATATAATTTGGCTGTGATCAAATAAGATTACTATAATGCCTAAACAAAACTTGTGTACTTTAGAATACATTAAAAAGTTTATATTATTTTTTCAGTGAATCAGAGTAGAGTAACCGCATGCAGGCCTGTCAATGACTCACAAGATACTTCTGTTACTTTTGTGCCTTCCTCAACTTCAACCGTAAAATGTATGCAACAAAATGTGAGTACCTACTTTAGAATGCATTAATAAGTTTATATTGTTTCAGTGAACCAAAGTAAAGCAACTCCAAAAAGTGTCAATGTCATTTCTAAACAAAATACACAATCTATTTTTAATGTTGATGACATGCCCACCCCTATAAGAGATTTTGATTTAATCCAGAGACCATCCACTTTATCAGGTAAATGTTGAGAAAATTAATCTATAAAGAACATGCTCTGTCAATGGTAATCTAAAGGTATTAAATGAATTGAAAAAGTTATAGCATATTTAATTTTGTAGATGATGCTTTTAAAAAACAAATTTTGAGACTACTCACTGTCATTAATTATAAATTAGATACTTTGTCTAACGTTCAGACAAGGCAAATAATTGCAGAGAACATTTGACATCCCAGCAGAAGAGAAAATTATTGAAAAATTCAATTTTCCTCTGAATTCCAAGGAGGATTTGGAGGAAGTTGAAAAATTTTTATCCAACAAAGATATGAAGGATAAATTTGTAAGTTATATTTTAAATTTATTTACAGAATATATTAAAAATAAAAACTTTTAGGTAAAGGAGCTAGCACGCTATGGGGGCTCCACCTATAAAATAATGAGTCTGCGTTTGTTGGAGAAGATATTTACCAACCAGTTGGCGATGTCTTACAGCTGGTTTGGTTTTAAGGGGAAGTCGGTTTTTTCGACACTAACCATTGCACTGACAATTACTGGTAAGTTAAAAGAACTATTTTTGTACTTTAACTGAAATCTTTTCCAGTGAAATATTCATAATTTTGTTGTTTTTAGAATCTATTCAAATGAAACATAGAACAGTCACTGCTGCCGACATAGAGGCCAGCATTAAATACTGGCTTGTGAAAGCGAAAGAGCGGCAAGGGAAAGAGTAACTATTATTAATAGTGTAGTGTGCTTAATAAAGTATTGAAAAGAATGCATTTTTTTTTCATCCGAATGTGCTAGGAATATACTATGGCAAGTTCATAATATGTTCAATAAATATTCTAGTAATGTATCATAACACATTCTAAGAACGTTCGTAGAACCTGCAATTTGCTCTACTTTTCACTTTGTAGGAATATTCTAAGAATATTCAAGTATTTAGTGAGAACATTCTGAGAATATTCAAATATTCCTGATCAATATTCTGAGAATATTCTATGTATATGTTTGTGCTGTGTGGGATGCTTATGGAATTGGTCCAGCTGAGGTGGAAGCTGATCTATCTACATATAGGTCCTTCTTTGCTTCTGTTAGGATTATTCATCAGCAAAGATCAAGGGAATGTCACCTGAACTACTTTTCCGCTGTTTCTCCTAAACGAAATTTTTAAATAATTCGACGTGTTCTGAGGATCTAGAATCCTCTAATTCTCTTAACGATGTCAATTTTAGCATGGTTCATATTAATATACGTTCATTAAGATATAAAATAGATGAATTATTTTTATTTCTAGAGGAATTAGGATTTCCCCCGTTAGTTGCAATTACTGAGCACTGGCTTGAAGCTAATGAGCCCTTTTTTATAAATAAGTATACCACAATTGCTAGATACAACCGTACAAGTTCAGCTTGCGGTGGAACCCTAATTCTTTCTATAAATAATGATTACCTACACACCGGTAACTAAATATGACTATCTGCTGGGTGAAGGCTTTTTTGAGTTTTCTTTAGTTTATAATAAGAAACTCTTTGCAATTACAGATCACCTAGCTCTGATACTGAACTATTTTTCCAGAATCTGCTAAATTTGTTAGATGCACTGCCTATTAAAAGCAGAAAAATTATATGTGGTGATTTTAACATTGACTACGCTACTGTTTGTGCTACCCAGCTCTTTCTGGTAACTATATTTGAATCCCATGGTCTCTCAATGCACGTCAATTCTCCAACAAGAATCACAAAAACATCTTCTACCATACTTGATTATGTTGTTTCAGATTTCTCACTTCCTGATGTTCAATCTACAGTTATTAGTGCGGGGCTTTCTGATCACGAAGCAGTATACACTAAGTTCCGCATTCTAAACGCACCTTCCGCGAAACCTCGACGTTTAGGTAGGATTTTTTCCGCTCAAAATTTCCGTAAATTCCAAAATTTATGTTCGACTTCTGACTGGAATTTTTCTTCTAGCGACATTGACAGTAACTTCAGTAAATTTTTGATTAAATTAGTAGCTAACTTTAATAAGGCATTTCCTTTAATAACCATTAGGCCAAAACATCACAAACCTTGGACTACTAAAGGTATCCGCATCTCAGCCAAAAATATGCGTGCATTACTAAATATTAAAAAATTTACTGACAGCGTCTCAGTGATCGAATATATTAACAAATACAGAGCAACTTACCTAAAATTAATCAAAATAGCAAAAAAAACATACTATCAAAATCGTCTAGTTAACTCCAAAAATGTTTCAAAAGAAACTTGGTCTATAATAAACGACCTTCGAAATAAAAGTAATACGACGGATCATACTTTTTCCTTTCCGAACCCTGAGAATTTAAACGATTACTTTATTAATGTTAGTAAAAATTTAACGTCAACTATTTTGCCACAAAACGATTCTATTTTCTACCTCCCCAACTCAAAAAATATCGTTGATACATTCTTTATAAGACCGGTTGATAAATCTAAACTAATGCAAACAATCAAAAGTATTAAAAGCAAATCGTCCTGTAGTACCGATGGACTATCAGCAAAAATTTTCTTAAACCTTCCGGATAATGTGTTAGTAAGCTTAGTCTCCCTAATTAACGATTCCTTGGAAAAAGGTACATTTCCAGAGTGCCTAAAGACAGCCATTATAATACCTCTTCATAAAGGTGGCGAAAAATCTAACACCTGCAACTATAGACCTATTGCCTTACTTCCGGTACTATCCAAAATTATTGAAAGGCTTGTAAAAATCCGACTTATGCCCTTTCTCCTTAAACACAACATTTTATCACAAAATCAGTTCGGCTTTTTGTCTAATAATTGTACTTCTGATGCCATGTTTTCTGTATTACATGAGGTATATCTAGCACTAAACAGAAATCTCTTTACAGCCACTGTTTTCTGTGACTATGCTAAAGCTTTTGATTGTGTTAATCACGATATTTTATTAAAAAAACTAAATTTCTATGGGATTCGGGGAATTTCTTTAAGCTGGTTCAAGTCATATTTGGGGAATAGGAAACAATTGGTTAGAGTAAATGGTGCTGATTCTAGTTGTAAAACGACTACTTGTGGAGTACCTCAAGGTTCTGTATTAGGTCCTATTCTTTTTCTGCTCTTCATTAATGACATCACTTACTTAAACATTAATGGAAAAATTTCTCTCTTTGCTGATGACACGTGTATTACCTGAAGCAATTCGGATATTTCAACTCTTTATGCAATTATTACCGCCGATTTACTTAAAATAAAGGCCTGGTCTGATTCTAACTTACTTTGCTTTAACGTAGATAAGACAGTAGTTTTATCTTATAAGGGAGCCTTTCAACCACTGCTTCTAAATAACAGCCAAATCAATATAGTTGAGTCCGTAAAATTTTTAGGTATTTTTATTGACAGCAATCTAAAATGGTCCCTTCATACTGATTCCTTGAATAAGAAGCTGGCCTCAGCTTGCTTTGCAATAAGATCTGTGTCGAAAGAAATCAATTTATCATCTGCCAAAATAGCATATTTCTCTTTGTTCGAGTCTCATCTTCGATATGGTCTTCCTTTCTGGGGTTCTGGTACAGCTGTCCAATTCAATGCTATTTTCAGATTACAGAAAAGAGCAATTCGATATATATTTGGTCTTGACCAAACAGCGCATTGCGAGAGCTATTTTAAAAATCATGGAATTCTGACGCTTCCCTCTTTATTTATTTTAGAATCTGTTTGTTTAATTCGCAAACACCTACATGTTTTACCGACAAGACCTAACCATGGCTACTCCACAAGAAAATCGGATCATGATGTTTATTTACCGATCCCGTCTACGGAATTGGCAAAAAAATCTATACTATATGCCGCAAAAAGATTATATAATCATCTTCCGATACACATTAAATCTGCAACACCTTTTATCAGATTTCTTAATATGACAAAAGCATACCTCTCTACAAGACCGTATTATTCAGTTGATGAGTTTTTCAATGAATAAAACGATTAAAATCAGTAACAGGGGATAAAATAGTATTATTTTCAGTTGGGTATCACTCTCAGTAACTTCATCTTTTTTATATTTTGATTATTATTTGATTATAACCTGCTGAGTTTTAAATTCATTCAAATTTTGTAGTCATTATATTGTTTTTTTACTAATTTTCTTTGTTAGGTTTGCGACGATGTATGAAAGTTGATATAAATTGTTTGTTTGTATTTGTTTTTTGGTATATATTACTTATTTTTATATATTTTGTTATATTTATATTTAGCTTTGTCCATAAAATTGTATTATTTTCAGTGAAAATAAAGCATATTTCTATTCTATTCTATTCTATTAATGTATGCGGATGATATTGTGATTGTAGATTCTGTGAAATAGAGACTGGAAGGAAAATTTGAGAAATGGAGAAGCGCGTGAAAGTAGAAAGTGACAAATTAGAACAAAGATTGAGTATATGACAACAGATGAGACGAATGGACTTAAAACCAAGTGCTACCTGAGAGAAGTTTCGTGTGATTAGAATGTGAGTGAAAAAATAAATAGTAGACTGTACAAGAAAGTTGAGATGGTTTGGTCATGTAGAGAGGATGTATGCGAGTTATGTGAGTTAAGATAAGAGATTGAAGATAAGAGAAAGGATGACCGAAGGTAAGGTGGATGGATAAAATAAATGAGGACCTAAAAGAGAAAAAATGGAGAAGAAAGGATGCATTAAATAGAGAAAGGTGGAAACGGAATTTTACGGAAGCCTAACACTGACCCCAACTAGGCTTGGTATAAGGTTTAGAGAAAGAAGATATCCAGTCTGATAGACCTCCAAAAAAAGTATTGTTCTATGGTTTAATAAACAATAGTGGCTAATATACAGTGAATGTTTATAAAAAAAAACTAGCAGTTAAATTGTACATTTATTTACAACATTCTGGTAATTATGTCTATATCAAACGGTTTATCGTTAGTGTGAGTACTAATAATATTCCGTCTTAAGTTGCTTTGTTCTATGAAACAAATTTCACATGTGAAAGGTTTTTACCAGAGTGGCTTCTAATATGTCTTTTTAAATCACTTAGTCGTGAAAACATTTTGAAAAAATTTTAAAATTAAATTACTTTTTACTAGGGTGAGTTCTAATTATATGTTCTTTTAAATTACCTTTTTCTGTAAAACATTTTGAACAAATTTCACATCTAAAAGGTTTTTCGCCAGTGTGAGTTCTAATATGCCTTTTTAAAGTACCAGATTCTATGAAACATTGTGAGCAAATTTCACATCTGAAAGGTTTTTCGCCAGTGTGAGTTCTAAGATGCGTTTTTAATTCACCGGATGTTATAAAACATTTTGAACAAATTTCACATGTGAAAGGTTTTTCGCCAGTGTGAATTGTAATATGCCTTTTTAAATCAGAGGATTTTGTGAAACATTTTGAGCAAATTTCACATATGAAAGGTTTTTCGCCAGTGTGAGTTCTAATATGCCTTTTTAAAGTACCGGATTCTCTGAAGCATTTTGAACAAATTTTACATCTAAAAGGTTTTTCGCCAGTGTGAGTTCTAATATGCTTTTTTAAAGTACCAGATTCTACGAAACATTTTGAGCAAATTTCACATCTGAAAAGTTTTTCGCCAGTGTGAGTTCTAATATGCGTTTTTAATTCACCGGATGTTATAAAACATGTTGAACAAATTTCACATGTGAAAGGTTTTTCGCCAGTATGAGTTCTAATATGCCTTTTTAATCCACTGGAAATTGAAAAAAATTTTGAACAAATTTCACATCTAAAAGGTTTTTCGCCAGTATGAGTTCTCATATGCGTTTTTAATTCACAGGATGTTATAAAACATTTTGAACAAATTTCACATGTGAAAGGTTTTTCGCCAGTGTGAGTTCTAATATGCCTTTTTAATTCACTGGAAATTGAAAAAAATTTTGAACAAATTTCACATCTAAAAGGTTTTTCGCCAGTGTGAGTTCTAATATGCCTTTTTAAAGTACCAGATTCTATGAAACATTTTGAGCAAATGTCACATCTGAAAGGTTTTTCGCCAGTGTGAGTTCTAAGATGCGTTTTTAATTCACCGGATGTTATAAAACATTTTGAACAAATTTCACATGTGAAAGGTTTTTCGCCTGTGTGAGTTCTAATATGCCTTTTTAATCCACTAGAAATTGAAAAACATTTTGAACAAATTTCACATCTAAAAGGTTTTTCGCCAGTATGAGTTCTAATATGCCTTTTTAATTCACCGGATGTTATGAAACATTTTGAACAAATTTCACATTTAAATGACTTTTGACTAGGGTGATGTCTAATAATATGCTCTGTTAAACTACCTTTTTGTGTGAAACATTTTGAACAAATTTCACATCTAAAAGGTTTTTCTCCAGTGTGAGTTCTAATATGCCTTTTTAAAGAACCAGATTCTGTGAAACATTTTGAGCAAATTTCACATCTGAAACGTTTTTCGCCAGTGTGAGTTCTAGTATGCCGTTTTAATATAGCGGATGCTATGAAACATTTTGAACAAATTTTACATTTAAAAGGTTTTTCGTTAGTGTGAATTCTAATATGAATTTTTAAATCACCGGATTGTGTGAAACATTTCGAGCAAATTTTACATTGAAAACATTTCTCGTCGGTGTGAATTCTAATATGCTGTTTTAAATCACTTTGTAGTGTGAAACGTTTTGAACAAATTTTGCAACTGACAGAAATTTTACAAAAGTGAATCTGATGATGTCTTTTTAGATTATAAGATGTAGTCAAACATTTAAAACAAATTTCGCATTTAAAAGATTTTTGTCCACTGTGAGTCTTCATCTGCTTTTTTAAATTACCAATACCTTCTAGGTTAATGTGTTTTCTAGCACAATTATTGATTCTCAAGTTAACAGATTCTTTAGAATTAACTAAAACGTGGTAAATATAAAAATGATTTAAAAACAGCAACTTATCCAGGAAAAATTTTCCACAAGAGGAACATGTTCCATAGAATTTTCCAAAATGAGGTCCCCATTTTTTTGACGCAGATAGGAAACCTAAAATATATAAGCTTATATCAATGGTAATAATGCTACAAATAAATAACAGTAGTAAAGGAAAATATGGTATAACATAAATAATTTTTACGGAAACATGAAAACAACCCATATCGGCTTTACAAAAAAAAAAAACAATTGGCGAATCTTTATAAACAGCAGTATTTTTTTTATATCTGACAAAAACATATAAACTGATATGATAACAAACAAAAATATCCCAAAAATCTTTAGTTTGAATTTAAAGATATAAAAAATGTTTACGTAAAATAATTGTTTTACTAATAACAAATATAATTGATAAAACGATCAAGCATTAAAAAATAAACAATATGACCGCGATTACAACTAACGGTATGTGTTTCAATTTTCGTGAAATATACAAAAAACACTTTGAAAATGGTAAAATTTCACAAAAACCCGTCAAAAATAAATCATTCTTCTAAAGTACTTGACAAAAAGTGTATTATATATTATTTCGAAAAGAACAAGACGTAACCTAAAAATCTAACTTAAGCCAAGTTACCCTAAGTAACTTTCGAACCAACCAATTTTTATTATATTTATATAATAATATCAGTAATTATATCTTACCAATAAAAAGTGTCCCATTTGTTTTTATGTACGAACATTGTCTTTTCCATGATCTCAATAAGGGAGGTTTGGGAAACGAGAATATAGTTAAAAAGTAAAATATAGATATTTAAAGAGAAAAAAATTAATGAACCTAAGAAGAAAACAAATGCAAAAAAATGGTTTCTCTCATATATCCATTCATACATTTATATATGAATTTTCCTCGAGGGGCGCAATCTTTAGGTGACTTTCTAGAAGTGTAAATTCGTCTTAAGAGAATCGGTTTTAGTTTTGAGTTTTTGTTAGATAGTTTTTTTTAATGTGTTTATTGATTAGATTGTCATTAATTTTTTTAAAGATGTCAGATGAATATAAAACGTAAGGGTGATCGAATTATATCAAATGAATTGAATTGTTCAGAATTTTTTAATTTAAAATTAAATAAAAAGAAAAAATAAGTAATTATAAAAATATTTAATCAGAAGCAATTTTTAAAACGATATTTAGGACACTCAAAAGAATGGGAAAAAAAGACTGTCGAAAATGATACTCTCACGAAAGCCAATACAAACGAGAAGGAAAGGTAGAAAGACAACGTGTATGGAGACTTGCAAAGAAGTAACATTGAGAACTGGAAAGAAAAAGCATTGGACAGAAGCGAATGGAAAAAAGTTGTAAAAGAATGCATAAAAAGATTTTAAAAAACAAATTGTTACTAATTTTTTTAGCACTAGGCCTTTAAGGCATGCTGAGCTTTTAAAATAAAAAAATAATATCAAAAACACAAAAGCAGGTGCAAATAGAAGAAGAAGCCAGAGTTAGAAATTAGAGGAGCAGAAAGAAGACCAGCCACTGAAAATAGCAACTGATTACCCTAAGTGCAGAATTCACAACACCGAAGATTTTATTGAATGGAAGGTATTCCTCAGGACGCACTCTGTCGGTGACTCTCAAGGAATTAAACCTCTTTAAGGGAGTCGGATTAGTTTTTAAGTTTTGGATAGTGTGACTCTGCTACCCCACCCCAGTTATTCTTACATAAAAAGCTGTTGTTAAATTACTTGTTACCCTTAATTTATGGCCTCGTGATTCGTCTAGTAATCCAAGTTGTATTGTTGTGGTCCCACATTCTTATTTAGAGTTTGGTATAGAAATTGTGAAATAAAAGAGTTAAATTCAACCAATTATTTATTCATTACCTATATTTATAATTCTACCTTTATATATTTTTATTATGAAATTTGAACCTATACAGGAGGAGCTTATTTTGATATCACTTCCTTCCTCAGAACCATACAATAAAAATCGTTTCTGACTAAACTCATTTTGAGTTATACCTAATTTATCTTTGATTACTTTTTGTCGGGAATATCTTTAGATACACTTCGTTTTACCTTTTTATTAAATGACTTATGTATTTTCTCATTACCTTTTTGTTATTGATATAGTTAAGTAGATACCTGAATATTTTTGTTATATTATTCAACTTAATACCTTATAATAGCGAAAATGGGCTAAATCAAGTGGCCTATTCCGGTCAGAGGACGCGAGAATGCATGGGGTCCTTAGCGGACTCTTACATGCACTTTCAAGGGGCTCCATATTTGTTACCACGTTGGGTTAACTGGAGTATAGGTGTAAGACTCTGTCGAACACATGCCACAAAATTCTCCCACAACACCATTATCACGGTAGTGTGTATGTGTGTGTTCTGAGAGTGGAATTGCATGCAAAGTACCAATTTAAATAATATAACTTTTGTTTTTAATTACTGCTTAGGTAAAGTGTGTGTATCTCATACTCGCTTTCTAAAAAGTATTATTGTATTTCATTTATGACTGTCGGTCAACTCTTAACAAATGAAAGCGTCCCTCCGTTTTAACATCTGTTGAACCTTCCGACAGTGTCGCAAATTGAATTGAATAGACGGGAATAGAAACGGTCATTATCACAATAATTTAGAGGAAGCAAGTGGTTTCTTTGTAAAGAACCCTGTTTACAATACCAAAGTGAATAATAAAGAAATAAAATTTAAAATAGATAAATTTGAAAGCAAAATTACTGAAATAAAGAATAAAATAAAATGAATGTTATTTATATTCATTCCATCTCTGGCTTTTGGAACGATATTTTACCAAGGGTGTCGAGGTCCATAGTCACCTGTGCGGCGGGTTGGTTAACCTTACCACCGGTGGTCCTAGTCAGGGGTCCGGCGGCGTCTCGGGGGATGGTCACCTTCCGGGCGTCCAGGTAGAGGTTCCGGGTCATCAGGTGGTCGGCGTCGGCGGCGTCTACTCTCGTCTGGGATGGTCCGTAGTCCAACAGGTGTCGAGCGTCGTGGTCGGTGGGGGTTGTCGTCCGTGGTACGTGGCAGGTGTTGATCGTCGTGGCTCTCATCAGGTGTCGTCCATGGTCCTTGGTCCGCGTCAGGTGTGGGTCGTCGTGGTCCGTGGGGGTCCTCGTCAGGGGTCGCAGGTCGTGGTCCGTGGGGGTCCTCGTCCGGGGTCGCAGGCCGTGGTCCTGGTTCCGCGTCAGGTGTAGGGCGTCGTGGTTGGAAGGGGTTCTCGTCAGGTGCAGGGCATCGTGGTTGGCGGGGGTCCTCGTCTCGTGTCGGCTGTCGTGGTCGGTGGGGGTCCTCGTTGGGGGTCGTGTTCCGTGGTCCATGGTTCTCGTCAGGTGTAGTGGGTCGTAGCTGGCAGCGGCTCGGTCCTCAATATAGCAGGCAAGGGTTGAATCACCTGGTCAACGGGGTCGTCGTGTCGCTGTTCTTGCTACGGCGGATTATTGCGTGATAAATTCGCTATCTCGCAGTATTATGCAGTGGATGTAGACAAAACCAATTTCGTTATAATCGGTGGTACTACGTAATCAACTCTAACGAAATTAATTTCTTAATAATCTTGGCTCTACGAAGTCAACTTTGTAAAAACCAAAATCTTAATGTCTTTCTGTGTTAGAAGCTCGGTTATTTATATTGCTTCAAGTGGCGTTTTCTCCCCCTTGCAATTGTCTTAATTTCTTCTAGAATTTTGTTCCCATAACGTCTGTTTGTCAGTGATTTGTGTAAAAGCTATTATTTTATGACATCTGGTATTTGTATCGCTTTGTTTCTTGCATTTCAAATTGCCATTTATTAACTTAAAATCCATTCTGGTTGACACTTTTAAAATCGTAGTTTCCGGGCGCATTGTATTTGTAAACGCTGGTACCATTGTATAAACTTTTGGCTCAGCAGGTAGCGGCACATGTGCGTCGTCCTTATTGTAATATTTAAAAGTTTCTGCACTTGTTCGTGTTTATTATATGATACTGATATTAATTTATACGATTTTAAATAATTTTATATGCAGACTGGGGTAGGATAGCTTCAATAGTTAGTTTTTTGTTGTTTTTTTTTGTTAATTAGTAATACGTAACTGACATTATATTAATTATAAAGGGTATCTGTTTTGGTAGAAAAGGTTACCTAGGGACGTGAGAAATGAAGATTTGATTTGAGGTTGATATGTGATGAAATAAATAGAGTTGTTATAAGTGTTAAATAATTTGAATTAAATTTAAAATTTCAATAAAAATTAAAAAAGAAAAAAGTTGCATTTAAATAAAAGAAAATCATTGCAGTAATAAAAAAAGAAAAAGTGAGAGGTGTCAAAGGACACCCGGATGGAACGAAGTTCCTTTCGATTAATTAGTGAAGGAATTGTAATTTGTAAACACAACAGAGAGTTTGTACATACATAAGCATTTATTATCGTCTGTATAAAATCTCTACTTACCTAACTCTATCAACAATATCCGGAACTTGTACAGAAACATTGTCAGGATACATTATTGTTTTTATTTTCTATTATTTTAACATTTATTATCTACCAAAAACCTGTATTAACAAAGTCGCGACACTACTACACTGTTCAAAGCAAAATAGAAAAAAAAAAAGTAAAAAAATTGCAGTTTTTCTGCTCGCTATAATGTTTGCAACTGGGGACGAAACACATCACCATTTTTACTGCAACAGAATACTATTTAATAGTTAAAGAATACATAATTAATTACAAGATTACCATAATAAAATTTATAAACTTTGAAACAAAACATAACCTCAATTCCACTAAAATGCATATAAAATTTAAACACTTACACTAACTTTCAATGTTTATTCACTATCACAAATTGGATACAATAGGTCGTATGAAAAGTGTCCGGAAAACGTTAAGATTTTTGATTAGAAACCACTACAAGTAATAGAAAAATCTTTTATGGCATTTTCAATGCAAATATGTTTTGTAGTTTTGTGTTTTGTTTAGAAAGATTTGTAAGCTCCTCCCATAGCTGACGTCACACTTTTCTATGCATTGTTATATATCTATCTATGAGAGAGAGTTATTTATTTTTTGGTCTGAGAGAGAGAAACATGCGTGTGTCGGTGCATTGTGTCGGTGCATAGTGTCGTGACAAATTTTGGTATGAATTTTTTTAGGCTAGCTCCTAGCGTCAGCGTAACTGTTCGTAACGCGCGAAAGGGAACTTCGTTCCAAAAAACAAAAAAATAATTGGAAGCTAACCAGAGGAGTCGAAGAAATTAGCAGAAATGAGAAGGGAAAAATCATTAAATTAAAACCAAATTTGTATATTTTTTGTAATAACAGGTGTTTTTTTAAGCGCAGAATCCAAGCAACCGGTGTCCAAAATAGTAACTTTCTTCGCGGTCTCTCTTCACCAATTTGAATAAATAAATAAAATATTTGCTTTGGAAATGCGGAAAACTTAATTAAAATTGTAAAAAAAGGATTTGTTTGATGTAACCCAATTAAAAACAAATTGGCAACAAAAACAAAGGAACGTCACAGAAAAACAAATTTAATTAAAAATTAAGTGGTTAAAAAATTGTAAAACAGTGAAATTATACATTATAATTTTAAGTTAAAATAATAATCAACCGAACTGTAACATTCTATACAATATTCATAAGAAAATAAGTGTTACAACGTTCAAAAAGTACTTACTTTAAATATGACTGTCTATTCGGCAAGTATAGCGTACGTGGCACTTGGAAGCGTACGTGAATTTCATTAAATGAAAAATTCGGAAAATTCTTACAAAAATAAATAGAAAAGGCGCGAGCGAAAAGTTTGGAAAGCTTTAGCGTACACGATCGGGCTTAATTTAGCGTAAGCGAAATAACTAAGAGCTTTATTATTAACGTATGCGGGATCAGACGATCCTCATTAAATGTCATTCTTAGTTCAAAAAACATAAAGAGTAAAACAAACAAAAAATTTCAAATTGTTGTAAAATAAATACATCTTTGGAAGTGACTAATTGTGTGAATGAGTAATGAAAATTACAGAATTTAAAGCTGCTCAAAGTCAAATTTAATGCGTAGGGGGCTCCAAAGCAAAAGTACGAATTGGTCAGACTACGTCAGAAATATTTGAAATACATACAGGCCTGCGACAGGGAGACCCTCTATCCCCTTTGCTTTTTAACCTGGCTCTGGACTGGGCCATGAAGAAAATCTCTCCCCAAATAACACCGGGTTTCGCAACGGATGGTACGAAACTTATGTTAGCCTTTGCCGATGACATAGATGCTGTGGCACATAATACTATAGATGTTAAAGAAATATTCTCCTCTTTTGAAAATCATGCTCAAAGAATGGGATTAAGGATCAACGAAGCTAAAACTAAATATATGATA
This sequence comes from Altica lythri, assembly GCA_964028335.1. NCBI lineage: Eukaryota > Metazoa > Arthropoda > Insecta > Coleoptera > Chrysomelidae > Altica > Altica lythri. The sequence continues at coordinate 98,834,198 of OZ034801.1, read as the reverse complement.
ACATCTAAGAACCCCAGGCAAAGAATACGGCAAAATATTACAATAGATAACTACAATTTTGAAGTCGTAAAAGAGTTCAAATACCTAGGAGCGACAATAACAGATGACAACAGGAACGAAAAAGAGGTAGCCGCACGTATTGCATCGGCAAATAGGGCGTTCTAAGCGCTATCAGGATTCCTTAGATCCAAAATACTTACAAGAGGAACTAAGATAAAAAAAAATATATAAGACCATAATACGCCCTGTTTTATCATACGGTAGCGAAACGTGGGTCCTAAACAAAAGAGAAACCGACAAGCTTCTGGTCTTTGAAAGAAAAATACTACGAACGATTTTTGGACCAACCAGGGATATTGTAACAGGAGAATGGAGACGTCGAAATAATAATGAACTGGAACAACTATATGGTGTGGAAAACATAGTAAGATGTATTAAATCTGGTCGACTGAGATGGGCAGGGCATGTTGTTAGGAGCAATGATCAGAGACTTTTAAATACCATATACTGTGAAAGGCCAGAAGGAAGACGATCTGTTGGCCGGCCTAGAAGGAGGTGGAAAGACGCAGTTACGGAGGACTTGAGGAAAATGGGTATAACCCTTTGGGAATTGGAAGCTCAGGATAGACAGAGCTGGAGGGCAATAGTGTGTGCGGCCAAGACTCACCCAGAGTTGTAGTGCCAAAGAGAGAGAGAGAAAGTCAAATTTACAATAAAGAATTTATATTAAAAGTGCATTAAATTTATTAAAATATAAACATAAACGTATATTCTCTTCCATTATTAGGTGGAACTTTTAGGCACTAAATTAAGAAATTAAACTATATATTTTTTTAAAATGCCCTTGTTTAATCTTTATCAAAGGCCGTCTTTAAAATCTAAAAAAGTTGAATAAATATAAAAATTATTTTTAGTTTCTTGTAATCTTTCGAGAACCATATCGGTTGTCGTTATGAAATACATATAAAAAAAAATAATAACCGAACAAAAAATCTTAAATAATATAAATCTTTTTAAAGTGAAACTTTTATTACATCGTTTTTTGGTCTGTGTTCGTGCATGTCGCATGTCGGTCGACCGCCGAGTAGGTATAAAGTATAAAGTAGGCGGTGCCTATAGTTTAATACAAAGATGTACGGGAGTGAGCAGATCTGCTAATGAAAAAAATTCTACCTATTCGTATTAATACGAACTTCGACTGCGTAAGTATCTACGACATGTAACGTCGACGGTTCTATTCTACCTATTCGTATTAATACGAACTTCAACTGCGTAAGTATCTACGACATGTAACGTCGACGGTTATATTCTACCTATTCGTATTAATACGAACTTCAACTGCGTAAGTATCTACGACATGTAACGTCGACGGTTATATTCTACCTATTCGTATTAATACGAACTTCAACTGCGTAAGTATCTACGACATGTAACGTTTTAAAAATATTACAGTCGTAAATAATAATTTTTGAAACTGAAAATATGGAACTTGAGCAATAAATTATGTAACATATATTAAATATCTTTTAAAATTAATCAAAACACTTTCATTTTTAAACAAATAAACTTTGTAATTATCCTACCCTTGTTATATATTCATCTCATTCTTTTGTCGGTTTACTGAAGTTTTCACTTCTATCGTGTGTGAATCGCACACACACCTTTTGATTTTGATTTCGATTTTAATTTTGATTTCGATTTCAATTTCGATTTTGATTTTGATTTCGATTTCAACGCCTATAGTTTGCAGCAGCTGACAGTGTAGTGTGCTCCAAGCTATATTATTTGTGTTTAATTTTATTTATATTCGGTCCATTCCAATTTTCCAAGTATAAAATTAAGATTGATAAAGCGATTTTTATACCCTTATTCGAAAAATTTTTAGTTCAATGTCTATAGTGTGAAAAAAAGTTTCACTTTTACCGTGGTTTCATAAAACCACACAATGCTTTTTTTTTCTCTTTTTTTTTGATCTGATGTGAAAAAATTTTGAAAAAAATCCATTATCACTTTATTTTATTTAACCCCTCTGTCACGACTTTCCTCAAAACTAATTTTAAAGATATATTTTTCTACGCCCTCCCTTTAAAATTCTTTATATTACACCGGTTTATTGCACTTAAAACGGTTGTTTATAGTTAGAGTGAAAAAAAGTAAAAAAGCGTGAAATAAAGTGCCATAACGGTAACATTATTTCACGCTAACCATTTGATTAATAAAAATAAAATATCAAGTTACCTTTAACTTTGACAGCGTATGAACTGTACTTGATTTGACGTTAATATTTTTGTTGATTGTGTCAATAATTCGAATTGTAAATTTAATTGTTGTTCTTACTATTATTAATATGAGTACTGAAGATTCTGAGGTTGAAATATGAAATATGTACTCCAGAAGAAATCATAGAAAAGGCAAATGTGGCGACTTCAAATTTGCTGCCAAAAAAATCAAAAGAAGATTATACAAGAGAGTATAATACTTTTATGAAATGGCGGATTCAAAATAGTATCCACAGCTTCACAGAGCGGGTGCTTTTAGCTTTTTTTAAGAAAGATCTAGAAAATTCAAGTATTCTACATTATGGTCCACTATGTGAACAATTCACTCAATGCAAAAATGAACTGTGCTTCGCGAATTTTACAAGGACCTAATATCAGTACTATTTTTGACCAACCTTCAACGTCATTTAGCCAACATTCTGCATCATATAAGAATAAAGCTGAGAAGAATTTGACTTTTCCAAATATTGAAAATTTAAATGAAGCTTTATCAATGAATCAAATAGAAACTAATCTGAAAGGATCAAAAATACACATTAGTCAACCCAACAACTGCATTTTCAATATTCACATTACCAAATGAAAAATTCATAATTTAGTTGTTGATTTTTGTTTATTTATTACTTATTATTAATATATTTCCAATTCCAATTTAGTCATATGCTACACATGCGTACAGTGCCTTTATGCGCTTGTTGCATAAATTACTATTATATATCTATTCTTAAGCGATGTTCTGGTTTTTATTTATCATCTTTCCCACGCTTATCTTATATTTAGGACTAATTCTTTTAAAAGAAACAACTGGTTTTTCTCACTTAGACACTTATTCTACAAGAAGGTTTTGCTTATAACCTAATCTTATTATATAAACAACACATTAAATACCATACTTGAAAATTTTAAACTATGTATGACATTATATAATAAAATAATATCCATTTCATTATACGGTAGATAAATTTATAGGCGCCATTTAGATAATTAAAATAATAATATTCCATTATATTTTTCCACAATTTTTATTTATGGGTTTTGTATCAAGATTAACATATTGATTTGTTTTTTTTTTAGTGGTGAAAATTTCAACAAATAATAGAAAATATAGTCCATTTCACCGTTTTTGGCCGATTTGATATTAGAAACCACTGAAATAAGATTAAACTGTCATCCAAGTTACCAATGGCGGAGTGTTTTTTTTGTCTAAATAAGGTCGTAAGTTTCTGAAACTATCAGTGTGGTTTGACATCTACAAAAATATGACATTATTAATTATTAAATTCAACCCTTCAACAACGAGCCGTACATAAAGGTTACTAGGAATGTGAATTAAGTCAGGACTTCCGTATTGAATACTTTTTATCTACCGGTGAAACAAGATGCAGTTACGTAAGTGTTGTATTAAAAAACAAACGTCCTCATTTAAATTTCTAACTTGCCTGTATCTGAGAGAGATGTAACTCTAAATTTACTTCGAGTATGATTTCTGTCATCGGCCAAAAACGGTGAAATGGACTATAACCAAAATATATAAAAAGTACTTTTTATAGTAGAAACTTTTTGAAGTGAAAACTTCTTTAGCCGCGTTGAGCATTTTTTCTGTAATGGGTAAAAAATCTTAAATTCGCGTCAGGACGCGTGACCCTGATCGAAAAAACGTAAGATGACAAATAAACAAATTAAAGAGACGTGCAATCATATTTTGTAGTGGTGAAAATAGGAACTAAACCAGCTGGTAGCGCGAAAAGCGGAAAAGTAGTTATAACCGTATAGTGCCTTAGTAAGTACTAGTAGTGTTATTTTAATAGAATTTTTTAAGGTACTTTAAGCATAAAAAGTGTGTAGAAGTATAGTGAATAGTTTTAAACATGGTGCACTGATGTCGGAACTTGTTGCCAACTTTATATTATGCATCAACACATCTGTTCTATTATTATCTCTGGTTTTGTAGTTGACATTGGTCAAAACATGGCTTTCGATAATACCTATGTTTATAGTGCCTTAGTCTTAATAAACTTATTTATAAATAAAATTATGAAATTATCAAGTTGTGAAAAAATTATATAGGTTTTAAATAGATTCGACAAAAAAGCGAATATTCGATGTTACTATGAATAAAAATATCGATATATCGGATACAATAAATATTTGTCAAAACCACAGATTATATGTCAAAACTCAAAACATCGAATTAATCCGACATATCGTATGGAAAACATCGAATAAATTCGATATATCGATGTGTGAATATCCCTATGCCACGCGCACCTATAAATAGTGACAGGTGACAGCTAATAATTCAAAAGTCTGTCTTTAGTGTTCTTTATATGGGTTCTTTAAGTGTTTAAAATATGGATATTAAACAAATTAATGATAAAAGTGACGAAGAAATAGCGAAAGAAAATGAGTGAGTACTTTATAAATATACTAGATGAAAATTTAATAAGTTTTAATTAATTAGTCTATGGTACTGCTTAACGAAATAATTAATATAGATACATATGTATGTACTTACATATTATAGATGTAATATTTGTAATATGTTTACTGTTTATACTTTATAGCATTAACCTATATTTTCATAACATCACAATAAGCACATGTGCGGTGTAGGTTTATCAAAACAATTCGTGCAAAATTATTCGCTAACCATTCCGAAATATCAAACATGCACAACGTTAATAATCAAGTTTTCACTTCTGCTGGCACTCCCGTAGTGCAACCCGTCGTTTTTTTTTACTGATTTATAGGTCCTATTACTATTATATAAATTATTTTGTTACTTGATTTTTATATTCTGTGTCAATTTTGTAATCGATTTAAAACTCATATCAACTCGAAATTGTGTCAAAATCTCTATGTATATGCCTAAACACACTTGAAACATGCACTGTCATCCAGTTCTGAAAATTTCAGAGCTCGGGAAATAGGTTTAAATTCGATTACAAAATTCCACCCGGAATGACAAAGAGACAAAGAACAGGACGAGAATAAGAAACTTTCTAAAATATATGTTTAACCTTTAAGTCAAATTTAATATACTTATAACATAAATATTTCTCAATTTGACTTGAAGCAGTTTTGAATTCTGTAATTTACGGTACTCAGCCACACAATCAGTCACTTCCAAAAAAATTTTTTTTATTACAATTTGAATTTTTTTTTCATTTACTCAAGCTTTATAAATGTAAAATGAAATATCATATATTAATATAGATGTAAAATGTGTACTTTTCATTTATTAACATATTTTTTACAAGATTAATAAAATAAACAAGACCTATTTTCAAACAAATTGATTTATTTTTTTGAGTGGTAAAAAGTTACCCACATAATAAAATAAATATACTTTTATGTTCAAATTACAAGTCAAATTTACATTACAAGTTTAATTCTCTTACTTTATCTTATTACTTATTTGGGTATATCAATTTTTTTAAATATATAATCGATTTTAGTTAAATAAATGAACTTAACCTCGACACGTAAAAAATACACAAATTAACGATTAAATAAGTGCCTGCGTTTACGTTTAAAAAAATTGCAAAAACTTACATTTTTTTCTTGAATACATTTTGATTTTGTGTAGTGTTTGTCGTTTTTCACTAAAATCATGGATATCATTTCTAGTAACAGGGAATTCCAATTGGCGCTGTCTAATTTCTGTCTTAATTTCGATATCACTTTTTCTGTCTTCTATACCATCATTTGAATCAATACTTTCCGGTTTTATATTTTCTTTGCTTATTAGATAGATAGATAGATAGATAATTTTTATTTGTTCAAATGTTTACAGCAAAACAAAAAACCCATAAGGTTGTTGAACAATGTCAAAAAGCTGACAATATATAAATATAATACATAATACCTAAATACTAGAGTAAAAAATATAAGATAACACTTATGACATGACTGATGAATGACGAAAATATTCTCTTTATCAAAAAGTTACAAAAAAATTTACAACTTAACATAGAACTGTTTAAAAAGAATTGAGTATAAAATACACATCTAAAAGAAAAAGGAAAAAACATTCACAATGATTAAAATTCAACACTGAATTGTTGTTTTATCAGGATCATTATAAAAGTCACTGATATTATAGAAGGCCTTACTTACTAAATATTTTTTTAATACAAGTTTGAGTTTATTTTTTGACAAGCTTCTAATTCTATCTGGGAAACAGTTAAAAATTCTTATGATGCTATATTTTACATTTTTTTGCAGGTACGTAAAGCTGTATTTTTCAGGTACTAAGTTAGTTTTATGGCGAGTATCATAATTGTGTTTTATATCACAGTCAGTGAAAAGGTCCCTATTTTCATACACAAATATCACAGAATCTAAAATATACATTCCTACTACAGTTAGAATGTTTTTTTCGATAAAAACTTGTTTACAACTTTCCTGTTGCTTCATTTTAAAAATACTTCGAATGCACCTTTTTTGCATGACTATAATTCTGTGTATGTCAGGTGAATTGCCCCAAAATATTACTCCATATCTGAACCTGGACTGGACATACGCGTGATAAGCAGTAATGGCTGCTTCCGTATTCACTTGATCAGATATTACACGCAAGGCGTAACAGAATCTAGATACACTGCCTGATACGATCTCAATGTGTGCCTTCCAATCTAACCTCCCATCAATCTGTACACCCAAAAAACGCATACTCTCTAGTGATTTCATGTCCTCACCATTATGGGACAGTGTAATATTTCCTTCAGTTCTATTTCCAAAAACTAGAGTCTGCGTTTTCGACACATTCAGCAAAAGATCATTCTCTAAGAAATATCTGTCTATGGCATCCAGTGCTGTTTGCACTTTATGAAGTAGTATTTCTTCATTCTTTTCGCTAAATATGAGAGAAGTGTCATCAGCATACAGCACTGTATATTCATCAGAAACATCTGGGAGTTCATTGGTATCTACTATATACAAAAGAGGCCCCAAGATTGACCCCTGGGGAACTCCTTTGGAGACAACTATTTTTTGTGATTTATATAAAACACCACTCTCATTACATTCAACCACCTGCTGCACTCGATCTTTTAAATATGATTTAATCCAGCACAAAGCTGCACCACGCACTCCATACATCTCAAGTTTTTGACATAGCAAATCATGATTTACAGAATCAAAGGCCTTGGAAAGGTCCATACACATCATCATTGTATGATTTTTATTATTTAAAGAATTTAAAATCTTTTCCAATGCCTGATAAATTGCCCTCACAGTGGATTTACCCTTCCTAAAGCCATTCTGTCTATCAGTAATTATTGAATGTTTCTCAAGAAATGACACCAATCTTTCAAACATGACCTTTTCAAAAACTTTACTAATATTTGACAAAATAGATATAGGTCTATAATTTTTTTCTTCATCTGTTTCACCCTTCTTATGAATGGCCTTTATATAAGCAGTCTTAAGCTCGAGTGGAAAGACACCTGTCGAGTACGATAGGTTTACAACATGGGAGAGAGGACCAGATATTTCCTCAGCCACTTCTTTCAGTACGGATACAGGCACCTCGTCTTCACCCACAGATTTTTTATTTTTAAGATTTTTTATAACTTTGATTATTTCTATGCTAGTGACTGGGCTTAAAAAAATTGAATTTTCTACTCTATTTTTTATGAAATTTGTTCTTTTGGCAGAGTTAAAAGTGGGACATGCATTAATAAAATAATTGTTTATTTTATTTAATATTTCAGTTTTACTGTTATATTTATTAGAAAAATTTTCAAATAATGTTTTTCTCTTAGTGTTTGGCCTGGTAATATTGTTAACTAAGTTCCATGTAGCTTTTGTTTTGTCTTCAGAATTTTTTAAGTATTCATGATTAGAAATATTTTTTGCTTGTTTAATGACATTTTTTAAGATTCTACAGTACTTATTATAGTATTCCCCAGAAATCTGACCCTTATTTTTTTTATAATACAATATCCTTTTTTTCCTGCATGATATTTTAATTCCAGTAGTGATCCAGGAATTACCTTTTTTTGTTGCATTAATTTTCTTAATCACGAATATTAGGTTGAAATAATTTCTGAAAATACTCATAAAAGCACTGTAAGCATTATCAACATCACTGCACTCATATACAGATGTCCAATCCACATCCTGAAGCTCGTACTTAAATTGTCTCATTTTATTCTTAGATATAATCCTTTTCAAAATGAAGTTGTTCTTACCGCTATTTTCATGAGTGGTCTCAACACCATCCATACACAGAACTTGGGCATGATGATCACAGAGTGCTGTATTCAGAACATATCCTATGGCCTCAAACTCAGGGTTTAGATTACAGAATATATTATCAATTAATGTAGAAGAGTTTTCAGTGACTCTTGTAGCATCAAAAATAGTTTGGGTCAGATTAAAGCTATTCATTAAATCTAAAAAAAATTTGGTTTGATAATTGGAATCGTATAAATTTAAATTAAAATCTCCTGCAAATACAATTTTAAAATTCAAAAAGTTTAAATATACATAATTTATTAATTTTTCCAAATGTTCCATAAAAAGATCAAAAGATCCCAAAGTACGCCTATATAAACACACAACCAGGATTCTTTGTCCCTTTTCTACAGCTCCTGCTAACTCCACTACCCCTTCCACTGACATTTTCATTATAGTCTTTTCTTCCACAAAATTGAGATTTTCTTGGCAGAAGATACACACACCACCATGTTGAAGGGTTTTCCTTGCAAAGAAGGACACTAATTTGTAGTTATTGATCTTAACAAACTCCATTCCTTCGTGTTCCTGAACCCAGTGTTCACTAATACACAGTATAGCCGGCTTATTTGCAAGACCATCTATTAAAGCTTCAATATGCAGTGTTTTATTGCGGAGACTCTGTATATTTTGGTGCATGATATATAGTTTGGGTGGCGGTTCTAAGCTGATTTTCTGTTTTTCTCCTTTTGATTGCTACTGTTGATAGCAAATTTTTGGCTTTGCTTTGTTTAGCATATTTATATACACTGGACACTTAATGTCAAACGAGGAATGATTTGTGTCATATTTGGTGTGATGATTACTATTTGAGATACAGCAATTTGCACATCTTGCTAGTTTATCACAGTTCTTTGTTTCATGAGAAGTACTGTCACATTTTCCACAGATTTTATGGTTTTTGCATTCCGCAGATGTATGCCCATATTGACAGCAATTGTAACAGCGCAGAATGCTGATATACTCAAAAACTCTGCATGCCTTGTATCCAACAAAAAGTTTACCTTCTGATTTTAACATGATTTTCTGGAAGGTCACTGGATCACATTCAATTATGGACATGTAAGTCTTGACCATTTTCTTAGTTACTTTTACAGTGAGACGACTCTCCTCTGTTATAATGTTGTTGTTTTGACTTTTTAAAGCATCCATTATTAACACAACATTACTTTTAGTCGTAGAACCTTTTTTTACACAACTTTCCGTTTTGATCTTAAAACGATCGAATTGATGCAAGTACTCCAATTCGGGTTTAGATCCTTCGAAAAGATCAATTTCTTCGGTTTTAATATTAGATATCAAATCTTTAGAATTACTTCCAATATTATATTTATTCATTGATGGATTTGATGCCTCTTTGAAAATATCCATTTTTGGTTGTAAGAAACAACAGTGACAGATCTGAAATTAATGTCTAATTGTATGGTCAATTTCACTACTCGATCAATTTAACCACTTTCCATTTAAAAGTGTGATATACTTTAGTGCTTGACAATTTGATGCAATACGAATTATTTTTAAACAAGACACTATTTATTTATACAAGTACGAGATACAATATATAACTATCCAGGAAGGAACAGGAACCATAATAAAAATAACAAACTCAAAACTCATTCTTCTTATACTTTTAATGGCCTCTTATCTTTCGACATCCAACCAGATCTATCATTTATAATTGCACCTACCTTTTGTTTAATTTAATTTAATTTAGATATAAATATCCGAGTCCCCTGCCGTCACAAATTACTATGATATATTTGTGACTATATCTTGCCGTTGTCAGACTTATCACAATTGAATCTGGTTGGATGTCGAAAGATAAGAGGCCAATAAAAGAAGAATAAGAAGAAGAGGTTTTTCTAATATGTATCCGGGTAGTTGGACGTACGTTGTAATAATTACAAAAAGTGTTGCATTTAAAAACAACTCAAAGTGCATCAAATTGCTGCCCTAAATTATGTCACTCTTTTAAATGGGAAGTGGCTAAAGTAAGGAACTAGAAGCATATCCATAATGCCTTAGCTAAAGTGATCGAGTAGTGAAATTGACCATACAGTTAACCAATAATTTTAGATCTCACACTGTTTATTCTTACAACACAACCAGAAAATGGATGATTTCAAGGATGCATTAAATCCATCAATGAATAATAAAATGGAAAGTAATCATAAAGAATTGTTATCTAATATTAAAAAAGAAGAAATTGAGATTGAAGAACGTAAACTTGAATTCAACAACTTGCATCAATTCGATCTTTGTAAGATCAAAACCGAAAATTGCGCAGAAGAAATTTCTTCAACTAAAAGTAATGTTCTGTTTATTAGTAATGAAAATATAAAACCGGAAATTATTGATCCAAATGAGGGTATGCAAGACAGAAGAAGTTATACCGAAATTAAGAGAGAAATTAGACAGCGTCCATTTGATTTCCCTGTTTTTAGAAATGGTATCCATGGTCTTGGCGAAAATCGACAAAAGCTACAAACAATCAAAATGTATTGTAGGAAAAAATGTAAGTTTGTAATTTTTTTATATGTAAACGCAGCAACTTGAAGTTTATTCAAAAACTTTTAATAAACTCTTGTAAGCATAAATTGTAATGATGGTTAAGATACTTATACAGATTGGTTGAAATAGTTGTTTTAAATTTTAAAAGATCATTAAATTTGAAGAAATATAAAGAAATTTCACTCACATTAGGCTAAATTGTAGGTTATAGTAGTTAATGCGATTTTCATAAAACTTACTTATCTGTGATTAGTTATGGAGATGTCGCTATTATCGCACTTTTAACATTTTCTTTACTAAAGATAATGTATTTGTGTGATTTTAGACATATCTCCAGTCTAGATGCTCTTAGAGCTTCTGGACGGATATCTTCCTTGTACTGATGAGGCGCAATACGCCGAAACCGGTCTACAAGTAATATCCTTACGAATTGCAAACTAAAATGGTTATTTCTATTTTGCAGATATACTAACCCCGTTTAACTTTGAACTGTAATTCAATGTCTGTCGAGGCAAATCGCCAGGGAAGTAGTTGTTGGTTCTTAGTAAACGGTCTATATGTTCTTTGATTTTCAAAGACTCTGTAAAACGTCATAATGGTATTAAACTATTATTATCTTTGACTTCTAATAAATCTCTTATTTTCACGGACAATAAATTAAGCTTGTTAGCTTTTCACACTTTTCGCCTTAGTTTTTTTTGCAATTCGCGTATGCTTGTAATATGTTCGCGTACGCTAAGAATTTACAGAAACTTTCATTTTTCGAAATTCGTGCACGCTTTGGGGTTACGCCGAATAGATAGTCCCCGTTACGTACTTTTTTAACGTTAAGTAACATTATTTCCTTATGAATATTGTATAGAATGTTAAAGCTCGGTTGATTAACACTTGTAACTCATTATTACAATATAGGATATCCCTACTTGCCATTTTTTAACCACTTAATTTTTAATTAATTTTTTTTTTCTGTGACGTTACTGTGATTTTGTTGTCAATTTTATGTTAATTGGATCACAACAAACAATTACCTTTTTTTACACTTTTGTTTCTTAATTCCAAAGCGATTATATAAAAAATAAGTAAATCTTTTGATAATTTATCCTAATGAATTTTAATAAAATTCGAGAAATTGATGAAAAGAGACCGCAGTGCGTTGGTTTTGGGGTTTCCCGTAAATATATACTAGTTCATCAAATCTCTGGTCTAAGATAGCTATTGTACATTCTAGTAAACAAGTGATTTTAAATAGTTTTTAATATTTTTAGATAATTAAATTTTAATTGTGTTCTGAAGAAAATCTACAAAATTTCATTATCTAGTCTTGACCTAACATCTATATAAATATATGCTATTTAGAAAAAAAATCCTCTTATAATTTTGTTGAAAATAAATACCAACCTATCAAACAAAACGATAAATTATCTCGACGAATGACACCATGTTCTAGAACGGGAGCTAGCTTTTTTCTCTTGAGGTGTAGAAATAATTGTAATTGCGTTACGAAAAACTGTCTTCATTTCTTCATCCTAGCGACTTTATTATTTTTCTTAAACTTTCGTACCTTTCTTTGTACCCTGTAGCTTCTGTAAATTTAGTCAGAATTGTTTTTAACGGTATTTTCCGCGATTAACATAAACCGAATAATTCTTTTTAAAATGCCATTGCCAAATTCCTCTATATTACTAAATGTTTTTGCTTTATCTTCTTAAAAAGAAATTTCCGATATCTCATGATTGTTTGAAAGAACTGGGCGAAATATGTGTTGATTGTAAAATATTAAATAAATGAAATAATCACTTAAAAATATTAATTAAATAATATTAAACTAACACATGTTTTGACTTGACGCACAGCGTCTTCTTCAGGTAAATGTTATTTTCATCTAGTTGATATTATAAATACCATTTACCTGAAGAAGACGCTGTGCGTCGAAACATGTCGTGTTAGTTTAATATAATAGTGTAGATTTTTAAGTGATTGTTTCATTTATTTAATATTTTATATTATGGATCTACACCAAGTATTGGCTAAATCAATTCAACATGTGTTGATTTCACTATTATTTTGAGAAGCCATTAAGCCATTCACTTTTTATTTCCATCTCAGTAGGCTCTGTTAGTTACATGAAATTCGCCCAGTATAATACACGTCTGTTCATATTGTTCTGTGGTCTTATTAATTGTAAATACGATGTTGTCACGTCTTCAATAAAAATATGTGTATTCATTACAAATATCTTAAGTAATTAAATCTGCAAACCAAATTTAAAACTTGCCGAAAATAAGTCAATGTATTTAATATTAAATTGAATAGGTACTAAAGTAGATACGTCAGTTTTCGCTGCAAGTAGGTACTATTAATATCCAAGAATGGTCTATTTAAATTCACATGAATTTTGACTGATATTCAAAATAACACATTCCTTTGCACAGAACAGATCCCTGTTTATAGTCAATTATCATATTATATTATTGATCTAGAACGAAAATAGTTATTATCCTATCAAGTGCGGAAAGTTATACTTTCCCGCAAGAGTTAGGATCAATATTTTTTCTACAAGCATAAAAAAGATACTTTATTCATTTTTTAAATTTTATTTTCAACTCCTAACAATGTAACAAAATTTTAATTTGTGACAATTAAAAATCCTTTTTACAAATGTATAATAAAACTTTTAAATCATTCAAGCATTGGTAAAAAAAATATTTCATCAGTTTTGAGTTTAACATAAAAACACAGTACTCAAATTCTATATCCATCTTTTTTAAAGTCTTCTATTTTACATCCAAATGGCATCGTAGTGTAACATTATTGTATTAGTGGCTGTAGGATAATAAAATTTCACATCCAATGGGTTAATTGAGGAAACTATACTCCAGTAAAAATTTGATTTTCCTGGTCCGCCCCAGGTGGTGTCGCATTTGACTTAAATATGCTGATGTTTTAATAATGTTCTTTATAACAGAAATTTTTCAGAAAAATTAAGATTTGTTAGACATTTCAAACCGATACAATGAAAAAAATATTTTAATAAATTACATAAAAGCAAATAAAAACAAATACAGATGCAGATTTAGATGTAACATGTAAATGTTGTCGGTGTATTTGTATGATCAATCCTCTTCCATTATTTCACTGGAAGAATCAGAGTCACTATCAAATCCAAAATCGGAATCGTCAGAATCTGATTCCTCCAATGAAATAATTAAAGGAGGAATATTGTCATGTGAGCAGTTTCCCATGTAAGTAGTCCAATCTGCCAAAATAAGTTCGTCTGTATGTCTACAAAAATTTTGCCACATGTCTGGTGTACATTTAGTCAATGCTTCTGTCCAAGTTTTTTTAACTCTTTCCTGGTCAAGATCAGTAGATGTAATATGTTTGTTATAATATGTCTTAGTAAACCCCCATGCTAGTTCTATTGGATTGTAGTGACAATGGTATGGTGGTAGTCGAAGTACTTCATGTCCTCGTTGTTTTAAAATTTCATCCACTACATATGTCTTTTCGTCAGTTTTATAAGGTAAGATTATAGAGTACAGTTGTTTCTTTGTCATTTTTGTGTCAAACTTAATGTTATTGTTAATCAACCATTCCTGCATCATTGCTTTTTTCGCTGAAAAAGAGGGTGGTTTGTTAATTTGAACTGAATGGTATGGCGCGTTGTCCATGACCACCACACATTTTTCTTGAAATACAGATAGAGCAGGAATGAGTTGATTAACAACCCAGTTTTTAAAAAGGTCACCATTCATACTTTTGTGATAGTCAAGGTCTGTATTTGAAGAGTCTAGTAACAAGTCACATCCTTCCAAAAATCCAGTATCAGTCCCTGCGTGTAAAATAGTAAATCGCTTTCCTTCGGATTTTACACGAGCTGGATTACTTTTTAGGTCAGAATCCATGTTTCATCTAGGTACACGAATCTAACTCTCTCAGCAAGACTTTTTAGTTGTTTATATTTCCGAATGAAAGCGATCTTTCCAATTTTACCGTGTCGTTGTTCACATAAAATATGTCGTCCATTTACTTTTTTAAATTTGTATCCCATTAATTTTATAAGTTTGTATAGTGTCTTACGTCCCCCTTTAAAATCAAAATTTTGTTTAGCATCAGTCAAAAGTTTGTCTAAAGTAAAATGTTCAGTTTTAGCATGGTACATCCAAATCTGTCGCTGTAAGTCTTTTTTTAAAATAAACTTCTCAAATGTATCAGTTTTACATCCTTTATCTGCGACTTTCTCATTATTTTTCAATCCTTCTTTAATAATCTTCCGTATTTTCGATACACTGATCTAAAAAAATTAAGCATTTAGAATGTTTGTCATATTAATTAGATTCAAAAAATATACCTCAGTTACACAACGGTAGTTAAGAGATTTAAAAATATTTAACAAAATTTTGAATTAAATTATAGTTACAAAAATGTATAATTTCGAAATTTGAAATCTGACAACATTGTATATAATTTATTATGATATCTGTCAAAAAAGGTTATGTGTTCTTTTAATAATATAAATTTTATTTAAAAAAGTGATACATATTTATAAATTCATTACAAAAACCTCTCTCAATTAATCTAATGCAAAATATATAAGTTTATGTTAGCGACTAGCATTGATTTAAAAGAAATACACATAAAATCGTACTTACTTGAAAAACCTCGGCCAATTGATTTAAATAAACACTCTCACAGCTGTTAGCTTGTTTCCTAAACATACCATAGCATCTAACGATCCTGTTGTGAATTTCTGTACTTATTTTTTTTGGCATTGTATATTGAATCTAAGAAAGCATCAAATATTTCGTTATTGAATCTTCAACAATTTTACCTTTGACAATGTGCTGTCAATATTTCGACAGTAGGTACCAACCCAACAAATTGAAGTGCCAATCCAAGAAATAAAATGCATAGTCTACTGAGATTGAAATAAGAAGTGAATGAATTATAATTTAAATAATTTTGCTTTTCACGTGTTACCATTTTTACTGTTAAATTACTAAGTTCTTTATAGTTAATCAAATCCAGTGCATTTCTGGTGGATTTATGTTTTTGCAAAGCCCTATCTTTATATCTAATTACCAATCTTAAGTTTGGTGAAAGCCAGTTCGCCAGTTGACTTTTGGTTTTGTAATTTTCCGCGTTTTTATGGAAGCGTGTTTATCAAATAGGGATATAATATTAATATAATATTAAGTATATTAATTTTTCGTCAATGTTGTTAAAGTTTTATATTGAAAACCAATCCAGTGATTGAAAATCTAAAATAAAGTTTTGATAAAAAAAAAATTTAATGTCCGCTAACACACCACCTCCTCTACCCGGCGGTCGGTCCTTGCTAATTATACTAAAATACGGTTATAAAAGAGTTTGAGATGACGTTGCGCGTGTCAACCAACTTTTTGTGACCATGACAACACTAAAAGAAAAAATTCATTAAAACCAGTAAATATGGAATCGAGATTTAAATGTGCAAGAAAACAAGGTTACGGACCACCGATTGTTGAAAAAAATTGATAACAATTGGCGTCGGTAGGTCATTGTTTTTAGTTGCATCTTTTTTATCTAAACGACAGTTTAAAATTATGCCTTGTATATCACTGTTTGATTCCTTCTTAATGCCATAAATGAGAAGTGCTTGCTTATTGGATTTTAACGGAATGGCGTCTAATGTCGCTGTAGCTCTTTAAAATCATTCTTTATGCTCGCCAAGGGTAAATTAATTTCTTTTTTAAATGTGCTGAACATATCTAGCAGATTATAGTCATCTTTTTCCGTAGAAATTGTGAAGGGCTATCATGATTTATGAGCTATGATTTAAATTCGTCCATAGATTGTTTAAACAGTGCCGCCATGCCGTCTACTCTAACGTTTAAATTCGTCAGAGTTACTGTTTTTTTATCATTATAACACCATTTTTTCTACACACAAACACACTCTTATTTAAATGTGGAAACCTAAATAATTCGTTAAATATTGGGAAAAACTACTAAAATTCAAACTTTAAGCCATCATGTATCGGCTAAATCAATTCAATTTTGTAATAGCTATTAAGAGCAAAAATATTTAATATATTCTGTAGCGAAATACTTGTCGCGAAGAGTGTACTTTTGTTACGTAAATCCATCGGCCCGCTACCGATTTCTGTCACCAGTGCTTTCTCTGTCTGGTGTCAAATATATATATAAACAAACGGAGTGTTATGACAGTCTTATAATAAAAAAAGGTAAAAATAATAAAAGTATCTTGTGTAATACTGTCAATCTCTAGGTAGATACCTAGATTTGTGCCTGGTTAGAAATTCTAACTTATGCACATGATACTGCGACGTAGGGATAAATATCAATCAGTCTATACAAGGGCAAAACCAACTGTAGACATGTTTCGGTCTGTTGGACCTCATCAGTACAGTACAGGCTTGTCTCTTTAGTCACTACTGAAGAGACATCCCCGGTATAAACCTTATCTTTATTAGATGCAAAGCGACCACAACGTTGCTGTTTTTGGAGTGGAGATGGCGCGCTTGCGAATTTTTCTTACTTTAGTGACTTTTGACATCAAATATCAGCCAGTCTATACCGGGAATGCCATCCAATCAGTAAAATCTTCGGAGTTAATCAGTTACTATTACAAAAAATCCAAAATAAAATATAATTTTCTTTTAAAGAATATTAAAATACTAAAAGTATTCAGATTTTCACAATTTTTATTTAATGTATAACGCGTTTCACTATCTTATAGCTTCTTCAGATACAATTAAAACTTACAAAGTTATGGTAAAAATAAAATGAAATAATGGCATGAATAATGACATAATGATGGTTGAAAGACATTGTATAAATAAACTGAAATAAAACAAATGTTTATATTTGCAAAGAAGGCTTAATTATGGGAAATCCCTTAAGTCCCTTGTTAGCCGAAATATTTATGGATAACATTGAAAATATTATATACAAACATAATCTGTCACCAAATTTCATATATTAGTATCGGTATGTAGATGATATTATTGCATGTTTTACAGGTACAAACAGACAATTTAATAGTTTTCTTGAGTTCATTAATAATATACATCCTAAAATTAATTTCACTATAGAATTAGAAGATGAAAATAGCATAAACTTCTTGGATTTAACAATTAATAGAGTAAATAAAAAACATGAATTTTCTATATTTCATAAACCGTCCCATACAGATATAACTATCCACAATACTTCTATTCATCCAATTCAACATAAACACGCAGCATATAATAGTATGATCCATAGATTATTGAATACACCTTTAACTGAAAATAATTATAATAAAGAATATTTGATTATTAAACAAATAACAGTTAATAATGGCTACGAACACAAATTAATTGACAACATTATTTCTAAAAAAGCTTATAAACAGGCCATCCAGGAAGTTTATCCGTACATAAAAGAAACTAAACAATACAAAAGTTTAACATATCTAGGTAAAAGTAGTACTAAATTAAAATCTTTTTTAAAGAAACAAAATTTTACGATTTCATATAAAACCAATAATACAATAGGGAAATACATTAAGAACAATAAAACTAAAAATTCAAAAGATCAAAAATCGGGTGTATATAAGCTTAGTTGTGGTTCTTGTAATAAAGTATATATAGGACAAACAGGTAGAACTTTTAAAAAGCGTATTACAGAACATAACAGAAGCTTCCTTAATGAAAAAACTGATTCTACATACTCAAATCATCTAATTTCTGAAAACCATAACTTTAATAATAATTTTGATATTTTACACCAAGAAAATAAAGGTTTTAAATTAAATTTATTAGAAAGTCTAGAAATTAATAAATGTAAACAATCTGATACATTACTGAATGATCAAACAGAATTAAATAATTCACCGTTATTAAATTTATTTACATAAAGATCTATGTACTAATCCTGTATATATTACTACTATAGTAAAAATTTATTATTATTAACTTTGTCCTTATTGCAATTTGTAGTACCTTTGTTTTATTTCAGTTTATTTATACAATGTCTTTCAACCATCATTATGTCATTATGTCATGCCATTATTTCATTTTATTTTTACCATAACTTTGTAAGTTTTAATTGTATCTGAAGAAGCTATAAGATAGTGAAACGCGTTATACATTAAATAAAAATTGTGAAAATCTCAATACTTTTAGTATTTTAATATTCTTTGAATATGGATTTTCATCAAGTAACGACTAAGAATATTCAATAATTTTCTTTTATTTCCTGTGGCTTGTCTTTTTTCTGCACCTCTACTTTCTAACTTTGGCTTCGTCTTCTATCAGCTCCTGCTTTTTAAGTTTTGTAATTTCTATATATATTTATTTTTTCTTTTCATTTAAGTTTAAAATAAAAAAATCTTTTATTTTAATTCATTTGATATACTTCGATTACCCTTACATTTTAAATTTATCTGACATCTTAAAAAAAACTGAAATCTAACCGATTCCCTTAAGGAGAATTTACACTTCTAGAAAGTCACCGAAAGATTGTGTCCCTCGATGAAAATTCATATATAAATGTATGAATGGATATATGAGAGAAATTATTATTTTTATTGCATTTGTTTTCTTCTTGGGTTCATTAATTTTTTTCTATTTAAATATCTATATTTTACTTTTTGACTATTTTCTTGTTTCCCAAACCCGCTCCTTCCTGAGATCATGGAAAAAAAAATGTTCCTGCAGAAAAACAAATGTGACATCCTTTGTTGGTAACATACTATTACTGATATCTTCTATACTTATATTATAAAGAGGAAACGTTTGATTTTTTGTTTGTTTGTTTGTATGTTTGTTTGTTTGAAATGAATAGGCTCCGAAACTACTGGACCGATTTCAAAAATTCTTTTACCGTTGGCAAGCTACACTATTCCCGAGTGACATAGGCTATGTTTTATTTTCAAAAAAATAGGGATCCTTACTAAAATGCCATTAATATAACCAAAAATGACCTTAAAACCCTTACATCGCGTGCGCTGAGAATACTAGCCTCAAGGTCAAACCTTCCAATTAGTAGGGATCGGTTTTTCTCATGGCCAATCGCCTAAGGCGGGTCGAGCACCTGAAAATCAATTTATTTTGTTGCCAGAAAATAAAACAACATGTAATATTGTTTACAGGGAAGCGTTGACCCAATATATTTAGTGGCGAGGAAAGGTTCGTTTGTTTGTTTGTTTGAAATGAATAGCCTCCGAAACTACTGGACCGATTTTAAAAATTCTTTTACCGTTGGCAAGCTACACTATTCCCGGGTGACATAGGCTATGTTTTATTTTCAAAAAAGATAGGGATCCTTACTAAAATGCCATTAATGTAACCAAAAATGACCTTAAAACCCTTACATCGCGTGCGCTGAGAATACTAGCCTCAAGGTCAAACCTTCCAATTAGTAGGGATCGGTTTTTCTCATGGCCAACCGCCTAAGGCGGGTCGAGCACCTAAAAAACAATTTATTTAGTTACCAGAAAATAAAACAACATGTAATATTGTTTACTGGGAAGCGTTGACCCAATATATTTAGTGGCGGGGAAAGGTTTGTTTGTTTGTTTGTTTGAAATGAATAGCCTCCGAAACTACTGGACCGATTTCAAAAATTCTTTCACCGTTGGCAAGCTACACTATTCCCGAGTGACATAGGCTATGTTTTATTTTCAAAAAAAAAAATAGGGATCCTTACTAAAATGCCATTAATGTAACCAAAAATGACCTTAAAACCCTTACATCGCGTGCGCTGAGAATACTAGCCTCAAGGTCAAACCTTCCAATTAGTAGGGATCGGTTTTTCTCATGGCCAACCGCCTAAGGCGGGTCGAGCACCTAAAAAACAATTTATTTAGTTACCAGAAAATAAAACAACATGTAATATTGTTTACTGGGAAGCGTTGACCCAATATATTTAGTGGCGGGGAAAGGTTTGTTTGTTTGTTTGTTTGAAATGAATAGGCTCCGAAACTACTCCACCGATTTCAAAAATTCTTTCACCGTTGGCAAGCTACACTATTCCCGAGTGACATAGGCTGTTTTATTTTCAAAAAAAAATAGGGATCCTTACTAAAATGCCATTAATGTAACCAAAAATGACCTTAAAACCCTTACATCGCGTGCGCTGAGAATACTAGCCTCAAGGTCAAACCTTCCAATTAGTAGGGATCGGTTTTTCTCATGGCCAACCGCCTAAGGCGGGTCGAGCACCTGAAAATCAATTTATTTTGTTGCCAGAACATAAAACAACATGTAATATTGTTTACAGGGAAGCGTTGACCCAATATATTTAGTGGCTTTTGTTATTTTTCTTTAATCCCCGTGCAAAGCCGGGGCGGGCTGCTAGTTAGTGTATAAATATAATAAAAATTAGGGTCGGTTCGCAAGTTACTTGGCTTAAGTTAGATTTTTAGGTTACGTCATGTTCTTTTGGAAATGACATATAATGCACCTTTGGTCTGGAACGATTTACTTTTGACGGTTTTTTGTCAAATTTTACCATTTTTAAAAATCCTGACTTCACATTTTAATAATATCAAAATTTTACAGATGAATCTCAAAAAGATTTTTTTAATCGGAAAAAAAACTGTTTTTAACTGATTTTCGTTTTTTTTTTATAAATTTCACGAAATTGGTTAATAACTACAATCGCGTTCATATTTTGTGTTTTTTGATACCAGACCATTTAATCAATTATATTTATTGTTATAAAAACAATTATTTTACATAAATAATTATATTTAAAAATTTTTGGCATAATTTTGTTTATGTTCTATGACTTCTATGTTATATCAGTTTATTTGTTTTTACTACAACTATTTGTCGAAAGTTTGTTTACATATTTTTGAAAGATTATTGATGCTTTACCATATTTTCGTTTATTACTGCTATTTATTTGTTATTACAATTCATATAAGCTTATATATATTTTAGATTTCCTATCTGCGGCAGCACAAAAATGGCAACCTCACTTTGGAAAATTTTATGGGACGTGTTCCTCTTGTGGAAAATTTATCTTAGATAAATTGCTGTTTTTAAATCATTTTTATATTTACCACTTTTTAGTAAATTCCAAAATATCTGGTAACTTAAGAAGGATTGATTTTACTACAAAACACATTAACCTAGAAGATCTTGGTAATTTAAACGAAAAGATAAAGACTCACAGTGGACAACAATCCTTTAAATGCGAAATTTGTTTTAAATATTGCACTACATCCTATAATCTAAGAAAACATCATCAAACTCACTTTTGTAAAATTTCTGTCAGTTGCAAAATTTGTTTAAAACGTTTCACACGTCAGAGTTATTTAAAAAAACATATTAGACTCCACACTGGCCACAAACCTTTTAAATGTAAAATTTGTTCAAAATGTTTCATACAAAAAGGTAGTTTAAAAGAGCATATTATTAGAACTCACAGTAGTGAAAAGTCTTTTAAATGTAAATTTTGTTCAAAATGTTTTATAGCATCCGGTTTATTAAAACGGCATATTAGAACTCACACTGGCGAAAAACGTTTCAGATGTGAAATTTGCTCAAAAAGTTTCAATAAATCCTTTTTTCTAAAAAGACATACTAAAATCCACACTGGCGAAAAACCTTATGTATGTAAAATTTGTTCAAAATGTTTCATACAAAAAGGTGGTTTAAAACTGCACATTATTAGAACACACACTGGCGAAAAACCGTTTAGATGTGAAATTTGTTCAAAAGGTTTCATAACATCCGGTGAATTAAAAACGCATATTAGAACTCACACTGGCGAAAAACCTTTCAGATGTGAAATTTGTTCAAAATGTTTTATTACTTCCCGCGAATTAAAAATTCATATTAGAACTCACACTGGCGAAAAACCTTTTAGCTGTGAAATTTGTTCAAAATGTTTCACACAAAAAGGTAGTTTAAAAGAGCATATTATTAGAACTCACACAAGTGAAAAGCCTTTTAAATGTAAAATATGTTCAAAATGTTTCATATCACCCTCTCACTTAAAAAGGCATATTAGAATTCACACTGGCGAAAAAGTTTTTATATGTGATATTTGTTCAAAATGTTTCCTAACATCCGGTGAATTGGAAACGCATAATAGAACTCACACTGGCGAAAAACCTTTTAGATGTGAAATTTGTTCAAAATGTTTCACAAGAAAAGGTAATTTAAAACAGCATATTGTTAGAACTCACACTGGCGAAAAACCTTTCAGATGTGAAATTTGCTCAAAATGTTTCATAGAATTTGGTACTTTAAAAAAGCATATTAGAACTCACACTGGCGAAAAACCTTTTAAATGTGAAATTTGTTCAAAATGCTTTATAGAATCCGGTACTTTAAAAAGGCATATTACAACTCACACTGGCGAAAAACCTTTCAAATGTGAAATTTGCTCAAAATATTTCACAAAATCCTCTGATTTAAAAAGACATATTACAATTCACACTGGCGAGAATCCTTTTAGATGTGAAATTTGCTTAAAATGTTTCGTACAAAAAAGTAATTTAAAAAAGCATATTAGAAATCACAGTAGTGAAAAGTCATTCCAATGTGAAATTTGTTCAAAATGTTTTTCACAACAAAGTGATTTAAAAAGGCATATTAGAACCCACACTGGCGAAAAACCTTTCAGATGTGAAATTTGTTCAAAATGTTTCACAGAACAAAAAAACTTAAAACGGCATATTATTAAAACTCACATTAACGAAAAACCTTTTTAAATGTAGTTGATATACACATGTAATTGTAGTTGATATACACATATAATTAAGAGAATGCTGTAAATAAATGTATAATTCAACTGCTAGTTTTTATTTTATAAACAATCACGGTATTTTAGACACCATTGTTTATTAAGTCATAGAACAATATTCTAGAGGTCTATCATGCTGGTAATCTTCTTTCTCTTAATCTTATCCGAAACCTAGTTTCGTTATTCTCAATTTTTTTAGTTCCTTATTTATTTTATCATACGACCTATACTTTCGTCTTCTTCTTTCCTTAAATCTCACATTCATCTCGTTTATTTACATAATTCTCATTTCTTCTCTCTACATGACCAAAGCATCTCAACTTATTTTGCTTCATTCTCTTGCTAAGCTGTCTCACTTTCAGTGTACCTCTTACTTTTTCATTTGTTACTCTATATCTCCTAGTTAATGCACATATCCAACGCAACATCTGTATCTTCGCTACTTCTAACTTTCTCTCTTGCTCTTTCGTTATTGACCAATTTCGTCATTTTCTACTCTCAAGCGCTTTTCTTTATTTATCCAATTTTCATACCAGTCTCTCTTTCACAGGACCTACAATCACAATATTATTTGCATACATCAGTTCCCATGGGACTTCACCTCATCCCTTTAGTCATAACATCCATCACCATACTAAATAGATAGGAGCTCAGCACCGACCCGTGGTAATGCCCCAGATTCTGTACCTCATCTCTTTAACGGTATGGAACGTTATCGCTATAATACCAACAGTCCGAGCGTGTAACGACAAGTGAATAACGACGGTGGCATTCTGTAACTACGAATAACGAAATCATGACGTTACAGAATGCAATACCGAGATGTCGGTATATAACGTTGAGGAAATGACGTATGCGTAGTGATTTCACTTCAAGGAACCTGAAATCCATAGATTTGTTTGGTTACCTACATATTGTGTTCACGGAAGTTTCATAAACCTTTATTCCGAAACAAAATGTTATACTTCATATAATGTTAATGAATACCAATAGACCTCAAAATACATTATTTATTCGCTTATTTCTTATTGTACAGCTTTAAGTTTTTAATGAACCTTTTTCTTCCCTTTACATAGATTCCCAAACAATTTCGGATAATACATTTTTTAATAAGAATAATACGTAGCTGTTAGGAAACTAGATATGAAGGTTCCGAAAGGGATTTTTATATTACAAAAAAAAATAAATGTGTACTTTAATTAAATATTAATCTTTGTTGTATCTTAAATATAAGCTGATGCACAATTTAGTAATAATGGCAATAACAATAACGGTAATTATAATAATCTGTTTCATATTATCAGTTTTTTATTTTCATCGTGTTCTTTGTCTCTTTCTCTTTGTCATTTTGTGGTATTTTGTAATCGATTTGAAACTTATTTTCCGACCATCTAGATCTCTGAAATTTTCAGGATAGCTAAGAACTGGATAACAATGCATGTTTCAAATGTTTTTAAGCATGTACATAGAGATTTTGACACAATTTCAAGAGATTCTAAATTTAAGAACTGGGTGACATTAGGGACCGTGCGCGAAATGTATTGCCGAAGTAAGCGTTCCCTAGCGGTCTATTTCCGAAGATAGTGTGATCAAAACCACAGATTATAAGTAAACAGATACGAAAGTGGCGATTTGGGCTCGTTGACCTTGAACGTAACGATGGTCTGATTGGTCAGGATTCAAATGCAAAATGACATATTTTACTACGAATTTACTACTATGTTGTTCGTCGAGTATGTTCGGATTAGGTTTCAATAAATGATATTTGTCAAGCGAACTATAATAGATACAATTGATTGGTTGAAAATAGTCCGAAAAGCAAACGAACGAACCTATTTATTTCCACTTACGTATCTGTCAGATAATTATTGTTTTGATTTGGTTAAAATTTGCTGAAATTTCGATGTGCATTCTTGTCGATTTTAAACCGTTTCTTTTATTGCTTTTGCGAATATTTGTTATAATTTAATGATATTATTATACTGTTTTTCGCAAAACCCGCTGAAGTGGAAAGATCTAGATAAATAAAAACCTGCAAACTTTGTATACAGTTTGCAGGTTTTAATTATTATTTATCAGGTAAGTACATAAATGATTCTTTTATTGTATATTCTATAGTAAATAAAACTACTTTTTTGCAGGTTAAAAACAGCACAACCGTTCAAATTGATATCGTAAAGATTAAAAGTACGTACTCAAACTGTCGACGCATAAACCTCACAACATATGTCGATTACAGAGACTAAAATCTTTTATTTAGGAACAGAACAAGTTACTGAAACAAGAAGTAGTTATTCAAAGGCGAATTATTTTGGTTGTGAACAATA
Organism: Altica lythri; assembly: GCA_964028335.1. Taxonomy (NCBI): domain Eukaryota; kingdom Metazoa; phylum Arthropoda; class Insecta; order Coleoptera; family Chrysomelidae; genus Altica; species Altica lythri. The sequence goes on along the minus strand of OZ034801.1, from coordinate 98,808,092 downwards.
TTTGCTCGGATAAATAGCAGCTGTACATATTCAAAATGCTAATACTACTAAAAGACAGAAAAATGACAAATATGTTATACACAGGAATTTAAATAGTATGCTCTATCGTTGTACTATATATGAGTCCAAGAGGATGTGTCAAGCTAATGATATCCTCAATACAAATACCCTATTTACTTTGAAGGTAAATTTTAAATATTTTCTGCAGTACTTGTTATTTTGTAAATATTAACATACAGAAATCTATTGTACACTTTTAAGGGGCCACTGAAAATACAGATCCAGTAAACACACACTGTATGAAAAGTGGTTGATGTCATCACATGAATCTTGCAATACATTTCAAATATGGAAACAGCAATAAAGACGGATTATGTAAAAACATTAGGAAAAAATAATCTTAGCATACTTTAATGCAAGTAAATGTTAGAAGAACAGGTGCTAAAACTTATCAAAAGGATTCCTTTCCATCTTTTTTCACAGATTATTTGATGAAATTCTTTTTTAGATAAATCAACTACTCAATATTACTAAATAGTGTGAATTCTGCAATAGTCATTAACAAAATATACAGTCTCCAATACTTTTTTACTTTCTTGTTAAGTAGTGACATTTTATTTTAACTACTTTACCTTTTTTGCCTTAAGATTAGATTTTTTAGATGTATGGTTTCTTAGAATTAAAGACTGCATGTTGCATGTGATTGTTATATAATGTATATTTAGTGTATTTATAAAATTACGTACAATATTTGATGTATTTAAATATATATTAGAAAATATGTGTGTATTCTTTACCTTTCCTGTTTTCTTACATTATATTTTACATATTATATTCATGGGTAATTCAAAATGGACCATTATTCAAAAACAACAGGTTTTAATAAATATATTTTTTTAGAAAATGAACAACAGAAGAAAGTTCTTTATAAGACTTAAGGTATCTACAAAAAATAAAATGAGAATTATTCTATAAAGTTATGTCTTAGAAACAACACATTTAAGTACTTCAAATCAATTACCTGTTAATTTCTTAACTTTGTTTAACCAATGATTATAGGAGTCGTAAAATGCAGGACATATAATGTTAATAAACCTATGCTTTATTTCTGTAGATAAGCTTTAGATGGGAGTAAATTAAATGGATTTTTAAACTTGACATGTCCATTCCTAACCCCACTTTTAAATAACTATATAACACATATTTACAAATGCAAAACATTAATTAAACTTTGTTTTAGACCTTAAATAAGGCAATTTAATTGTTTTCCTTTATTTACTTTATTCAGATTAAGTTTAATTTCGGTGACTGTTGGTTATTGACTGTACAAAAAACTAGAAAAGGCACCGCTATTTAGTGGGTTATTGCTTCCAACCAATCAAAGCTCTCACTCTGGAATGTCAAAGTCCTATACATTTGCATTGGAAATTTATGAATGACCACTCTGGAACGTCAAAAAATAGCATTGCTCTTATGGACAAACCTTCTGATTGGTCGTTCAAGGTCACCAGACGAAATTGTCGATTTCATTCATAAAAACGACTACTTTCGTATCTAAAAATAATAAAAAACGGAAAAATAATCAAATACGGATTTCTATCAGTTGTCAATAATATACTTGATCAGAAAGATGAAAAGGTAATATACCCAAAGATTACGTAGCAAATACTGAACTAAATCAAAGTAAAAATACTTTTATTACAGTATAAATTGAAAATAATGAATTTGTTACTTTAGATAAAATGTTAAAATCTTTAGTTTGTTGATTAACCCGGTCAATATTTCTCCTTACAAAAGCAATGTTGTATGTTTCCTCTACTTCTTTCGGGCTGAATTGATCTTTGTGCCCAAAAGGAGGCATGACAAAATAGCATTTTTATTCTCTACTTTGGTTTTTATATGTGAGGGAAACCTTTTTTAAGAACTACACCACTAATATTTGTTATACAATCAGAACATACGACCATAACATTTGGAGACAAAATTTACGACTTTGCGTATAACCCACAATGAACTTTACTGTATAGCGATGCTTATATTCTTAATACGTAAATACTCATTGATAAACTTCGAGTTACTGGATAATATTGATCACAAATTGAATCTTGGACATTCTTGGATATTTTGCTTCACAGCTCTTGTTTTCTATTTTTTTCATTGATACATTTATATATTTTAATTACTATTGGACTTACACATGTTTTACAGCTTGTATACATTGCTATTTAGCTATTTTCCATACAGCTCCGAAGCTGCTCTATGGGAATATATAAAATTTCACTTTTACATTAATTCAACTTTCTGACGTTCTGTATTATTACAACAATGAATACAGCAAGTTTTTCTCAAAGTTGATATAATTTAAATAACCTCAACATATTTTATTAATAATTAATAAAAAGTAAAACACGTGTTATAATTTAATAAATGATACCAACTAATTCAGATGATGGCCACTAGTTGGCGTGAAGGTCTAGATGCATGGTCCCTATATTTAATTTAAATTTGTATTATTCATCATGTATTCATTCATACTCAATATGACGTTTAAAAATTTCCTATGACTAATAGCGCTATCTCTTTAGATAATTTAAAAAATAATTTTACGCATTCATGCAATTTTAAGAAAAAGTATTACCCAACAATTTTGTTTTATCCATAGCTCCAGTTGTTTTAAACGAAAACTAAAAACGCCACGATTTTGAGGAATGAACATTTTTCTCTCCATTTAATTTGAATATTTATATATCAGCAGAACTTTTTTCCCTGTATTCCAGCGAATGTCTTGTTCATACAGAGCATTTTATGAAGAATATTCTTTTTTTTACAAGCAAGATAAGATTTTTCTTCATTTGTATAAAACTTTTTGGGACACACTGTATATTATGCAACAATACATTTGAAAATTTTTAAGGAATAGATCAGTTTCCTTAACCTATAATAATTAAAAAACTAGAGCTTCGGTGAAGTAATAATTTATTTATTTATTTTAAGAGAAGGTACATTACAGGAATAAGTTTTCTAACTAGTACATACAACCAAAATCCTAAAATAATTACATAATAAAAATTATAACATTACAGACAGGTTAAAAAAAAAATTACAACTGAAATACTAAAATCCTGAACTAATTACAGGTTAAAAGAAGCTAAAACATCACTGACACATAAAAACAAGAAGTGAATAAACAGGTCATTCGCAACCGAATTTTATTTAAAGTTAAAATAATAATTATAGTTTTTTGTTTAACACTGGAAAAAAATTACCATCTCGCGTATTCGATCCTCCAACGATATCCAATCGTGAAGAGTTATCATATGCTGGTCAAATTATTTTTATGTATTTACTGCATAAATTTTGATCATATTAATAATAATAATAATTTATTATAAATTTTGAGATTAACATTAGTAACAGGTGTAGATAATCCAATTAAATAAAATATTACAACATAATTTACACATTTTACATTTAAAAACCAATGATTTTCATTAATTTATAGGACATCACAAAAGTTGACATCGTTGGATATTTCTATATTGTTTACAATGTTTATATTATATTATTAAACTTACCTTTCGTTAGGAGATTCTGTAATGAGAAGATCATCTTTTGCTTGATTCATTATAACTATTATATTATTTGTAAACACTTTCAAGAAAGTTTCGGTGACAGTTAATTATATCATAACTGTCAACATTATGTCTATCGAATACTGAACACTGAGTAGAGGCTAGCGGTAACCTGCCTACTAGATATAGTGGCACTATTACAAGCGTTACGGTTTTATTGTTACGGTTTTTTACTATTACATTTTTTTCAGCTTGGTCACGCAGCAAAATCCCTATCTTATCCAAGCCTGCCGGAAGGAACATAGTTCCAAAAACATAAAAGAACATAGAATCCAGACCCTATTAGCCGGAGCAAATAGAGAAGCAGACATTTCCATAACAATAAATAAATATATATTGTAATGGTTTCTCTTCTTAACTCCGGCTTTCTGGGATGGGTTCCTTCTTATTTCTTTTATTCTTTGTTAATTTTATTTAAAAAAATTCACTATTCAATTAATTATAACTCTATATTAAGATCAACTTTAGGTAAATACAAAAATGACAAGTTCAAATTATCAATCAAAAATCAGAAATCAATCCATCAATAATCGTTTCCATAACATTTTCCCTCATATTTATATCAATTATCAAAAAAAATAGTCACTGGTCTATGTCGTCATACTTTCAGTAAAATATCTTAATTTACACAATAGACACAGTGATACCATAACAAATCCCCACAATTAAAAAAAAATTAAAATTTTCTTCAAAGACATATTTTAATTTTTTAAATTTACTTTTAATTTTTTTTTTTATTAATTTTTTATAACCTCTTTATTTAGTGTTCTTTTAAATTTTGTTTTAAACAACTTATAACAGTTTTATTTATTTTCTTCCATATTTTTAATTTTAATCTTAATTTTAATTTTATTTTAATCTTATTTACTTTCATTTAACTATTTTATTTTTTTCTCTTTTTATAATTATATACAATGCTCATCCAAATCTTCCTTAATCTTCTATTAATGTTATCTATTTCAAAATAATTTATATCATCTTCTTTATATGTTTTATGTTTAAACTTCTTTTTATTCTTATAATTGTAATTCAAATTAGTTTTATGTTTAATTTTAATTTCATAATTTCATATTCTTGTTTCATTTTGTTTTTATATGTAACATGTTCTTTATAATAGTTATTTTTACTTTTTCCATTCTGTAAAATGTCTTCGTAAATATATTCTTCTTTATATCGTCTCATAGGTTTATTTTTATTTATATTTGTTTCATATATTTCTATTAATTCAGAATTATCTTCATTTTTAAGTTTATTTTCCCCCATACCTTTTCCTTCAGGAGATTCAGTTTCATAGTCCTTATTAATTACTGATTTGTCATAAATTGTTTTCATATCTTTTATTGTTTCTCTATACATTTCCATTTGTTTCTTCGTCTCATCTTTTAATTCTTTATTATTTTTATTCGTATCTTCTTTTATTTCATTTTTTATTGCATCCATATTTAAAATTATTGCTTCAGTATTTTTGTTCATATTTTCTTTAATTTCTTCAAACATTTTTTTCATTTCTTCATAATATTTGTCTTGTTTTTCATTCATTTTTTCTAAAAATTTAAACATTCTTTCCATGTCACTTTCTTCATGTTTGTTACCATTACTTTCAATAATTGCTTCTATAATTGTAGTATTCTCTTTTTCATCTCCCGATTCATTATTTTCCATAATGTTTATATCATCTTTTTGATGATCTCCTTTTTGTGCATTATCCCTATCCTATCTTTGTCTTCTTGTTTCCATAATTATTTTTTTTTTTATAGTTTTAAAATTTATTTTTAATTTTCAATTAAATAATTTTAGTTTTATAATTTTTGTTTAATTGTTTTAATAAAATTTTCCCCACAAATCACTGCGTCTATTATATAAATGCAAATATCTTACCTATCTGTCAGTCCCGTCTGTCAAAGTCCTTGGAGGTGTCTCGATTTTGCAGTTCAGGTGCTTGCAGTGGACTCGAATTTGCAGTTCTGGGTGCTAGTAGTTGACTTGTATTGGGCCCCACGTTGGTTCGACAATTTTGTAATGGTTTCTCTTCTTAACTCCGGCTTTCTGGGATGGGTTCCTTCTTATTTCTTTTATTCTTTGTTAATTTTATTTAAAAAAATTCACTATTCAATTAATTATAACTCTATATTAAGATCAACTTTAGGTAAATATAAAAATGACAAGTTCAAATTATCAATCAAAAATCAGAAATCAATCCATCAATAATCGTTTCCATAACATTTTCCCTCATATTTATATCAATTATCAAAAAAAATAGTCACTGGTCTATGTCGTCATACTTTCAGTAAGATATCTTAATTTACACAATAGACACAGTGATACCATAACAATATGTATATATATATATATATATATATATTATAACATATAAGCGAAAATGCATATATATTATAACATATATGAAAATACCTTGAAAATTTTTATTTTAATATAGATGTGGATAAGGTAAGATTCAACTTAATTTCTTTTATTTTAATGATTGTTACTTTAACATAAGTTCTTATCTATTCTCTTTCTAAGGGTGCGAGTTCAAAAAACCTCAACTAATAAATGGATTCAAATTTAACTAATATTGAAAATTTCAAAAAAAAAAATATAATAAAATTCAACAATCATATACCAAATTGCAATTTTGTACGACAATTCCGATTTGACCTTAACCTCACTTTTTCTTATTGTTTGTGCGCATAAACACATTACCTTCAAATTTCAGACATCGTTAAATCAAGGGTTATGAAAAATTCTGAATTTTGTAATCAGTAAAGCAAATTAAACTTATTAAAGAATGTAAAAACAACTTATTTAAACAGTGAAACAGTGTACAAGTGAAATTAAATGTTCATCAACTACAGAAAAATCAAACACAGGAATGTTCTTTATTTTTTTTTTTAAATTGTAAATAGATACCGTGTTTTGAAGTTTTGGTATTCTCTCTGGACAACCGAAGGCACAGGCTATCATTTCCTATTGGAATCCAACCATTTTCCAGGAACATCAATGATATACGGACACTTTATAGATGTAGACGACTAAATTTGCTTTTCATCCGGAAATAACTTGATCTTGCATCAAATGGTGAGTAAACTATTACTCTCTTTCTTATCAGAAACCAGTTTTACTTTAGTTATATTACTCAGGAAGCATTCATATAACTAAACTGCTCCGCACACCATTCCTAACATTTATTTCTCCATATATATGAACTTTAATTCTTACCAGTGGCTATCAAGAGTTGTCTTGTGGCTTTGTTAACACTTTTTACTACTTTTATACTTTCTTTTATAAGTATTAATAAATTAATTAATAAAAAAATCGAAATTTTAACGGAGCAAAATTTATTACATGCTATCAATTCAAAAGCCCAAAAACAAGAGAGAGATTCAGAGAATCAACAATTTAACAACTGAATCCCCAAACAATCTTACACTATCATTATTATGTTCTATTCGCCTACTAAATTATTAATCAAATAAAATTACTAAAAATCTAATACCTAATTCCTTATTTACATTTAAATACACTAGACATTCTTTTCACAATTTGTTAAACTTTTAATGAGTTGTTAATTTCATAATATCTTTCGCCTACTAATTCTTTATCAAATCAAATTACTAAAAATCTAATACTTAACTAATTATTTACATTTAATACAATAATCATTCTTTCAAAATCTGCTATACTTTAAATGCATTGTTAATTTTATAATATCTTATCTACAATATAATCTAATGTCTTTCTATTTTCAGAATTTTTCATTTGGAAATTATACTAATAACAAATCATAATATGTCTTGAGAACAAACATTGTCTATTCAAAAAGTAAGTACAAACTTTTTTTTATTTCCTTCTATGAGTTTTAATATTTTATACTGAAATTTATGTAAAACTTTACCTTGATGTCTTAACATTTGGTTTTCTTATTTCATTTTATCTTAATTTATTTAAAATAGGTTTTAATTACTAAGGTATCGTAAAATTTATACACTTTTTTAATAGTTACTCTCATTATCTATTTGATACATGATTATTAGAATTTTTATATGTTATAGATAAATTATATTATTTTGATTCTTTGAATATTTTTTATATGTACTTGTGTATTTTAATTTCTCATTTTGTTTTATTTTTTTTTTTAAGGTATTGAGAAGAAGACGACGATTATAAATTATCCCAAATTAACTACATTTGCACTCTGCCTTGGAATGATAATATATTTTCCTTTTCTCTATTTTTTTTAATTTTCTTTATATTTACTTAATTGAAATAGCATAGTAACATATATCATCTCAATATATATATATATATATATATATATATATATATATATATATATATATATATATATATATATATATATATGTTATGATGTAGTGTTTCACGGATGGTAGAATGAACAGTAGTGGTGTTCATGAACACACAATCAAAAAAGCACAAAAACAAGCCACGAGACCAACAACAAATAAGGAAGAATATGACATGTCCAAACCAAAAACTAAACTGCCATATATAAAAGGTGTAACAGACGTGATTGGAAGGATCCTAAGAAGGCATGACATTTCCACAATCTACAAGCCGCAGACTACCTTACACAAAATAATAGGCAATCCAAAAGACAAAATACCTTTAGAAAACCAAGGCGTATACAGCATCCCGTGCAGTAACTGCGACAAAGAATACATCGGACAAACAAATAGAAGAATCTCAGCCAGAGTACAGGAACACCAGAACAACATCAGAAATAAGCAAACGACATCAGCCCTTTTTCAACACCACCAGGAAACGGGCCACACAATAAACTTCCCAGAAACAAAACAGATTGCACCTATCAAACACTACAGAACCCGCATAGTCAGAGAAGCCCTCGAAATAGAGAGAACCAACAGCCTCAACAAAAGAGACGATGCACAAAACATCTCCAACACTTGGAAAAGTCTCCTCAAAAGACAATCTAATCCAATTACCCGAGAAGAACAAAAATCCTTGGAGAATACACAGACACGGGCAGAACCAATAAGAAACACACACGCAACAAGGACAGCCGTACCCATCCAGGCCCAAATGCAGTCAGGAAACAATCGGCGCGACCAAGGACCTCTGGTGGAGGAAACGTCAACACCTGAACCGCACCCCCCACCAATTACAGAACAGCGATATAATCTGCGCCGCCGCCGACACGTATAAAAGCAGCAGCACAGGACCACGCAGCTCATTCCAAGTTTAGCAGCCGCAAAGGAAGCATCACTTGAAAATGCCAGCTGAGATGTTGGCGAAACGTCGTGAAGACACAAACAACCAACGGATTGAAACCCGGAACACCACTACTGTTCATATATATATATATATATATATATATATATATATATATATATATATATATATATATATATATATAAAACGAACAGAGCGTTTTGTGACAGTCTAAGAATGTCCAAAGATGATACATAACGTATCTAGTGCCTTACTGTCAAAAGTAATAATTTCAGTTTTGAACTGAAATGGTGTCGGTTAGAAATTTCTAACACTTTAAAAGACCCTGGATGCTGCGATATAAATAGATATAAATATCATTCAACCTATATCAGGGCAAAACCAAACTACAGACACGTGTTTCGCTCTTAGTTTGAGCTCATATATATATATATATATATATATATATATATATATATATATATATATATATATATATATATATATATATATTGAGATGATATAAGTTACTATGCTATATCAAATAAGTACATATAAAGAAAATTAATGGAAATAGAGAAAGGAAAATATTCTTATTCTAAGGCAGAGTGCAAATGCAGTAAATTTGGTATAATTTATCATCATCTTCTTCACAATTCCTAAAAAAAAGAAAAATAAAACAAAATAAGAAATCAAAATATACAAGTACATCTAAGAGATATTTATTTTCAAAGATTCAATATAATTTAATTTATAATATATAAAATTTTAATGATCATGTATTAAATAGATAATAAGAGTAAATATTTAAAAAGTTTATAAATTTTACGATACATTGGTAATTAAAAACAATTTTAAATAAATTAAGATAAAATGAAATAAGAAAATTAAATGTTAAAACATAAATGCAAAACTTTACATAAATTTTATTATAAAATATTAGAAATCATAGAAGAAATATAAAAAATTTTACTTACTTTCAAAATATACAAGTTTGTTTTCAAGCCATATTGTGATTTGTTATTAGTTTAATTTCCAAATGAAAAGTTCTGAAAATAGAAAGATATTAGATTATATTATAGATAAGATATTATAAAATTAACAATTCATTAAAAGTATAGCAAATTTTAAAAGAATGATTATTGTATTAAATGTAAATAAGGAATTAAGTGTTAGATTTTTAGTAATTTTATGTGACAAATAATTAGTAGGCGAATAGAGAATAATAATGTATAGTGTAAGTTTGTTTGGAGATTCAGTTGTTAAATTGTTTATTTCTGAATCGCTCTCTTGTTTTCTACCTTCTGAAGGGATAAGATGTAATAAAGTTTGCTCCGTTAAAATTTCGATTTTTTTTCAAAATACTTATAAAAGAAAGTTTAAAAATAGTCAAAAGTGTTAAGAAAACTGCAAGACAGTTCCTGATAGTATCTGGTAAGACGTAAAGTTTATTTTTATGGAGAAATAAATGTTAGAAATTGTATGCTGAGCAGTTCATTTATATAAATGCTTCCTGAGTTAATTTAACGAAAGTAAAACCAGTTTCTAATAAGAAAGAAAGTATTAGTTTACTTACCATTTGATGCAAGAGCTGATTGTTTCCTGATTAGAAAAAATTTTATTAGTCAAAATCTCTAAAGTGTCCGTATATCATTGATGTCCTGGGAAATGGTGGATTCCAATTGAAAAGGAGATCCTGTGCCTTAGCTGTCCCAAGAGAATACAAAATCTCCAGAACACGGTATCAATTTCCAATTTTTAAAAAATAAAGAACTTTCCTGTGTTTGATTTTTACGTATTTAATGAACATTTAATTTCACTTGTACACTGTTTCACTGTTTAAATAAGTTATTTTTCATTCTTAGATAAGTTTAATTTGATTTATTAGTTACAAAATTCAGAACTTTTCATAACACTTGATTTAACTATATTTGGTTTTTGAAAGTAATGTGTAAAAGCGCACAACACAATAAGAAAAAGTAAGGTTAAGGTTAAAATAGAATCATCGTTCAGAAAACATAATTTGGTATATGATTGTTGAATTTTATAATCGTTTTGTTGAAATTTTCAATATTAGTTGAATTTGAATCTATTTATTATTTGAAATTTTTTGAACTCTGACCCTAAGAAAGAGAATAGTCAGGAGCATATGTTAAAATAATAATCTTTAAAATAAAAGAAATTAATTTGAATCTTACCTTTTTCACATCTATATTAAAATTTAAAAAAAATTCAAGGTAAGAAGTACTTTATAACATGGTAACTTATAGAATACACTAATAGAAGAGTTATATCATATGTTATTATATATATATATATAAATATATATATATATATATATATATATAAATTAAAAAATGATATATCTTGACTGATCAAATATTATAAACAATTTGTAATTTATTGGGGATTGCAGTCACTAATTAAGAAAAACTCTTATATAATTTCCAAGCTTTCGAAATTTATTTAATTTCTTTTTCAAGGAATCTACAAATAAACAAAATGGAATATAATGGAAAACAGAAAAAATATAAATGTATATTATTAAACTTACTACGTTGAGATTAATTTAGAATTCTTCTAAAAAACTTAAACTATACATATTTCCTTTCTTTTTACCTACTTGATTATATGTCCAATAAATTAAAATTTGAATACTTGATTCATTACTCTGATTTGTACAATTTCTGTTATGTCAAAATCCTATTAGATTCATAATGAATTTACAATTTCTTATTTTCTTAACTATTGTCTAATATACATTTAAATTTCAGAATTTTTTATTTCCTCAAACGTTAAACCAATAACAAACAAATATTATGGCTTTGAAAATTGATATTGCATATTTTAAACGTAAGTATTTCTTTATTCCGTCCATGAATTAAATTATTTTATATTAGAAATTATGTATCTTTAATATTTATGTTTTAACATTCATTTTTCTTGTTTTATTTAATTGTAATTATTTAATTTAAATTATTTCAAATTAACAATATGTATCATTAAAATTTATATATATTTTTTTATATTTAATTTTCTTGTTTTACTTAAACGTGATTATTTTAATTTAAATTATGTCAACTAATTAGATAAATTTTTAAAATAGATATATCTTAAATATCTAATCTTATATTCGATTTTCTTATTTTGATTTTCCTTTTTTTAGGAATGAAGAGAATAATTCTTAAAATACTGAAGAAAATTAGAACGAATCATACAAATTCTAATTCTTTGTACTCCACCCTGGGATCAAGAATATTTTCCTTTTTTTTTTATTTAATCATTATTTTATTTAATTTATTTTATTAAATATAGAATATAATCTCATATCATCTCTATATATATATATAAACTGATAAAAAAAAATGATACAAAATGTATCTAGTGCCATGCTGTCAGAATAATCCAGATACACAACCTGGATTTGTCGTGATTAGTATTTCTAATCTAGGACACATCATGCTGCGATAGAGATATAAAAATTAATCAGTCTATAAAAGGGCAAAACCAAACTGTAGACACGTGTTTCGATCTATTAGATCTCGTGAGTAAAGTATAGGTCAATAATGGAGAGACATGTCTTGTATAGATTAATCAAATATGTTATATAAAATAACGAAAGTATAAAACGATCGAAACTGGCGCCATCTCTATTCCAAAAATGGCTCTCAAGTGGTCGCTTTGCATGTCATATAAAACTTGGGCACCGAATAACGGAGCGTTTTTGACAGTTTCATACAAAATGTATCTAGTGCCATGCTGTCAGAATAATCCAGATACATGATGTGTCCTATAGTTAGAAATACTAACCAGGACAAATCCAGGTTCCTAATCGATAGCGGTGACAGAATTTGTAAATTTGCCATCTAGGTTACAAATACCGAGTAGATGGTTTATTTCGATTTCTAGATAATTATAATGACGAGAAACTAAAATAAAATGGATAATAATCGAAAAAAAAAAACTAAACGAATAACACCGTATAGTGGCGTAGTTGGTAATTAAAAAATTATACAACGAAAAAAAAAACAGTATAAACCCGGAAACTAAATGATAAATGAGATAAAACCACAAAACAAAAAAACGCATTGAAAACAATAAAAGAAAACAAAATCGAAAAAAAAAAATTGAAAACAAAAAATAAAATAAAGAGATTGTTGAACGGTACGAAGTTCGCCGGGTCTGCTAGTATATGTATACAAAGAGGGTCTAAATTATGAAACAAATTATTTTTTTTGAGATTTAATTGTGAAAACATAGTATATTACGCTACAAGGGACGAAAGTTGAATTTTCGGCCCTGTACGTCATGATGCCCGAGGCGAAGCAGCCGAGGGCATCATGACGCGCAGGACCGAGATTTCAACTTTTGGCCCGTGTAGTGTATACTATTTTTCTTCATACCTCGGTCGAAAGTACTTGCGTAACGAGCGAAGCGAGTGCAGCTGGTCGTGGGACAGGCATACTTTAATATTCAATTAACAGATGACAAATAAACAACATTGATGATTATTTTTAAGGTTATAGATAGAAATAGAAATGACACGAGAATAAACAGTCCCTAGTTACAAGTGTAACTACGCATGAGAAATTTTTCCTCCCGCCGTAAACAAGGAGTAAATGTTAAAGACGACATTGATAATTATCATGACGCGCAGGGCCGAAAATTCAACTATCGTCCCGCCGTAAACAGGGAGTAAATGTTAAACTTTCTTCCCTGCAATTAGGGACGAAAGAACGTACTTTCGACCGAGGTATGAAGAAAAATCGATTTTTACTCTTATAATTTTTTGACACGTTATCCACCAGGACGTGATGTAATCATTTTTAACTTCCCGCTAAAAAAATTTTTTAAATCGGGAAGTTATTGGTTTTACCCCGTTTTTCAAAAATCGAGTTTTCATCGGATCTCAACGTTTTGAGGTATTTGGAACCTCCCCTGACTATTTTTACTAGGGTGTCTGTATGTATGTGTGTGTGTGGATGTATTTAAACCTCTTATAACTTTTGAATGGCTTGACCGATCGAAATGAAATAAAAAGCGTTTCAAAGTATTCCATCTAACTTCCCTGTAAGTTTGAACCGATTCGAGCCGGTAGATTTCGAGAAATTTTAAAATAACCGAAAAAAACCATTGGTAAAAATGATGTTTTTTGGGCATATCTTTTTGGCCATTACATCGATCAATTTCATAACCTAATCAGCTCTCAAGCTTAAAAAACCACGTAGAATGCTGTTTTGCAAATTAAAATCGGTTGATTCGTTCGTGAGATATCGTTGTCGAAAAATTTCAAAAAAGTATTTTTTTTCCAATCGATTTTGCACTCCTAGTAACGTTTTTAGGTCTTGAAAAACTGCGTCGAATGTCATTTTGAACATCAAAATCGAATAACGCGTTAAAAAGTTATGGCTTTTTAAACGTTTCAAAAAAAGTCAAAAACGTAAAAATACGTCACGTTACTATAGCTATGTATGGCCTTTAAGGTCAACCTCTTTTCGAATTTTTTTTATATGAGAATAGGGGTCGTATAATAGCTGATTTGAAAGGTTAATAAATTCAGTGCTTCAAAACATACTTTTATACAGTGTGGTAAAAAATTATTTATTTTTTAAGTTAATTGAACTATTCAACAAAATGTTTTTTACCAAATAAAATAAATTAAATGTTGAAATAGCCACCCATTTACTTCTTGGCAGTATTTGAACTGACGGCGACATTCTTCTTGAACATTGAGGATCATTTCTGGAGTTATACTATCAATTTCCAGTTTTTTAATTCTTCTTAAGTTTGTGGTCTATCGATGTAAACATTTGATTTTAAGGAAAAAATTAAGTGGTGTAAGATCTGGAGATCTTAGTAGCCAGTATATTGTTTAACTACTGTTTAATAAATATGTTTTCGGTTAAGCATTTTTTGTTGCGTTTCTCGATAGATTTATTCTTCCAAACTTTGCAGTATGTTGTAAAAAGTGGTACACATAAAAATAATGTGCCATCAGTATTTTATCAATAAATATTTTCTACAAAAATAACATGTCCAGTATTTCCCAAAATGCTATTTTGATGTGTTTGGAGTAAAAAAAAAAACCTGAAATGTATAAAATAACATTAATGTTGTATATTTTAATGTTTGGGATATTTATATTGCCAACTTCTTATTTTATATAATTCCATAAAAGTTTCAACATATCTATCTATCTATCTATATATATATATATATATATACTAGCTGACCCGGCCACGCGTTGCTGTGGCTAAGGTTTTTGTTATACTTATTACATTGTAGTAATCTATTTAAGAGGAACAGTGGTAGACCATCAGTCATGGGGACCACCATGCTTGTTTACATAGATGCCATTTGTAAAAAATATGGCGACCTCCATGACAGATTTTCTACTACTGCAACCCCTTAATACAATGAAATTATTATTTACGAATGAAGACGGAAACGTTAAAGATGGTATAAAAATTCACTGGATTGATATTAAGCAAAAATCAATACAAAAGAATTTTAAAATTTATTATTATTTTTATTGAAGTTTATAACAAATGAGTATATTACTGTCACGCCTGGAGAGATTTGAGAGAATGTGCCTTAGTGTTATAGGATAAGGAGTAGCTTACTAAAGGCACTCCCGGCCAGGTATCCTGCTGAAGGCAGAAAACTAACCAAGGGTAAGATGAGATAAACAATAGGAAACAAACAACAAATATATTAACGAATAAATAAGCAATAAGAATGAGTGATAAACATTAAGAATAGGGAGTCTTACCAAATAAACTACATGGTGTTATGTCACACTTACTCACGAAAATACTTCAAGAGTCACAATTGCCCAGACCCCAGGGTCTGTTTTAGGGACACCCCAAAGGGTGTCTGACCTCAACAACCTGCTTTTAAAGTAAATTCATATTCTACGTGAGAATCAAAATTAAACTATTTAAACACATGCCAAGATCTAAAGTAATGACTTTGACCTGGTAAAATGTAATACATAACAATACAATAAAATATAAATTAATAAATTAATATGTAGGGCAAAACTACCCTATCACTTATGTGGCATTACAAAGTAAATAACATGTAACACTTTAACTTTTGCATGAATGAGGTAGGTAGGGCAGATAGTCTTAAATCTTTAACAATAATACTTATTATTTTCAATTTAATTTAGCACTAATCGGAACACAATATTTTTGGTTAACCTGTCTTTAGCTAACACAAACAGATTCGACGGTTTCCCTACACGTGAACATGCAACATATAGTTGCCCAGTTTATTAAACTGTAGGTATAGTTTCAAAGCACATACCACAACTTTTTATGTTAAAACTTTTCAATAATTAAAACTGAATTTAAGTGTCATCTCAACAATGAACAGCATCCTTGATATTGCAAAAATATTAAGTCATGCAACGCTGTGATTGATCGTAGAGAAGATTGTTTCCTTGTTAACTAAATCAAGGGTAGTTGTATCTAAAAACTTTCTAAAATAGTTTATTTTATTAACAGTTAAATTAAAATAATAATTACTGTTTTCACATGTAAAAACAAAAACAAAAAAAAATTCCCTCTGGCGTAATCGATCCCATTACCATAAACCAACCGAAATGTCATAATCGCCGCTGATCCAAATTAGCTACCAAGACTTTACATAAAAACTTTCAAAATGATAATATCATATTTAATATAATAACAATTTAATAAACAAATAATTTACAATAAAATAATATTGCGACTATAAATGAAAGCTATCCTATTTTTCAAGTTGAATCAAACTGCACACGGTGTGCAAATTTGATTAAAATCGGTTAAGTAGTTTGGGAGTCCATTGCGGACAAACAACGTGACACGTAATTATATATATATATATATATATATATATATATATATATATATATATATATATATATATATATATATATATATGAAAGAGAATTCTTTGCTGGCTAATTAAATAAAGTAATTTAGATTATTGGGTATGCAGCAAAATTAAGGAACGAGTGTACTCTTATAAATTCTTTAATCCAAGCTTTCGGCTGTGGTTACAGCCATCATCTGGGAAGCTACAATACATTATAATTAAAGAAACTTAATAGTACTAATATGAGAATGTTGTTAAAAGGTGATAAATAAAAACATGGATTATTAAAAAATGTAAAACATACGTAAGTATAACAACACATACAAATTGAAATAGATTAAAATTATTAATTTAACATTTACGTCGTATTTTAGGTTTGACTTTAAAAGTTAAGATGTTAAATTAACTTTGACATTGACTTAAATGAAATACCTAAAATTTGATATAAAGTATGTTTACCGAAACTAGCAACAACCAAAAAAACAAATATATATATACACATATATATACATATACATACATATACACATAGATACACATATATACATATATAGGCACGTACATACATACATACATATACACACACACATAGGTATATATACACACATATATATAATAAAATTTAGATTAAATAAAATATATTGTTAAATTTTATAAATGTTTCATTTAATTACTGTTGTATAAATGTGTGTAAATTAACTTTAATTTTCAAGAGAATAAACTTAAATTAAGAATTTAAACGCTTATCTATAGATAACAGATAGGCAAACATTTCATTTAAATGATGAATATCTGATCTATGATTCATTGATTGAGAAAATTTATTAACAAACACCATCTCCATAAATAGCCTTCTCGTCATTTGGCTTTCACGACAAAGAATATTGACATTTTCATAATCGATACGATGATCTTTTGTTATAACGTGTAAACCCAAGGTACTCCTTTCTGGATGCAATCTACAGTCAGATTTATGTGATGTTAGTCGATCTTTAAGACGTCTGGAAGTTTGGCCAATATAAATTTGGTCACAATCTAGACAAGGTAAGCTGTAAACAACATCAGTCAAGGAAAGTGTCGGTGTTTTGTCTTTAAGCCTGGTGAATATATATATATATTGAGATGATATAAGTTACTATGCTATTTCAATTAAGTACATATAAAGAAAATTAATAAAAATAGAGAAAAGGAAAATATATTCTCATTCCAAGGCAGAGTGCAAATGTAGTAAATTTTGGATAATTTATAATCGTCTTCTTCTCAATACCTAAAAAGAAAAAATAAAACAAAATGAGAAATTAAAATATACAAACAAGTACATATAAGAGATATTCAAAGAATCAAAATAATATAATTTATCTATAACATATAAAATTCTAATAATCATGTATCAAATAGATAATGAGAGTAAATATTAAAAAAGTTTATAAATTTTACGATACCTTAGTAATTAAACCGATTTTAAATAAATTAAGATGAAATGAAATAAAAAAAACCAAATGTTAAGACATCAATGTAAAGTTTTTACATAAATTTCAGTATAAAATATTAGAACTCATAGAAGGAAATAAAAAAGTTTGTACTTACTTTTAGAATAGACAATGTTTGTTCTCAAGACATATTGTGATTTGTTATTAGTTTAATTTCCAAATGAAAAATTCTGAAAATAGAAGACATTAGATTATATTGTAGATAAGATATTATAAAATTAACATTTCATTTAAAGTATAGCAGATTTTAAAAGAATGATTATTGTATTAAATGTAAATAATGAGTTAAGTATTAGATTTTTAGTAATTTGATTTGACAAAGAATTAGTAGGCGAAAGATATTATAAAATTAACAACTCATCAAAAGTTTAGCAAATTTTAAAAGAATGTCTATTGTATTAAAATGTAAATAAGGAATTAGGGATTAGATTTTTAGTAATTGTATTTGATCAATAATTTAGTAGGCGAATAGAACATAATAATGATAGTGTAAGATTGTTTGGGGATTCAGTTGTTAAATTGTTGATTTCCTGAATCTCTCTCTTGTTTTTGGGCTTTTGAAGTGAGAACATGTAATAAATTTGGCTCCGTTAAAATTTCGATTTTTTTATTTAAATACTTATAAAAGAAAGTATAAAAGTAGTAAAAAGTGTTGACAAAGCCACAAAACAACTCCTGATAGCCACTGGTAAGAATTAAAGTTCATATATATGGAGAAATAAATGTTAGGAATGGTGTGCTGAGCAGTTTAGTTATATGAATGCTTCCTGAGTAATTTAACTAAAGTAAAACTGGTTTCTAATAAGAAAGAGAGTATTAGTTTACTCACCATTTGATGCAAGAGCAAATTATTTCCGGATGAGAAGCAAATTTATTCGTCTACATCTATAAAGTGTCCGTATATCATTGATGTTCCTGGGAAATGGTTGGATTCCAATAGGAAATGATAGCCTGTGCCTTAGTTTGTCCAGAGAGAATACCAAAGCTTCAAAACACGGTATCTATTTCCAATTTTTTTTAAAAAATAAAGAACATTCCTGTGTTTGATTT